>CANPUZ010000097.1:0-248520 GCA_947579665.1 Sympetrum striolatum
TATTTGATAATCTATTGTATAATATTCGTAATATGTATCACTATAGATCTATGCGTATTGTGTACAATTACGGATAATTACATGAATTTGCCGGATTAACGAGTATGCGTTGAAATGCCGTGATTTTCGTTATTTCATTTGTTGTATTATTAGTTGGATTAAAGAATAAACTGTCAGAATTTATAATAATAATCAAGTCCCTTATTAATAATAATGTTTTCCTACTATATACAATTTATTCCATTTACAATTAAAATTTAATATTAATATTCTACCTAATCTTTAACCTTCTGCCGAACTATAACATGACATTTGTAATGTTTATATCTGTTAAAAGAGAAGTTTGCAATTAACATTATATATTTATACAAGTTGGTCATGGGAAGTACTTCCAATTCCTTATATCACGTTGATACACTTTTGTTAGAGCCTTCAATATCATGGTAAATATCTTTAACAATTTCCAATGGTACTTTTCCTAAATTTGTCAATCTTTTAATTTTATAATCGTAACACGAAAAACTTGATTTCGAAATTCAAAATTTTAATTCGATAAAACGTTATCACATGTTTACCCAAAGAAAATTTAGTCGAATTCAAAAAATATTCAGGTCTCCCGCAACGGGCCTAAAGATTGATTTTTCTTTTCAAAAACATAGATTTTAATTTTTTTAAATATAAATACAAAAAAAAATATTTCAAGTACAAAAATGTATAGCTTTCAATGTAAGAATATTATATTATTCGGAATACTTTTATTTGTATGTTTTTTAGAAATTTCTAAATGAAATAGTAGACTATAATCGATAGCTGTCACTTTGTGGAACTCCATATTCTCCTTAGGAAATAGTAGACTGGAAGTGTATGAAATGGTCAACATTTAAGACCTTAATTTTGCAAAAAAATGATAGTTTTACTGCTAATCCCGGAGGCTTAAATGTAACATGACAGATATAATCTTTATATATTGCTGATTAACATCCTAAACTTAACATTTTTGTACTTGAAAACTAAAATGTACTTAGTATTTTAGTTAAACCCGTAGGGAAAGTAACATTTTCGCTTCTTGAAGCCATTTTAGCGAATTCCTTATGAGGAAAGCGGGTGAATAAGGTTGTTTTACCGTAGATATATCCACGTTGGTAGCACCTAATTCCCGGTTTTGAGTGCTTAAACCAAAAAAATCGGGTTTAAAATCGTATGCGTAGTAAGTAAACGAGTCCGAGGGTTGAGTTCCGCAGCTGCCGGCGATCGCGCGGGGAAACGCCGGGCGACGTTTGGGGAAAAGACCGGTAAAGTAAAGCGCTAGAGGTACGGTGAAGAATTTCGGACACTGTTGATTGAGAGGAGGTGCTTCGCATAGAGACGGTTGCCAAGGGGATGGATTGGAGAAGTTAATATCAGATTAGATTTCGTGTGTTGTCGTTTATAGTGCGGGAGGTGGGAAGAGGAGGAGAAGGAGGGGCGGTTACCATGACGACAGAGGAGAGACGAGTAACCATCAGAAGGAAAACGAGTAGCGACGGGTAAATGGAATGAGAAACACTTGAACATAGAATATGCGAGTTACGTCATTGGAAAGAGGTTTGTCGGAAAGCAGACGAACGACGATAGTGGACATTCAAAAGCCGAGTAAGTGGGTGGGGGGAGAGGCGGTGAAGGGAAGGCGGTGGCCCTTTAAAAAACAAAAGAGGTTCGATATTTTAATCTCGATCGAAACAGATGAAGTGCGACTATGTTCGCGTTTTCTCCGACGACGTGCATTGTAAGAAAGGGGGGGAAAACAGAAGAATAACGATAAAATGATCAAAATGGAAAACAAACGAATCGAGAAAAGTTCGTACTGTTGTAGAATAGATTTAAAATAAGGCAATTAGATACGAAAATATGTAATTATACGAATTTAGATTTTGAAATAAATTAAACTTTAAAAATATGCACATAAATAAATTAAATATTAGTATAATAATAAATAAATAAATATTCGTTGTTAAACCGTAAATATATCTATAAGCATAATTTTGTGTATTATAATAGGCGAATAAATGATCACAAACAGAATTAATTCTGATTCAAAATTTTAAATAGTTGAATTCAACTGAAGAAGCCTTAACTTGGTGAAACTCCGTTAAAGTTTTGTTTTGTAGAATTTCTAAAGTTTATTTAATATGATCCCGAGTTCTAATTAAGTTATTTAAGTGAGAGAAATAAGCGAAAGTATTAAAAATTAAAGAAATTAAACATTCAGTACTAAACATAGCAGGTAACGAGCGATAGTTTGACAATCGGTCTTTCAGCGGATTTAAGTGAAGGCGTATAATTGAACAAATATTAACATAATTGCCTCCATTGATTTAAATCATTTAGATTAGTAAATTGCGTGATAATTCTATAAGGATGTTTTAAAAAAAATTTAAAATACAAGGCTAAAAGAAATTCTGAATCTAAAATCACTTAAAATGCACGATAATTAATACGCAGTTCATTTAAAAATATAACCAAGCAAGGAGAACTGTGTGAGTAAATTTATAATGCTGATAATCTTAGCTCCTTTTTCATTCAAATATCGGAAATTGTAAAAAAGAGAAATTGATTTTCGAGACGTCACGTTTTTCATTGCCCCCTTATTTGTTAAAATGCCCCTAATCTGTCACGTTGGACCCTAAACACCTGTTTAAACGAAGAAAACTTCCGCTGAGAATGGCTGGAGATAAGAACTCTTCTTCATTTCGACTTTTAATCTATTACGTAGATCTATCTCGAGGAGGATGAGCGAGTTAAGTAATAATGTAGATACGGAAGAAATGAAGGAGTGAAGAAGAGACGAAATGTATGTGAAATATTTTTCGAGATGAAACCTGGATTTAATGAAGTCGATGTGGATATGTGGATGTCGATGGATGCTGTTGGTGCTATTCGAGGGTTCCAAGGCGCGGCAAAATCCGCGTTAGGGTGTGGTGGAAGAGGGCTTGAGGAACCTCATCGTCGGTGTGTGACGTTAGTTTTTACTGTTAGGAGTGATTTTTCACGAGGGCTTATCAAAAAAGCCGTAGGAGATTCGAAAAGGGGGTTTGAAGGGGTAGGTAATGATGAGTTCTGTTTGAGTTTGAACGTGAAAGTGATTGTATGAGTGAGTGCTAAAATTTAGCAGTGTTTGTTATAATCGATGTTGTGCATATATTTATCCTTCCGATGTCAGCAGCTACCGTGAGAAATACATGGATGTACATTTCGAAGATTCGAAAGCTTAAAATATGAAAATTTAAACAGAAACCGGAAGATGGTCCTCCCAGGAAAAACATGTTATCTCTCGTTTAGAAGACACGCAAACCTTCTACTTTATCCATAATACTAAGTTGCAACAATATACTGATATTATAAAGGCATTACTCATTAATAGGCATTAGAAATACTCTATTTTCGACAAGTAGAAGCGCTTCGAACAAATCTGCAATATTAGATATTTATTTACGTTGATATTTTTATAATATTGTTTTGACAGAAATTGCATATGAGCTCACTTTCTCAGAGAGTAATTATTGTAACCTCTAAGCCGCCTTGCGCAAACGAGAACAATAGTATTATGTCCAAGAAAATGACATTATATTCTCAATGCGTGTCTTAGAGACCCAAGAAGTTGCGGTATCGTAGTTTTCGTTGGATTAAATTGAATTTCATTACTTTAGGTATTGCAGTTAATGCAATGTATTATCCGCATAATTTATACATTATGTGGAAGTTAACCTGCAAACAATTTACAGCATCTCTTGGACAAATCAACAGATTGCATCTTATAGTACAACTAATCACACTGTATATAATTTGTTTTAAGGAAATTTATTTTGATAAGATGTTTAGATCTTTCTTAGGTAATTCAGTTTTCGGCCAACGTTATTGTATTGTTATAAATGTATAGTTTCTTGGTGAATAATGTGCAATATTTAGTTTCCGGAGGAGGTTTCTGCATTCCTCCTGACATTAGTGAGCTAGCTAGAAAGATGTCAACCTCATTCTACGGCACGATTAATACACACTATAATACGTAGTGTCTTATCATTACTAATAATAGTAAATAATCACCCTATTAATTATCACTGTTATATATAGCACCTTTGAAATAAGGGATAACTATTTTCAGTTATTATCTGCAGTGTAAAACAATCCACTTAGCAATAAATTTCCCTTCTTGAAAGAGGGAACATGCATTACCCAGTGCGTGTTAGTGCTTAAAATCTGTTCATGCAATCCAGGGGGCTTATTCTATAACTTTGGCTTTCGATCGGAATGGCATTTTTGGTCGGAATGGTCGGCCATATTGCCCCAAATTACGATCGGAATCATGAAAGTTATTCTATAGCTCGCTATTCGATCTCAAGCGGGTTTTTACTATCGGAATGCTCACGCGACCTAAAAGCTCGCGTTATGGCGGCCATATTGATCGGAATTCTAAAAGTAAACAATAAATATGGCGGTTCGTCTGGCAGCGGCGATATTCCTAGCAGAGGAAATGGAAGAAGGAGAAATATTAATTGATCGCAGAACCCTAAGGGACTTGACAAATCCCTTTGCGATGTCCGCCGAAGAATTCCGGAATAAATTTAGATTACCCCAAGAAGGGGTTATGTATTTAATACAAAGGTTAATTCCTCAGCTGAGGTAGCCAAGGAGAATCACTGGCATTCCAGTACATTTACGGGTAAAGTTTCACTAAATATTAATTTTCTGGAAGCATAAGTAAATGACGTATACTCTATATTAAATTAATGATAGTTGTGCGTTATATATGAGCGATGTCTACTTATTCAAATCCTGTGTGCCCGTCACTTTTTCGCCAGTGGAACGTATCAAAAAAGTCTTTATCCGAAAAGAGTTATATAATAATATATTCAGCTGTCCGCTTGATGTCTTCGTTTCTCTTCTTCAGGTAAGAGGGAAGAAAGGATTTATCAATTTATTCTTTAGTTCAAGTGCCAGTTGATCTCATAAAACTTTCATTTATGTACATGCTCCAAGTTGAAAGTTACTGAATATTAAGACAACGTTTCGGAAACTTTCCGCCTTCAATGAAATTATTTCTTATGAATTTTAATATAGAAAATAACATTGTTATTGTATGTTATTAAGCATTAATAATGAAGTTTCAAGAATACAGTTATAATAAGCATTAAACTTGTGAATTGCCACATCACAAATATATGCATGTATCACTCTTCAATAAAAGATATTTTCAGATGAATTTTACTTGTAGTTGCGTGTAAATTGATTGAATTATACCCAAAGGAAAATGAGAACGGCTTCTTCTGTTACTATAAACCTATTTTGTCATGATTACCATACCTATAATCGTAAGAATTTGTTTAAAAAAGGTAAGCTGTCACTCATAAAAGGTCTATTAGTTTCGTCGCAGCACCATTCAGTAGAGTATACTGTAGCAATTACATGGTTGATTGAAAGGATAGAACAGAAACTAATAACCCTCGGTGAAATTTCTCTTCAAAAAATGTATATTCTTGTTTTCATTACATTTCTTAACCCTGAAGTTTCGGAATTAAAGAGAAAAGGCATAATTTCACAAATTACCACACAATAAAATAAATACTGTACATCATTATAGGTAACCTGAAATAATCGCTGAGAATCTGCAATTATTGCAAAGCCAAGAGAGGATTTTGAACCCAATCCAACAAAGCAATGTGCATCGCAGAAAAGCGATACACAACTTTTTGTCCAAGGAATCATTAAAAACTATATCAATGTACTATATGAATATATAAATATTATAAAATTCCATTATAATGCATTTAAAATGGTCTTAAATGTAACTTTTTTTACAAACAATGTACAAAAGGGCACATAGACAGTGCTATGGACTAAGCAAATGCTTTGGCTGACGAAGAAGCAGCTACTTCGTTAATTTAATCATAACCTTTATGTCCTTTAATTGTTTTCTGTCTTTAACCGTAATTACTAACAACGCCATCCTGTCTTTCTCTTACTATTGAGAATATTTTCTCTCGTACCGCCTTCTGAATACTGCCAAGCAGACGAGAAAACGACGTAAATACGCATGCGCGAGTATGAGAAAGTAGTAAAGCATGTCAGTTGAGTGCAGAAATCTGGCTACACTGATTCCGATTCGACAGTCAGCTACGATAGTACGTATAGAATACCATTTTCAGCGGAATTACCATTACGATCGTTATGAGTCCACTTGGGTGGAATTCTGGGTGAGTTCATTCCGATCGAAAGCCAAAGTTATAGAATAAGCCCCCAGGTGATACACCAAGTTTGTATAAGTGACCCTCAACTTGTTCTATAGAAACACAGTATTGAGTGCATTCATAGTTGAGAGAGGATTCGGGTGAATGTGTGGGTGGTGGAGAACATTGGGAGAGAGGCTAAGAAACTGTTTCGTCGAAATTATCGTCATTTTTACAGAAAACATCATTTACACGATCGAAGAAAATAAGAAACTATATTCGATTTCGCTTCTTTCGGTGAAGATTCTTTCTAATTTAATTTTGCGAATGAAACGAGTCCTGCGAAAGCGTAGTATACGAGCACTTCTCACGTCGAGTGCGCCTGGGTTCGAGGCTTCTCTCGGTTTACGAGATGCGATCTTCCGGAACGAGATGTGCTTAGTTGATGACGTCACCGTAAATTTATTGGAAGTAGTTCGGAATAAAGAAAAGGTGGTCTTTCCACAAAGACTTAAGATTAATTGCATTTACTACGTTCAAACGTTTACTTTAGGTGATATAATTATCTTAAAGCGCACAAAAACGTTATTACAACCTATAAAATAGTCGCATCGCTTAAATAACATCCTGGAAGGCCCTAAAGACGGAGAATGCTCGCAACAGGTGGACTTCTGACAGCCTGTTGTTTGTCGAAAGACCACCTGTTGGTGCGATAATCGAGAGAAGCGCGGTGAGCGCATCTGCCTCCTTCGTTCCCTCGCACGAGTTCGCGTAGAAATGCCTTCTCTAGAAGTAAAGTCTCTTGTTAAATTGAGGTTTGATACCTTTGAAGGAGGCTCGTTCATTAGCGTTGATGCTGCAAACAAATGAGGCGACACATTTGCAAGCGTCGTTCTCTCCACTGAATTATATTATTTTTGAGTGTTAATTCATTTGATAGTATAATTGCGACGCGTTAACCTATTTTGAAAGCTCGCTTTTGCGTAATTATGGATTCGGCGATTGAAAAAGGCGATTGCAATTAGATGCCCCCCCACAAGGCTTCGTGAAAATGAGGGACGAGGGGACCCTAACGCCGTTCCACTGGCTGGAGGGCATTTCTCGCTCTGCCGCACCGGAGCTGGAAAGCAGAAGAAGGAGGGGCCCTGCACTCGTTTGATGCCGACTCCTGCACCCATCTCCCGCCACCAGAGAAGAGGGACAACGGATGACGTCACCGGAGGAGGAGAACCCGGAGCGGAGGGATTCGTATTCATCCTGAGCAGTGGCAATTGGCATCGCATAACCCGATGCCTTTGCCTCGGTTGCACATCTCTCGCGTCCTCCGAGGAATCGCCACATGGTGATTGCCTCACCTAAGGAAAGTCGCCTAAGCGATCTCTCTCACCTCACACTCGAGACGCACTCAAGCAGTAAAGAGAAATGAATCTCCTTATATATAAACACTCGACGTTTAAATCGGTATTTGTTATAAAAGAAGTGCTCATATTTGGTTGTAGCATCGAATGTTTTCTCTCTATCCAACAGTGCTTTCCTATTTTTTAATGATCGCATTTAGCCTTTTATCTTCTATTTAATGATTCATTTTATCCGTCAGCGCCAAGATATTCAATCATTTCAATTCTTTGGTTTGAGTTCATTGTATGTTTATCATTTTAAACTACTTCATCTGATTTAATTTCATTCCTTAATTCGAACATATGATACGTCTTCACTCCATGTTATCGTTGTTTTAATCAAACTAATGTTTATCGAAAACTATCACTCATTTGCGTAAAATAATTTATTGATTATGGTTCGAAATTTAATTAATTTATGATTGACGTAAATATTAATAATCTATAGACGTTAATATATTCAGTACTAATTAAAATACTTCATTATTTACTACAAACATAATTCTATTTATATTGCAACTGTTGCTTGAATCAAATGTCCTCGTATTGTTGCAACAACGCGATATAATTAATACTGCGATATAGTTCCAATATCGCGCCCGACTGAACCATCAGCGGGGAGACACGCCTCCGTTGCGATGAATTAATTTTTAAAATTATTTTATTTGGAATTAACTGATATTAAAATTAATAAAGTGTAACATAATTAACATTAGATTTATTTCAGTATAATTCATATTCCATTTTGAAACCGTTCAATCACTTGAAAAATTACATAAAACTGTATTTCATTATTTATTATTTTATTTAGAATCCGGCCCAGCATCCCTGCCAAACGTGGTCCAGCGCGTAACGAACTATGTCAACGCCCTCTGAGACGAACGACACTCCGGGGTCGACCGCCATCTCAAAATCCAAATACATCCCCGTATCTAATAGACGAGGACAAAATCCCCCTCCCCTCCCTCCCTCCTTCCCCTCCCTCCTTCCCCCTCCACTCACCAAAGCCATTCCCAATGTATTCTTACGGGAAAATCCACATTCGACAATCCCGTACCTCTGCACAGGTTGGCAACTGCCTCAAAATCGATTAAAAGTTCCGTTTATTTAATCAAAATCCTCGCAATTCCGACGTTGTAATGAGATTCGAATATACAAATAAGAAACTCTGTTCGATGATCTTTCAAACGGTGCTTCTCTCAATTTCCTAAGGCCATTAATTCTAATTTTAAAGTGCGATATAATTAGAGACTGCAAACACCGAAATGTACTAAACGCGTGTATTTTGAGGTAGTCTTATAAACACTTTTAAACGCTGTCTCTTTTGAGTGTCATTCGCAAGAAGGGAGCTTCTCCAATAGCCTCATCTGAAGGTTCCTGTGTAGAATTACGACAGAAGGCTCTTCGACGCTCTCTTACGAGGAAACCATGAATCTAACTTAAGTGTGGCTCTTCGCCGTATTGAAATACGTGGCCTGTGAAGAGGCTATTCTTGCTTGGCTACGGTTTCAAAGGGGACATTGGAGTAGTTTTGTATCGGATCATATTTCGTGGGAGGTGTTGTCTAGATGAGTGGAGGAGGGGGAAGGGAAGGAGAGGCGGTAACCATGACGACAGAGGGAAGGTGAACGACAATACAGGAAGAGACAAAAGAGTAGCGACGGATTATTCGAATCGGAAACAAATGAAAGCAGAAAATACGCGAGTAACGTAAGTGAAGAGAGGTGTGTCGGAAACAGAAGAACGACGATATTTGGCGTTTGAATTGCGAATAGCAGGGGTTGATGAAGATTTAAAAGAGAAGGGTGGGAAAGACAAAAGAAAGATGATATTCTGAATTCAAACGAAACAGCTGAAGATCGAATATGTTCGATTTACATGTAAATAGGGAACCTAGGGAACATGTTCAACAAAAGAGTAACGATATCGCGATTGAAATAGAAACAAATGAACTATGAATAGCTGAGTATCCTTTTGGTAATAGCGATGTCTACGTAAATAAATAAAGTAATAATTGATAATATAAAAAATAAATTTAAGAAAAGTAAAACTGATTAAATTTAAACACACATTTCACTATATTAATAATAAATAAAGAGAATATCCAATTGTTATTAAATCATAATCTGACTTGATTTAACGATTTTGATCCACAATAATTGGTGTTTGATCGAAAGCAATGATTCCATAGAGTGAAGTATATTCTCTGTAATAAATGTAAATCGATTAGATTAACACTTTGATATTCACACATTCGAAACGGAAAGAAACAGTGCTTAGAGATAAATAAATGAACGTTAGAAGTAATAGTTTAAAATTTTAAAACTGCATGGTTACGAATTCATAAATGAAATAATTGATAGAAAGCCAGATTTAAAAAATTCAATTTTGAAAAAGTTTAAAAAGAAGACTCGGAAATGATTTTTAAGGAGTTGAATTGAAGGAGCAATTAAATCACGAAAATCACAACAAGAATTGAACATCGTTACGACGACATGAGGAAAATTCATTCAAGCGTCGATGAAACATTTTTTCATTAAATAATTAAGTATTGCAATCGTTAGTGCATACATTAAAGTACGTAGGATATTAATATTTACGTCAACCACAAATACACGAGTGTTCAAATAATGATTCATAAAATATGTTTCGTGAACGAGAGATGGCTCTCGAGACGAACAAAACAGTTCGATTCGAAGTCCGGTCGAATGGAGCGAAGAAACATCACCTGTTCTAATTGTGGAATTGAATCAAAATAATTGATTAATTTCCAATAAAGCTCAATAAACTCAAATAAAAGATTGGAAGAGAGATAACGCGATGGAACACTCGGCGCGTAAGAGGGCCGATGAAAAGTGTCGGAATAATTTTAAATTACGAATACGTTTTTACCCGACAAAAGGTTGTCGTGAGAAAACACACGGGTCTGCTCGAAATTAAATAAATAAATAGTTAAAATTATAATACAGGTACGAATAATAATAACAATAAAAGGACTTTATTCAGAGCGAGATAGAGACTAGGGAGTCTCTTCTTACACCTATCCCTTTGTCATGTTGGAACAGAAATAAATATATAGATTGCAAAAGTACAGAGAAGAAAACTACTATGTGGGTTTAAAAAACCTAAGCTAAGTGCATAGGAAAAAATTTCCACTGCAGGAAAACACACTCAAAAGAAGGGGGTGTGAAAAACCTGCGAAACCTACAAATAGAAAACTAAATTTAAATATGGTATTAGATAAAAGATCTATATAAGACAAGAAAAAAAATAAAAGTAATCGAGGAAACACTACGAAATCGAGGATAACAATCACACTTTATACTTTAAATGTGCAAAAGAAACATAGCATAAAACGACAGAAATGAACTCTATACATACATCTTAATTTTACACTGTTCTTTAGAGCCACAGTAATTCCTTGTGAAAGAAAGCGTTTGATAGCCTCGTTCCCAGGACACTATCTAAGGCTTCTTCAATGCTTTCTTATGTGGCTCTGTATACCATTCTCGTTCGAACTCATGACCTGTGGGAGAGGCTATAGAAAGGCGTCCGTACTGTTGCTTTCTACGTAGAAATGAGCCGATTGCCATGGTTACGTTTATTGGCGTTAATTTCACATCGGAATAGACTTAAACGGGGTTTGCCATCTGAAGGATCGAGGGGAGGGGGAAGAGGAGGGGAAGGAGGGATGTAGTTGTATTTATAAAAAAACAGAAGAGTGACGAAGCAGCGGTCGAATGAAAAACTTTCGGAACACGGAAATCTGCATCGTAGACAATTGAGTATCGAATTGTTTGAGACGTAAAATATAGTAAAACAAAATAGAAACGACATGACGATTGGAAATTGAAACAAATGAGCAACGAACAGGTGTGTATCCTGTGAATACGCCTATGACTATACCATATGACCATAATAAGTTAACAAAAGACAAAACTTTACAAGAATATTAACGTAAAAATTAATAATAAATAATAAAACATCCTGAAATGTTATTAACATATTAAATGACGTAATAAAACAATAGTATTAAAAAAACTTATTGCGATTAAATATAATCTTGGCAGTGAGTAAATACCATCCTCAGTTGAAATTGAATGAATGAGCATAAATGAATAAAAAATAAATAAAAGTAATTTTCATAAAATTAATAAAAGAGAAAAATTTACCTGATTATTTACATTTATGTGAATAATACATAAAAAAAGTCTATATTTTTATTAACCCTTAAAGGACTGACGTTCCCATATGGGAACGGACTGCAGCTGGGTTCTCTAGGTAGCTAAACAATATCTTGAGTGTCATAAAATGGTCAGTAAACGATATTTTGTGAGCTAAGAGGGTCCAAAGCTTAGTTTCATTTGAGTTTTGGTGCATTTAAGTCAAGGGAAATATTTCTTGTGATTTTTCGAAAAACAGGGAAATTTTGAGATGAATCCTTCTGGCAACTAATTTTTATAAGTTTTACTGTTTTTAATTTAAAGTAGTATTTTGCTTGTATACCTTTAGTATGATGTTCTAATCATCGAATGAAATTAAATAGAGCAGAGTTTGAGGTTATTTGTTGTTGTTATAACGTTGTTTATTGCTGCGTTCCCATATGGGCACGTCAGGCCTTCCCACTACTACGCGATTTCCTTGCCGATGGGTGTCAAGGAAAGCTATATATAATATATAAAAGAATATTTTGCGATATAATACATTATTTTTGGTGCAATTAAGTTAAGAATTATTTTAGTTTTAAGTTGTGACAAGAAGACTATGGCAATTAATATGCATATTTATGAACTAAATCTCGGAAAACCTAAATTCATATAGTAGAAGCGGCAACAACATATATTAGCAAATGATTATTGTACTAGATATACAAATCCTTTCAAATTTTATTAGCTTCACATAAAAATGATATCATTAGAGGTGTTATAGTTTCTATTCAGGAAAACCGTAATTTTTCATGAATCGACTTCACTGAAGGAGACTCTCCGAATCCTTGACGAGGATGAAGAGAGTGAGGTAGATGTTACCGATTTCTTCATTTCTCCAACAGGAGAAAATGAGCGAACTGATGAAGTATTGGCTGATGAAGATGAGGAAAGATTGGTTGAGAATTTTACTGGCAAGCAAATGAGGGCACAAGCCGAAATTCGGTTGGCAACCAACGAAAGTATCGGTGCTGGAGAAGACGATGGGGCAAAAAAATCTGTGCGGAGAAAATGGATAAAGGGCAGCATTGAGTGTACGGGAAGTTTTTCTGAAGCAGATTACTTTTCATACTCTAAACTTAGCTGCATCGAATTGCTAGAGCTCTTCATCGATGACGATTTCGTCGCATTCATAGTGGAACAAAGTGAGAATTACGCCCGATTTTTAATAGCCCCAGTCCACAAATTACAGCAGAGGAGATGCGAGCCGTCATTGGCATTTTGATTGTATCCGGGTACAACGTTCTCCTGGAAAAGATATTACTGGGACGCGAAAAAGGATGTACATTTTGAATTGGTTAGTGGAGCGATGAGGAGGGACTGATTCATCCAAATAATGAAATATTTACACTTAGCGGATAATACTAACAAGGGAACATTACGCGTTGTGTGAAAGGGATCTTCATAATACTTTTAGGGAAGGCTCTCGTGCAAATAATAATAACAATTGTGAAACCTAAGCGACTAACTTTCGCTAATTTTTAAGAAATAAGCGTTTAAAAATCAGCGTCGGATTTCACCGATCACCGTTACAGAGTTGTAACTATGCGTACGGACAATATCGTCAAGGCAGCCGTGGTGTAGTGGTATCGAGCCCGATAGTGGAAGCGTCGATCATGGGTTCGATTCCGTGAAGGTTAAAAATTTTCAACTTTCTTTTTTGTTCGTATAAGTCTTTCTCTTTCGTTTGTAATTTATTAATTTTCATGCCACATTCAAGAACAACTTTTTTTTAACTATTTTCGCTACCTTCGATAATTATCGGATGAAGCTCATCTACTAACCTGAATGAAATTATTCACCGAATGACGTTCCCGCTGAAAATCACTTCCCCATGTTTTCCCATCCAGGCATGGGTTTTCCCTATCAGAAGGAGAGTTTATAGTCCTTCCCTGACAAGTCGAAATTCCTCGGCAATTCTCAAAATTTTTGTGCATTTATTTTCAACATCAATTCTGGATAATTTGCTTCTGTAATTTTTATTCATTTTAGAATATTAGGAAAGACTTTTATGATGAATTTGAACTAGATTTTAAAAATTGAATTACATTTTTGGCAGATCGATAATTATCATAATTTACTCAAATAGTAAATACTTTTTATAGCACGACTACATCAAAGATATTCGGAGAGATATTGCGGAAATTAGGATGAAGGATAGCTATGCATTTATGCAATACAAATATATTTCATAAAACATTTATTTCTCACAATTTTTTGGGTGGTATTTAAAATAAAAGCAATCGAAACATAAGCATTTTCTGCACCAAGAACAACGCAGGAAACTGATAGCATTGCAGCTACATTTAAATTTTAAAATGTCCGAAAAGCAAACTTGATTTACATTTAAGAAAGCACCTCTCGAATCTCTTAATCGACAAGAAAACCAGGCATAACACAACATATTCGTAAATATTGGAGCAGAAAGTTGATGATGCATTAAAGAGTGAATGCGTATAGCATCCTCTCGTTTATTTAACTGCTTGTTTGATGCCATTACCTCTGGGGCGTTCTGAATTCTTTTAATTAAGTTCTTCACTTGCCGGAAAAATACACGTCAAGAGGTTGGCACAATGGGGTACATTTGGGCGGGATAACTTTTAACGTGCACGTTGGGTTACCATTTCCATCCACAAATACTTCGTCGTAGAGAGAGGTGTTCGTTTGCCCTGACCATGAGTCTATGATCAACAGAAAATAATAAAAAAGTTGTTCTTGAATGTGGCATGAAAATTAATAAATTACAAACGAAAGAGAAAAACTTATACGAACAAAAAAGAAAGTTGAAAAATTTTTATCCTTCACGGAATCGAACCCATGATCGACGATTCCACTGTCGAGCTCGATACCACTACACCGCGGCTACCTTGACGATATGGGCCGTACGCATAGTTACAACTCTGTAACGGTGATCGGTGAAATCCGACGCTGATTTTTAAACGCTTATTTCTTAAAAATTAGCGAAAGTTAGTCGCTTAGGTTTCACAATTGTTATTATTATTTGCACGAGAGCCTTCCCTAAAAGTATTATGAAGATCCCTTTCACACAACGCGTAATGTTCCCTTGTAAGTTAGACAGTCAAGCGATGGGTTCTACAAAGTCTGGCCTACGATGAAAAGAATTACACAGAGATGTTTGCAGCATTTGGTTCCTTCCCAGTTCTTAGATTGTGAAGAAGAGATGATAAGATACTACGGAAGACACAGCTGCAAGCGATGTTGTAGAGGTAAATCGATAAGATTCGGTTATTATAATTTGAAGTGGTATGTAAAATAATATAATAGCATTAATTTATTTAGCTCAATATATAATTTATACGAAAGAATTTATTGCCACATTTGAAAGGATGTGGCTACAATGGAACTGAGCGAATCAGAAAGAACCGGATTCCGAAAGATTGTCCGCTACCACCAAAAAATGATCTAAAAAAGGAGGAGAGTGGAAAGAGCATCACAGCTATTTCTACATGCGAAGGAATAGGAATCACTAAATGGCTGGACAATTAGGTAATTGTGGCAGCTTCAACAGCGTATGTGGCTACGCCGTTGATGAAAGCTAAAAGATTTTATAGGAAACAAAAGAAAATTATTCAGCTTCCATAACCCTACTTTATATCCCAGTATAATAAGCATATGGGTGGAACTGACCAAATTCATGTAAATTCACTGCATATTGGTAAGATATGATTTATATAAATTATTCGCAACTCAGACCATCGAATAATAATAATAATAAAAGGAAATCCTCAGATCCAAGGAAAAAATTAGAGTTTAGATGGGAGATTGCTCAGGTGTACTTTACTCGGTACAAGACGGAATAAAAACCACCCGGTGGACGACTCAGCAAGGCTTCCACGTCAAAAACTGGCTCCACGCAAGAGTTATGGTATGATCAATTAATCGGTGTAATCGGTGACATACCGCAAAACAAGGGAAAACGCTGCGCATATGAAGAGTGCGAGAATCGTGGGAGAACAATGCGTAATAAGTGCGATCTTGGGCTCTGTGTTAAATTTTTTACAAAGTACTTAACAAAATAATTATAAAACAAATACTTATATCTTCCAAGAAAAACCATTTCATACAATATTTTTTTGAAATAAATATGATTTTTTTCAATAAAATGCTTTTTTTAAATTTCATCATGGCGCGCGTAATAGTAGTAGTGGGAAGGACTGACGTGCCCATATGGGAACGGGCATTTGCAACGAACTTATTATTGTTAACTTTTTTTAAACAATTTTCTGTTGTTAATTTAGGTCATCTGAATACCAATATACTAAAATTAGGGTAATTTTTAAGAAAAAATAATTCTCGTCCTTGGAGGGTTAATGGATTATTTGACGTAATTGAACGATAGTCTTACATATAAAAATGATGCTTGTGACGTCGTCTAAAACTCGATAACTGCTCGACCGATTTTAATAATGTTTTTTTATTGTTTTTTTCGCCTCGGTACGGAGGTGGTTTAGGGAAAAAGAAAATTAAGAAAAACCCAAAAGGAATAGCCGAAAAATCGAAAAAGCATTTCCATAATAAATGCACATAAAGTTCATTTTTCTCGCTGCAGGCTTTGTTTCATTTGAAAATTTAAATGAGAAATAATAGTGGTACAAAGTGGAATCAAGCACTAAAAGAAAGGGAATAGAATAAAGATTCTTATTTTGGTCGTCAAATATCGCTTAAGATTCGAAATTTCGAGAATTTCAATAAAATGCGTGAATATTTAATCAAAATTTCGGGGTTGTAAACAACCCATCCCCCTTGACAATGAAGGCGATTGCTGATTCCAAGTTCATGTATTATATATCCATCAAAATGCATTAAGAATATAAGTCAAGTTAAAATTAATCCTTATAATAAGTGATACACTTTACGAAGAAGAAAAAATTGCATGAGATTTTAACATTTGCTGTTACGAACGATATCCTGTGAAGAATCGCACGGAAAAAAGTACGAACATTTAAATTGTTTACAATTTTGTTTAAACGTCAGCAGCAACCAAGTTTTATTTACAGCAACGTATTTGTTCACTGAATTTTTAGTTAGAGTTTTAAAACGGTTTTACTCTCTCTCTACCCGAGGACTTGGTGTGAGGATTTCAATATTGTAAACTTCTGAAGGTAAGTTCGACATAACAATTCCGTGTCGTTTCACAGTGTTCGTTACAATGCCAAGGAGAGGACAGAGGTCGTCGTAGTCAGTCATATGCGTAGCTGAGCTACTACTCGAGCAAAGCTAACTGATGACCAGCCATGATAGCGACTGAAAATGAACGACAAGTGAAAATATTCAGAATGTTATCGATCTCAATGAATTGGAACGTTGATTAGGATTGATAATCGCTTAAGAAGTGGTATAATCAGATCAATTTTAGGTGGGACGAAGTACACCGGGTACTCAATAAAAATGATTGCGATTAAATATAATTATTCCAGTGAGTGAAAATGTATCCTCTGTTGGAATTAAATGAGTGGAGATATATGAATTAAAAATCAACGAAAATAACTACCAAGAAATAATTATATAGGAAACATACATATTATTATGAGATAAAGAAAAGAACGTGAGAAATTATATGATACTCCTTAGAAATATTTCGTGTTGCTGGCTTAACAGACAAATTCCGATAACACGTAATGTGTCGGTAAATTACGAATAAAAACATTCTCTATCGAAGCAAAGTCTAAAATACACGCATATGAAATTGCGTCGAAATAAACACATTTCGCTGATTGCTCATTACTGTATTACATATGAAACGCCCTTCGAAGAATGTATTCAATGTAACCTTTATTTTCTCTTTCCCTGGTGAAGAAAACGCGCTGACAGCTGTTTCCGCGAATGTATGACAGTCACTTATTCTAACTACATCATATATCGTTCACATTTTCACGGGGAAAATATTATAGAATTACGCCTTAAAAGCTTCCGCACCGCTTCGGCAATGTAAATTCTAATTTGAACTCCACTCAAAACTGTAATTAGCTGAATAACAAACTTTAGAATAAACGGTAAGATCGAAGGAAATGTTCGCGACGATCTGATGTTATTTGGCGTTAGTTAGGCCTATTGATTGTACTGCATGGGCCAACAGGTGTCATGTTTTGCGCACCTTCAAGGAAAAGTTGAATTAATTGTAATAGCTGTGAATTGAAAAGTTAAATAAATTGTAATAGCTGTGTATTAAATTTTTTAAGGATTGGCTGACTCCCTGAAATTTATGATGGTGAGGTTACCATAAGGATGTTTTCTTATGAGTTGAGATAGTATTTGTAAATTTTGTATTATGTATATGTCTAAATAGCATAATCATTAGGAGCGAAGAAGTCTGCAATCGATGTTACTTAGCGTTTGTTAGGCCTCATCCAGGGCATGTAAGAGCCAACAAATGTCGTATTTAGAAAAAGTACAACAAAGGGCGATTCGATTTGTAAAGAATTGCTACGATAGAACAGCGAGTGTTACTGAGATGATGCAGGATGGGAATCATTAGAAGATAGATGACTTATTCAAAGGATAAATTTACTGACTAATATCAGAGAAATTACGTTCTTAGAATATCTAACCAATATAAGCTGTGCGTATCTTCATATGTTAAATGGTAATTTACTGATGGAAAAACACGATTGTAAGTATCTCGGAGTAACGCTAACGAAGGATCTGCAGTGGGGAACTCATATCAGCAATATATAGTATCTAAAGGTTGCATTGCACTTCATTGTGAGGGTATTAGGAAAAGGTAGTCTAAACTCAAAAGAAATCGCGTACAAATCATTAGTTAGGCAAATATTGGAATCCAACGCAACGGTATGGAATCTGCAAGCAACAGGACTGATTAAAGAGGTTGAGATGGTACAGAGAACAGCCGTACGATATATTAAAAATAACTTCGTAACAAACGCATACAATCATTGTATGCGTTTGTTGTTGCTATTGCCTCGGTGAAGCACCTCCTGACTTGTTCATCGGAGCTAAGAACGGTGAAGGGCAATAGTAGCTAGGCATGAAACGTAATAAATACATATATGAAAAATATTTAATATTTTTCATTTTTCTTTTTAATATTTAAGGAAAGCGAAGAAAAGGAAGAATGAGAATGCTCGATTAGAGAAAAATGGCCGAAGTCACGGGCAAATGAAAGAAGAATGAACTACGATAGAGAGTTGAGGACAGAGTAAGAAGAAGGCGGAAAGCGACGCCATTCCTCATCTCTCGAAGGATGAGGTCGTTTCCCATTGGCATGTGATGTTAAGGCAAGATGGTCAAAAGGAATTCAAAGATTAGACCAATTTTGTCTTATCAATCGTTCTTTCTGAAGTAGCGCATCCTAGTAAACTCGGTTTACAACGAAAAATTTATAACATTTTTCAGATCCTCCTATCACATTGTCACCTTTTGAAAGGTGCCTTGAAGGCCTTTTGAAGAATCAAATCGGAAATAATAGCCCTACAAAATCGGCACGAGTAACAAGAGTAAGGAAATTAAATGCAGATTCTTATTTTGGTCGTGTTATATCTTCCTCGAATAGATATTACAAGAAGTATGGCCAAATGAAGAAAAATTATGTAAAATATCTTCGTAATAAACAACCAGTCTCCTTGACGACCAAGTAGATTGTCGAGCAAAAGCGTTTTCAAATTAGAATACACGGGGATTTTGCGTCCATACCAATTAACGGATATATGACAGCAGTATTAAAAAGAGACAATTTACTGCGATTTCGGCGTATGAAAATTATGATGTAATATATAGCAGATACGAAATTACGGCCATTTCGGAGTTTATCAGGACGATTCACAAAAACACATCGATGCTTTGGTTTGAGGCGAAATATTGCGTAAGGAAGATTTTTGGGAGTTTAAACGTAATAGAAGTTGTTAAGCTGTGGTTTGGTGTTATTCTCACAGCTCAATGAAATCGAATATGTAATGCTTCGGAATTCTGCTACAATACTGTGCTTCAGTAGGAGCTAACTTTAATTAATAAAAAGATGAGGGTACAATTTAGTTGTTTATTCAGCGAAAATTGTTTCACAATTCAATTTAACTACAACATGTATAACTTGAGCTAATACAGTATCGTTATTTAATGCTCTGCCATCAATTATCCTTCAAGAATGCGCCTGTCATTTAAAACTGGGAATAATGGTTGGAAAATGGAAGCATATTTTCACAGTACTTTCATGGTAAATTTAATAAATGGAAAATGTCAAAAAAATGCGAAATAATTAACTATTTTAGCTATGGAGGACCACTTAGACGGGATCGAGGATGCGGTTGAGCGTGCGAATCCATTGGACATTAAAGCGACTCTTAGATAAGGCACCAATCGTTATTCTCCTCGACTCCGAACCAAATAAAAAGGTTCCTGCATAGAATAAAGTTGTTTGATGATCGCCCCTTTGCTCAGAAATCGATTCCTTTTGCTAGTCGGAGAAAGGTCCAGGAAAGAATCGATGAAATGCTAGCCAACGGAGTCATTCGGAAAGAAAAAACTGCGTGTATGAATCCTCTCAAGAAGAAGGATGCTTATGTTTGGACGCAATTAAACATTCCCGAGAACGACGTTCCGCAGAAGATTGACGAGATTTTAGAGAATCTTCACGGAGCTAAGTATCGATTTTACCGCATTTCCAATTGCATCAAGACGAAGTGTTGCCGTTTGTGAACCGATGGTTTAATGAAGTAGTCCACACGGATGACTGCAATGGAGGTTCATTTTGGTCCCTCCCAATAGATTTCCTGTCGGATTAACAGTTCCTGGAGACGGCGTAATTGGTAAGGAAGTGATTGTGCGTTTCTAAATCTCAAAAAAGGCCGAGAAAAGAAGGAAGGAGTGTCAAAAAAGGATTCACTCAAACAGGAGATCGGATTCTATTAACGAAACCAAGGGTCTCTGATACGAAACTTGGTTTATTTCATAAGTTTTTTCGCTTGTATTCAGGTCCATATCTTATCACTAGCCGTGTTGGCCCGAATGCTTATACGCTGTCAGACGAGGCGGGATCATACATGGGGACATTTAACGCCTATGCCATGATACCTTATAGGCAGTACGTTTATTTGTTGTTGTTTTCATTTTATTTCCTGTTTACCTTTGCTTTTGCAGTGTTATCTGTTGTCAGCGCTAATGCGTGAACTCGTTTTCAAGGTGAGAAACTCGTTAGCGCAGCTGTGACGGAGCACAATCCGCTTTGGAATTTCGGGGCTCGAAGGAGGGGCCCCGTTGAAGGAGGTGTCCTTGCGCGAGGTTGACGGGAGGCGAAGGAGGACAACAGGACGTGCCAAAGCATACAAAGTATCAATAAATAGCAAAAGACCAATTACAGTTGACGATCCAGTGTTCTTTAATTCTTCGTGAAAAGCCTAGTGATATTTGGCGACAACGAAACCGATTCATTGAGTGTCACAATATATATAGCTAAATTTCTATTTCCACAGTTTACCAATGCTTTTTATCATACAATGTCGACTCCGTAAATGTCATATTAGCATTTACTTTCCATATGTTCGTACGAAAGTTGAGTTCAACAATGGCCTTTGTCGTTAGGGAATTGTTTATGCCCACAGAATTACACAAATATTTCGTAGTTTTTGTCTTAATTCTCTCAATTTCGACTCTATTACTATATTCCGCGACCAAATTAAGAAAGTTCATTCAATTTCCTTTCTTTTGTTATCCATCTCAATTAAGTACGACCATTATTTCTGATATATTTCCGCAAAAGAAAACATTTCTGCAATCGATCAAAATGAACTTTGCGTTTACTCCTTATGAGGGAGACGATTCGAGACGTCCAGAGTCGAACCAAGGATACTTTGGACAACCAAATATCGATATTTAATGCTGCATTGGACCTTTTTATTTCCTATTCTTTATAAAGCGAAACGATTTCTTGATGTCTTGATAAAGGAATCAAGAAAAGATTGGTAAAAACTTTGGTCGGGAGTGTGTTGCCATACGAATGTGAAACGTTGACTTATTAAACATGAAATATTATTAATAGGATTTGTTTTTATTTTGGCGAGACTAAACTTCTTTTCTTCCATCCGTATTATATCGTCATTAACTATAGAATAATTAAATTAAAGAGAATAGTATGAGAAACTATTAGAGGAATTGTTGATTTAAAAAAACTAAGAGATTGTTAGGAAAGAAGTATCCATTAAAGGAAAACACCCACAAGGAAGGGGGTGAGAAAAACCACAAACCAACCAACCAAGCAACCGACAGTATCATTTAAAAGACGAGAAATAAGAAAATGCAAAAACTATAGATATACACTACCAGTAAGTACTTGCATGCGATAAACGAATAAGAATCAGTTCACATTAAAAAATATAGCAATATACAATATAGCATAAATCAAACAAAAAAAGAAAAATAAGGAAAAAGTACTACATGGCATCCCTTATGTACAGTATGACACAAAAATAGCATATTATTGAAAACACGATCGAAATAATACATACAGTATATACAAGACAAAATTGTATTTAAGATAGACATTGAGGTATCTCTAAATAAGAGAAAAAGAAATAGAGAGGAATTATTACGTACAAAGACAGAGCAATCATCTTAAGAGGAAAAGCAAAATGAGTTAAGTAGGTGCAAATTAGTAAAATAAGAAAGGAAGAAGTTAAACGCTTCGACATGGGGTTTGGTATGTTTCGGCGAGGGACCGTCCATCTCTGGAAAAGCTCTATTCGTCCGTGTGTATTAGAAAGCCGTATAAAATGTCTTCAGCCACTTCTTACTTAGTCGCGCGGAGTTAATACGTCTTGGATTCCCAGCTAGAACTAACAGAAATCAATCATAAAGTAAAAGAAGATGGTTGAATAGATTATCTTTGATAGAAATATTTTTTTGTTATCAAGCGTTATTAGTTAATTTTTCAACACAGTTTTAACTGCAAGACTTAATTTGATGATAAAATGCTAAAGATTCGATATAAAATTTAAATTATGAAAGCTTAAGGAGTGAAAGTAAGCTTAAAGTTCTAAATAGTTTTACAATAATGAAAAATGTATACTTTGAATAAAAAATTCAAAATAATACTTCAGCAAGGTTTAGGAAATCCTCATTCGAAGAAAAAAATACAAAAATTATAACGAGAAGTATGAGATAACATTTTAAATTAAATATAAGAAATATCAACACAGAACACATTTGTATATATTGAGAATTATTTGAAATTTTTTAAAGTGAATAACGTGTGTTGGACAAGATTATTTAAATCATCATAAAATACAATTCGCAAGGAGGTCAGTCTTCAGTACCCTTGTTAATGACGTGGGTTTAACTGTTACTGATTCGGCAGAAAAAGCGAATCTAATTAATCGACGCTACCAGGAAAGCTTTACTTTAGACGATGGACGCACGAACGAATTTTCTATGCGTGCAAATAAAATATGCAAATTTTGCAAATAAAATATGATAGGAGAAAGCAAAACTTTTCGAGATGTGGATTAGAATGGAAAAAGTTAGATAGATATGTTTATTGTAGCTCTGGGGGGATTGTGAGCATAAGAGCTGAAAAGAATACATATTTGCTCCCAACATTATGCAACAATACAAAGTCAGAATATAAACCATACAGTAGTAAAACAAATATTACATAGTGTGTACAAAATTTACAAAAAAACAAAACATAGAAAACATAACAGAAATCAATCATAAAGTAAAAGAAGATGGTTGAATAGATTATCTTTGATAGATTGTATTGAGGTGGAGTTTTTAATCCTGTGGGGCAGGGAGTTCCAAAATTTTGATGCTGTAATCAAAAAGGAATTCAGATGAGTATTGGAATGTGGAATTGGTTTTATGTGGTGATCAGGGCTGGTTCGTGCATTGACAGAAGAACTCTTAGGGTGAAGAGAGCCAAAATAAACTGAGGTTGGGAATTCCTAAATAATAAATACAAGAACACACCAAGCATGTAAACCCTTCTTAGGTCAGGTTTAAGCCACATTAGTTCCCGGCGAAAGGGAGATATGTGCTCTTCTCTTCGAAGATATTTGAAATAGAAACACGGAGATGGTTGGGGAGGAGAGGGCTTTAATTGACGTGATTAAGCATCGTCAGAAGAAACGGGTGGGCCAAATATTGAGGGGAGAGGAAATGGTTGTAATGGAGGGTAGGATTCAGGGGAAAAAAAGGGGGAAGACACAAGTTGTTGGAAGGGATGGGGTTATTTACAAGGAAATGAAGGATATTTTAGAGCGCACATGAGCCTACAGTAACTCGTGTTATTCAGGCGAAATGCGTACAAATGATTGGCCGCCGAAAATTATAGGAGTAAATGAAAATCCATTTCAGAAGACGAATTTTGCAATGGACCAAGAATTTCGAACTCAGGAGTTTGAAGTTTTCTTCCCCAGTTATTTTATTTAATTGAGATAGATTTAGCATCTGTAACATAACTTTCCATTAAGCAGATTAATCTGTAACTAATACTCCTATTCCTTTTAAAATGATCGTAAGAAATATTCACCGAATAATGGCGACGCAAAAAGAGAAAAATTCAATTTCTGAAGTCGAATCAATATTGCACTAGTTATTTCCCCGATGAAAATTATGAATTAAATTAAATTTAAATATCAAAAATATAAATAACTGATTATGAATATTTTCTATGTTTTTGAGAAAGAAAATATCAATCATTTCAATGTTCAAAATCGATTTTTCAATTTTAAATTTTCATGATAGAACTTATTATTATTTGTAAAAATATATTGCTTAATTTCGATTTCCATAGTGTGCTAATAGTTTCATTGCCATAAAATTCCTTCCCCATGCATTCATTATAAGCCAATATCTCTCATATATTCGTATGAGAGTTGAGTTCAACAATAACCTTCGTCGTTAGGAAATTGTTTATGCTGACAAACTTACACAACTGCTTCCACTTTTCTGCCTGAATTCTCTCAATTTCGATTAGAATGCGATATTCCACCACCAAAATAAGAATCTTTGTTTAATTTCCTTTCTTTTGGTATTAATCTCGATTTCGTACGACCAATATTTCTGATTTAATTCCGTGAGAGAAAAATTGTTTGCAATCTATTGAAATGAAGTTTGATTTCGTTGGCCAACGACTGTCAGCCAATTGGAGCAATCTACCATCGATTAAACACAACCCAACCAATCAAATTTTTTCTTTATAATTCGCATCGCCATTTTGATAAACACAAACAATCCGAACGATACCACCTCTTTCCTCCGATTGGCTAAGAGGCCTCACCCAATCAGAAAGGCAATCGACAAATTAATTTACCCCCACCAACTTTACTTCGCCATTTTGAATTAACAACGCCATTTTGTCTATAAGTTTGACTTCAGTCATGAAGATTATATAAAAGCGGATACATTGGGAGAGTAATAAGTGAAATCAGCTGTAATTTTCGAATTTAGCCACTATTATGCATTGTTAACTAAAATGTCTTAGTTATATGGTAAAATGCTTTAATACGATATAAACAGTTAAACTTTTTCAATATAAATCTTTAAATGAAATATTTTTGACAAGCGATAGAATTCGTGTACAAATTGGCATCAAGTCAATAGAAAAGGAAGCGGAAACGGAATAAAAAAATGTATAGTTGAAAAAAAATATTGTGAAATATGTAAATGTTGTAGGAGTCGATAAAAACAGTATCGTTGAAGTAAATGTTCTAGACTAGAATTGAGAGCAAGAAGATGATCATATAAAAAGTAAGGGAAGGCTTTCTGTCTTATTGGAATGTTCTCATGTAAAAATAATAATATTTAAAAGAAAGAATTAACCTGGGGAAAATTGAATGAAAAATATTTAAATAAGTTTACATCTACGTGAGGAATAGAACGCAAGCAAATTAGGGATATGAAATTCTAGCAATATTTTCGACGAATTGCATGCTATATACAGCAGCATTTAAATAACATACGAAAAAAAATGAATTGCTTGCTCCTCCTGAAACATAGGCGGTTCGAGATGCATTTCTGTGGTGTCGGTTGCATACGATTAGGGCGAAAAGACAAAAAGCTATCGAGAATTGAAAATAAAAATTTCCGTTTGGAAAAAATTCTATTTACTCTTCTAAATGTATTTCTTTTGGAGGAAAAGTGAAGCAACACAAATTCAATAAATTCCTCAATTAGGACTTCCTGTTACTTGCCAATTCAATGAATCGCCTCTCAAAACTATCATATTCCGACAATGGCAAGGCAATCTGGATTAGAAAAAACAAATAATGAAAAAGATTAAAAATATAGTAACTGATGTTGATGAATTTCAATCCAACAATGATTACAGTCCGAAATATTTCAATTTCAACATTTTCCGAAGCAACAAAGACGTGCTACTGATCAAACTCTCTTTCTGCACTCAGCGACGCCATTGCGTGAATAGTGATATAGTTGCCACTGACCTACGTTATAATTAATGAAGCATTTCATTCAAATCAAATATATTCAACAAGAAAGTGTTCTCTATCATCAAGTCTTGATCGAGTCCAGATTAACAGTCGTCAGGGGATATAGTTGTTTACAAACACTATATTAAATACTTTTTACGTTTTAATCCTCTAAATTCTCGTAAATTCGAAGATTACAAAATGATATTCCACGACCACAATTACAATCATTGGTCAATTTCTTTTCTTTTAGAATTAATCCCGATTTCGTATAACTGTGATTTCTAACCTGATTTTGCATATAAAGCAATTCATGCAAACTTTTAAGAATGAACTATAAATACATTTTCTCAACTAACAATAAGTGGCAATTTATGCGTCAAAAAAATCAAGATTGACCACTTTCAGGATTGAGTTTTTTGTTATTAATATAAGTATAGACTTAGTAATGGGTATTTCATTTTTATTGCTGTATTTAAAAAGATTAATAATCAACAATTTTATCACTCAAAAATGTGCAGCAATTTTTCTCTATGTTAATTAAAATTATATCGGAGAAATCTTATAATTTGTATTTTTCATCTTCTCCGTTTCTTACATAAATATATTGAAATTTATTTCATAGATTCTACAATAATGTAATGTGCACTGCGTTATGACATCAAATTCCCGATCCACCACTGTCATTTTAATTTGATCGTTTTCATAAACTGTGCTTGTTTTTGATATCATAATATTTTAATTGCTCTCACATTTAAATATTTAAATATAAAACAAAGTAGATGAAGACAGTAATTTCCAGAGAAAATCTACCAAACGTTTCTAATTCAGGTGAAATTAATCAAAAAACATAAACAGATATTTTGAGTTTCATTCCTATGCATTTCTAACTCAAGAATATATAGAGTCGATCCCTTGGTTATCACAAAAAAAATCAATTTGCACAATTGGGTAATTGTAAAATGAAACGATGTACCAAGTGGCAAACATCTTTCATACCGAACTGCTTTCAAAAATATTTCGAATTGAATTAACCACTGTGTGGAGTCACCCAGTGGTAGAATATGTCGAGATCAACATTACTAATACCTTAAATTGCAGCACGCATATTCGAAAATCTGCGGCAAAGCAAAAAAAGGCTTTGTAAAGCGTCGGTAAATGCGATGAAAAGGTGAGAGAGCAATGTTTCGATGATTCTGGAATACTGCGGATTCCGGAATAGCGAGTATACGGTGGATGAAACGGGTACTCGTGAACTGTAGAAAGTGCAGCGTAAAGCGGTTCGTTTTGTTAAAAAATGCTACGATAAAAAAGCAAAAAATGCTCTCAGGCGTAGGTTGGGAATCCTTGAAAGAAAGGAGATTGGAAGCTGCGATTGCTAAATAAATTCAAGGAAACTACATTTGCGGAAGATACAATCAATACAAATACAAAAATTATTTAATAGTTAATTTTCGGTAAGAAAAATTTCAACTAACTTGAACTTCTAAAATATATGGCTTAATTGCCTTCATCGATTCGACCCCGCCGAGAAATGTCATATTTGGGATTTAGAAATAGTACAACGAAAGGCGATACGATTTGTAAAGAATTGCTACGATAAAACAGCGAGTGTTGCTCATATGTTAAAGGATGCGGGATGGGAATCATTAGAAGATAGAAGAAAAATGCAAAGGATAAATTTATTAAATAAGTTCAGAGAAATTACGTTTTCAGATGAGGTAACCGATATAACGCGACCCCCCTGTTATATGGGCCGTGCTGATACTGCGAGAAAAATTAGAGAAATAGATGCTAGAACGAATCGCTTCAAAAATTCATTTTTTCGGCGAAGTATACGGGAAAACAACCGTTTAGGAAAATAGAGTCAAGGTGCTTGCACCCCCTGCCACACGCCGAAAGGCGGCTTGCAGGGTTCTTACATAGATATCAGATCAAACTAAATGATCAAAAGTAACAATAATACGCCTATCTCATTTAAAATATCTATGAATATAATACATATATATATACAAAATCCAATGAAAACTCTAGGTATAAATATTGAATAAACGATAAAAAATTCCCTTTGTTATGTTAATCGAACATATGGCAACTCCTTTAAATAGCATGAGCTCACTCCACAGTAAACGTCTTTTGCGAAACGTTTAAGGGGCTGATTTTTGCTATTAATTTTCCAAGAGCTGTTTTCTCCAAATTCTTACAAATATATTGATGTTTCCTAGCAACCAATCGAGTGAAATAAACATGTAACACAACAATAAGAATGTAAGTGTGACTATTAAAACAAACATTCAGTCCGGGATTTCTGGAAATTATTGAGAGCGAAATGTTTTAGTTGGCCAATTGAAAGTGTGGCCAAAAATATTAATAATCATAAAAATCTACTGTGGCAAACACATGACTTTTTCCGCATTTATTGAAAACAGAAGCCTATGCCGGTCATATATAAATAACTCCAAAACAATGAGTGTTACAGGAAAATGTTTCATACAACATTTGTAGTAAAAAACATTATCTATAACCTTGGTACATAATTGTATATACAGTAGAACCCCGGTAATCCGAACGAATTCTGGCACATAGGCATCCGGATTAGCAGGGTTTCCGGATTAGCGAGGTTTTCAAAAAATAACGTAAAAAAATTTTTTTCTCAAAAATTAGTATAGATAATGCATGTATATATTACATAAGGTATTACAACATATAAAGTGAATTAATATTATCAGGGAGCAAAAGAGTCAGTTATTTTCTTTTGCGCGACCGTTTTTATTTTTAAATCAAGTGCGCGGTTTCTAAAACGTCTAAAGAGCATCATTTTATGTGCTTCAAAATTTTGCTCCTCGGCCAACTTTAATGATGTATTGAGTTCCACCAAAGTCTCAGAATGAGAATTTTGACGGAGTCTACAGGATTGTCGTCGTCGTCATCATCATCTTCCGCCGTTACTGTTCTGATAATTTCGTAATCTGTTAAAGCTTCGTTTCGAGCCAAGCTGTCGTCAGCCTCAGCAGCCCACCGGAGAGCTTCAGGGTTAGATATTGGGTTCGAATTTTGTAACTGATTAATGAGTGGCGCAAGCTGAATTTCTTCAGTTTGCGCATTTTCTAAAACTTCCGAACCGATAAAATTTGGGAGTAAATTTCTCTACGACTTGCTGATCAATAATTTAGACACGGATGCCCAAGAGCATAGCTAGATTGAACACGACATCTTTTAAATTTACCTTTTTCAGTGCATTTTCCAAATTTTCATTCTGCACAGGATCATTACGAATATTTGTAAGAAGCAACTTACGATATCCTAACTTAATGCTTAGAATAACATTTTGATCCATGGGTTGGATCAGCGCAGTCGTTTTAGGGGGTAAAAAAATTGCGGAAATTTCAACGTCATCAGTGCACAATTCTTAAGCAGAAGGATGGCCAGAACAATTATCAAGCAACAATAAAGCACGTTGTGATAAATTGACGGATTCCATATGTTGTCGAACTGCTGGAATGAATTCTGTTTTAAACCAATCCAGAAATAATTCTCGTGTGACCTAAGTGTTTTTTTGCCCTCGATCTCTATAGCCCATGCATGGTCATCCTCATTGAACGTCTATCAAAAGGAAGGATTGTTTTTTACGCCTCTTCTCTCATAGCTTTTTAATAAAAGTGATGTTTTGAGAAGTGATACCCTGCTGTAACTGAAAATTTATTGTCTTTCGAAATTGTTTAGTCTCGCACATATTAAGCATTCCTCTAATGGAAAAATGCTGTCTCAGAAAAGTATCACAGCTTAGATGTGTTATCACAATAAACGAAATACTTCGCCCTCCATCACATCATTGCAGCCAATGGAGAAATGTTTCAAATAGTCTGTCCACCTCTCGTTTCTTGTTACATATATGTTCACAAGAAGAAGTTGCGGGTTTGCATAACTCCCAATGGACCGTCCGGATTACCGAGTGTTCCGGATTAGCGAGTGTCCGGATTACCGGGGTTCTACTGTACCTACATTTGCATTCTGACAGAGAAGTGTATGAAAAACTTCCATTTCTGGATAAACAACAACTTCCGGTTAACCATTATTCAAGAATAACTCCTTAAAAAATCGGTGTTACGAAAACATGTTTCATACAAAAGTTGTAGTAAAATACATTATCTACAACTTTTGTTTGTAACTGTATATACCTATATTGCTTTTTGACAGAGATATGTATGAAAAACTTTTATTTCTGGGTAAACAACAACTTCTGGTTAACCATTATTCAAGAATAACTCCTAAACAATCAGTGTTACGAAAAATGATTGATACAAAAGTTGTAGTAAAGTACATTATCTACAACTTTTGTGTGTAAATGTATATACCTTTATTGCATTTTTACAGATATATTTAAGAAACGAAATTTTGTTCCGGATTAACCGCAACTTCCGGTTAATCGATATTCACCAAAAACTAACTAACTTTTGGAATTGTTAGGAAAATTCTAAATATGAATTTTAAAAATGATCGGATAATTACTTTTTAAGATAGAGCGCCCACAAACTTTGTAACCACAGACACACACACAGACAGACATGTTTGAGAAAATAGCGAAAACGTGGTCTGTGGACCCCAAAACATCTATTTCCGTCGAAATCTGGAGATCGAATTTTTTGCGAATACAATACTTTCTCTATACTACGTATAGGGAAAAAGTAAAAATGAGAAATTTGGAAAAATATCACATCCATGAAATAATGAAATTGTGGGAATATTACTAATGCTCTTTTTGATAAAATGTAAATCATAAACACCCAGGACAAGTGTAATGTGCTCAATGGGAAGTAGTGACCGAGTTATTAGATGAGACGAGAATTGAAATCTTAAAGTACTCACCGTTTATTTGTCATTTAGAAGTTAGAACTGCCTCAATATCCTGCAAGAAATAAAAACAGAGTAAATATATATTTATGTATCGAACCAAAATGTAAATTTCCGAGTGAAATGCTCAAAACATCACATTATATAATACACATATGGATCTCGGAAAATGTCTAGGTTCGAGAAGTTTTCGGGATTAAGAAAGAATTAGACAGCGTCTAATTTGCCCAATTGGTGGGCACAGAGGTTAAACAAAGTCTTCGGGATACAATACAAATGGCGGGAGCGAAACTTTTCAACTGGACCGCAGAATTCAAATTCACGCTCCAAACAATTTCAGCTACTTTGTTGAAAAACATCTGGAATACGCAAAGATATCCTCCATTGACACAGAACGACATTCAAGATGTGAGGTTTTTAACGTTTTAGACTATCGAAGTTCGTGGTTTTCATTCCCAGCGACCGAGGCTTAAAACACATTGGTCGTATTCCCGCATACACGCTGGTAACTTGTTTTCCAGCTGCTTATGTGCACACACAGTGACGCTCAGTTGGTGAAGAACTTAAAATGGCCAGTTCTAGCGATTAATAGCTCGTTATATTTGATAGTTCTGCTAACAAGTGGTTTTATTGAAAAAAGTGCACGATCCATGTTCATCCTGTGATTAAAAAAAGTAAGTATTTACGTGATTAACGTAATCTGCATCAAATGCTTAAGAAACTTTCCTGAAGGGTTCTTTCATTAATTAAGAATGGAAGTGAGATTTTAGATTACGTTAAAGCAATAGTTCCACCGAAATTTCAAAGGAACTGGAGAAGGATGCAAATGCGCGAGTCCACGAAAGTAATACGCTTCGATAAGATCGCAGTAAATGTGATTAGATAAGCTTTGCTCCAATATTCCCTCGTACTTGATTTAAATCGTGTAAATATAAATCGCAAATTCTGCGAGTTCGTGTGTTTGTCTTCCATTTTAGTCGACGCCGTTCGATCTCTTCGCGTAAAACATTGCACGCTCTGAGATCAGGATGGAAAAAGTCTCTTAATTTATTTCAATAACTTTGCTGGGTTCAAACAAAGATCGCTCAGATAAGGTTCCATAAGGAATACATGCAAACTTCAGTTTTATCGTTTGCAGGCATTATTTCTTTTGAGGATTAAATTAGAAGGAATGGTCTTAAAGAGTCGAGACAAGCGCCAAAAGAACGGAAATTGAATGAAGGTTCTTTTTGTGGACACGTAATTTACTTTTTGAATCGAAACTACGAGAACTATTAAAAAAACTAAACCATTAGAAACTAGAACTATTAGAAAAAGAGCAAAGATTAAGCGGCCGTGGTGGCAGAGTGGTTACCATGCTTGCATGGCAACGCTCCAACGCCAGGGTCCCGGGTTCGAATGACGCTAACCGGATTTGTATGTTCGTATGTGTTCGTATATTGTTGTTTGTTTGTGTATCTATTATAATAATATAATTATTTAATTGTTCCCTCAATCAATGGAATGTTCCGCATCGCACTGCTTTCGAAGCACTGCCATCGGAGTCGTCAACGGGGATTCCTCGTCTTCTTCCGTATGCGCGAGACAAGGGGACTGCGAGCCGAACCCTTCGAGCGGAGGTCCTCTCGCTCAAGGACCGCGACGCAAGTGCCTCAGCAGCCGACGAAACGGGAGTCATCGGGGAAACCATCCCAAACTAAAAAAACTCCTAACAGCTAATTAACTACTTAAACTACTTAAAGAATATCACTGATTTTTTTATCGCGAGTAACTGACAACGACTACCACATTTAATCAAAAAGACTTGCAATACAAGAGCTGAGAGTTAACTAAAATTCTTGTCTCACTCAAAATCTAAAGCCATTCAAAAAAAACACGCATTCACTAAACCCTATTATGCAATGCTGACTTAAGGAGTAAAATAACTTACTTAATCACATAAGTTATGCGTTGATTACAATTAGCGAACGCATACACTCACCGATTAACGATTCCACTTCTTTGTCACCAAAAGGAAGTCATTAGCGACCAAATCTCAACAATAGTCTACGTCAACTGCCAACGTGACTTTGTTTACATTCACTTTTAAACAATTTATCCGACTCGAATTTGCAAAACTAATGTAAAACAACATTCTCTGGACATTTAAACACAATTTATCCTCAATGACACCTCGAAATAGCGTAAGATGCTATAGAAATAAGCAGATTAGAATCTGATAATACCACGTTTCCTTCTATTACGCCTTAACCGCAAGAACCGGAAATTAACTGCCAGTTAAGGAAGTACCCTAGTGACCAAATTATAAACTAAATAGACGAGTACGTGTATTCAAGCTGGAAATTGGCTCAAAATGCCGCGGAATTCAAATAAAGACGTAAAGAAAATTTAATACACTGATAAATAAAATATTTAGAGGGTTAACAAGTGGCGAAGGGTACACAATTATTAACTTACGTATGTTTATCAAAATAAAATGATTATAAAATTCGAAATAATTGCGAAAAAATCAAAAATACAACTCATTGCCAATTCCTACTTCAATTTACTTCATCTGTATTTGACGCAATTCAGAGCACTTCGTCCTCGTGTGCGAGCCCAACACGTAAACACCCGCTCTCGCATATCATCCCACATTCGCTTTAAGATTTTATCATCTCGACAGCTAAATACTTACGTCTTAATGCGCGGCAAACGTCTCTCCACTTCGCTTACAGCTCTACGATCCCTCGTATAATCAGAGATATTCGAGTATCTCCCGTCTCCACTTGTGATCTTATCAACGACCGAAGTATAATTAGATCATTAACTTTCCACTCCAATACAGCCAGAGATCTCCACTCTTAACATCCATCACAAGATCTTAGCACTTCTATAGATTTCTGTTTCTTCGTTAGTGCCTTTTAAATGCTCAATAAACGGTGTGTTTTGAAATCTCTGAGCCCGACTTTCGCATGCCGTTCCCTGTTCCCACTTTCGCCATGAATTGTAATGCTCTGCGAGTCGTGATTTTCAAGAGACCAATTGAATTTCCTTATCTCCATGGAAACGAAAAGCCATTTTCAGTAGCAATTTTTCTTCTTTTACTGCGGCAACAGTCATTATTCTATTATTGACATAAACCCAAAGTCAAGATTCATAGCCTCATAAACTCATCTGAATTACGACTTAATCAAGTATCACTTCGTTAACTTTGAGAGAAAAACCATCGATAAAAATCTGACGTGGGCAGCACATGACTTTCTCCATATATAAGATGTAAATATTTATCTACGACAGTGTTTTCGAACTCTATATTCAATCTAAGCTTGGAAATAAGTGATTAATTTATATCATATTATCTTTTACGTCACAAACATTATAAATGTTTTTCGGGACATGTTCGATGAAAAACGATGAAATCGGCCTTTCGCCCACAGCGCCCACAAAGTACATAATCAGCAACTTCCGGTTTATAAGTATTTTATGAATAACTCCTTAACAATCAGTTATACAAAAATATGTTTCATACAAAAGTTATAGTATATAACATTTTCTAAAACTTTTATATATAATAGGATATACCTAAATATCATATTTATGGAGATAGTTTGCAAAAACGGAAACGAGCTTAGAATAATAAAGCTCGACTTCCGGTCAACTGATTTACTCCAAAACCTAATCAACTCTAAAGACAGCAACTAATATTCTATATATGAAATATGGTGTTGATACAACTAAAATTTTTCATGTTGGAGCGCCCACAAAGTACATAATCAGTAACTTCCGATTTATCAGTATTTCACGAATAACTCCTAAACAATCAGTGATACGAAAATATCTTAAACACAAAAGTTATAGTAATTAACATTTTCTAAAACTTTTATAATTATTAGGATATACCTAAATATCATATTTATGAAGATATTTTGAAAACCGGAAATGAGCTTTAATGAATAAAGCTCGACTTCCGGTTGACCGATTTACTCCAAAAACTAATCAACTCTGACAGCACCCACTACAGTGCTATATATGAAGTTTGGTATTGATACAACTAATATTTTTTACGTTATAGCGCCCACAAGCACAGACACACATACACACACACATTATTCCGAAAATGGTCAAAACGTGTTCTAGGGACCCCTAAACATGTATTTCCGTTGAAATCTCGAAGTCGATTTTTTCATTAAAACAATACTTTATCTATACTACGTACATGGAGAAAGTAAAAATGAATGGCCAACCAAATTATGTTTTACTGGTTGATTTCTTAGTAAAATAACAGAACTGATAAAGCTATTTAAATACAGTAGAACCCCGGTAATCCGGACGAATTCAGGCACATAGGTGTCCGGATTAGCGGGGTTTCCGGATTAGAGTTTTCCAAAAATAACCTAAAAAAGATTTTAACCCAAAAATTATATTGTATAGATAATGCATGCATGACTTGCTGCAACTGAAAATTTATTGTCTTTCGAAATTGTTTAGTCTCGCATATATTAAGCATTCCTCTAATGGAAAAATGCTGTCTCAGAAAAGTATCACAACTTAGATGTATTATCACAATAAACGAAATACTTCGCTCTCCATCACATCATTGCAGCCAATGGAGATATTTTTCAAATAGTCTGTCCACCTCTCGTTTCTTGTTACTAATATGCGTATTTATATGTTCACAAGAAGAAGTTGCGGGTTTGCATAACTCCCAATGGACCGTCCGGATTACCGAGGGTTCCGGATTAGCGAGTGTCCGGATTACCGGGGTTCTACTGTATAAGGGTAATTTCAAGCGAAGATATTCTGAGTATGACATTTTTACACCGTTCTTTGAAATACAACTAAATACCTATAATGGAAATTCTATCCGGTGATCAGAGAATTGAGACTATTTTCAGCGAAAGACCCCGCAAACGGAAAGTTATTTTCATCCAGGCAGAAGAAACACCAGTATTCGTTGATACAGGACGTAAAAAAGTAAGTGCATACATCCTTCGTTCTATTTATTCTATATGTAGTATATGTTTGAATTAGAAAATTTTCCATATATATATAAAAATCATTTCAGGAATATAAATATATCAGTTAAGCATATCATATATTCAGATCAACATTTAGTACTTCATGTTTGCTAAATTTTACTGCTAATTTTTTTTAGAATGTCTCACAAAGATTCAAGCCAATCCCAAGATAGAGACTACTTGGAATTGTTTTATGAAACAGAGGAGGAAGTAGGTAGATGAAGATGTTGAGATGTACAGCGAACACAGCTCCGAGACCGAGCAGGAGATGAGCTCCAATGACGACATTGAAGAGGAGGCATCGGGAAGTGAATATTTTTGGAGCAGAGATAAGAAATTTTATTGGAATAGAGCACATCCTCCGAAAAACGTTAGAACAAGAAGAAGGAATATTGTTATTCAACGTCCAGGTGTTGTAAGTTCTGCAAGAAGTGCTACTCCTTCAGAGATGACCCTTTACATACAAAACTGCTAACTTATAATTCCTTGTATTCATTGCTGCATTTCTATTGGTTTTGATGGAAATATTTTCCTTGTTTGTGAGAACGAAAGCATTAATTATTTGAAGTGTTATTCACGAAGCCAAAAGTGAAACCTATTTTACAGAAGGTGGCATTAACTGTAAGGCTGAGTTTCAATTTCCAAAGTCGTCCTCCGTCACCACTAAAGACGAAGTCTTCGAGGACGCGCTATGGATCCCAGTGCGAAAAGTACGCCAACTCCGTATGAAAAACGGCGTAAAAAGTCTCCAATTTTTCCTTTGCGACAACGCCCGATTGGCCATTGGGAAAAATCCTTAATCTGCAGACCCTCGCATCTCCGTGCGTCGGCGCACCAAAGATCTGCCACCGGTGTAGCCGCTTCGGGCATTCCCACAGTGGCGTGCCGCGCTGATTCCACTGCGCAGGGCCGCACCAGATTGCGGCCTGCACTCTAAGAAAGAGAGGACACGCCCACCTGCTGCAACTGTGGTGGGCAGCGTAGAGCCGTATCGCGTTCCTGCATTCATTGGAGGCAGGCGTCGTGCCGCACCCTCACCCGCAACGGAGCCACTGCCGATAGCCTTCCGCGACCGCAGCCGAAGGAGACTGGGAGGAGCAGCCCTCTCATTCGTCGCAGATGCAGCGAGCCGCGCCGCAGCGCATATCGGGAGCAGCCATGCCTCAGCGCTCTGCCCACTAACTTCGGCCCGGAGGACTTCCCCGACCTCCCAGGCCCAGCAGCCGCTCAACCAAGAGACGGCCGCCACCCCGAAAATCCCGCCGAGGCAAAGAAGACGCACAACTGCGCCTTTGGAAGCCGCACCCACCAACACGTAGGAGCAGAATCTCATCCTCACCATGGACAGATTGATGCAGACATTCCAAGAAGCCGTCACCGCTCCGTTGGCACAATTCCCTCGAAAAGCTCCCGCGCCTCCGATGCAGCATTCCCGGCTACATAATCTACCGCACTGACAGGCAAACTGCACCCGGACAGGAGGAGAAGCAGCCATCACCATTGCCGTCAGCATCCAACACACCCTGCCCTCGCCGCACCTCGCCAAAAGGAAGGTGAGACGTCTTCGGCATCTTCCTCCGCTCCCTCTTCATGCACCCGAAGGCGATCTTCGTCATCTGTCCAATGGAGAGTGACCATCTGCCCGTCATTGCATTTTTCGGAGTTACCGAACGATGCATCCCAACGAGCCGCTACTTGCAGAAGGACGACTGGAAATGCTTTCATCTTTGCGACGCCCTCCAGCCGCCGTCCCTGGACCTAGAGACGCCGGACGACCTGGATGCAGCAGCCGAAAAATCGTCTCCAGCATCCAAGCCGCAGCCGACGCAGCCTTTTGCCAGATGCAGAGGGAAATTCCTTCTGCAATCAATGAATGGAGGAACGCCAGTCGGACTTGCAAAATGAAATGCATGAGACGGCTCCCTTTGGCATTCCATCGCACACTTCCTTGGCTTGTTTTGTGTTCTTGTCGACTCCTCCTCGTTGCTTAAATTCGCTCAACAGTCTTACAGAACAGCCTCCTCCCGTCTTAGAAGTGAAGCGCCATGGCTTCGAATGAGTGACCCATCCGCAAATAACCATTGCGATATTATAAGGTAAAATTGGGTAAATTTGAGTTTGCGAGTCGGTAAATATCAGTTAAATCATTCTAATTAATCATAAACAATATGATTTTAAATGTAATCAAGTAGAGTTTTCGGCAATTTTAATTTGAATATTGTATCAGTAATAAATGACAAAATAATGAGAATAAGACACTTTCCTTATATCAATGATAATAAAATTAGAAAATCTGTTGCAACTCAAACAATTCGGCAAACTCATCACTGACGCTTTGACACAACACCAATAGCTTTCCTAGGAATTATTTCAAACCATCTCCCACCAAATTGCAGATTTTTTCAGAAAGTAGAGGCCAATGACCTCTTTATGGACTTCCCAAGGAAAAACGGAATTGAAAAAAGTCTGACAGGGCCAGACTTTTTTCAAGTCCGTTTTTCCTTGGGAATTTTCCTGGGTGCACGCCCTTATGTGCAAAGTCACCTTTACCCTTTCCTTATCTCTTTATGGACTTAAAATCACCTTTTACTCTCGTGGGAGAATGAATGTATCGGATTCAACAATCACCTTGGTAGTCAGGAGGACTGGTTGTTTACTACGGCGAAACTTCACGAAATTGACTCACGGAGGAGTCATCCCCTATCCGAGGTCAAAAACTATGACGTTATAAATTTGATCAAAATCTTGGATGAAAAAAAACTTTTCGCTTCGCTTAAGAAGATGAACCTTCTCAAACAAATCAGCTGAATTTGAAACAAATGTGAATATTAATTGGGTATTTCGGTGTTTCACACCCCCTGCCAACTGCGGCTCTCGGGGTACTAATGCATACGTAGAAAAACATGGCACGCTCATGATCATCGTCTGTGGTATCCATATTTGGGCCACACCATAGCCACTCATGGACTAAAAAGACCATTCGATTTTTAAAAAATCCGGCATAGGTTCCTGCCGGATGATAAAAGGAGTACATTACTTCATCTTCCTTTTCTTGATCCTCATTTCTTTTCTTTCCACACTGTGTATCTCACTTCACTCCGAATTTTCCGAGAACGGCTGTGAGGCACACCCACAGGGAGGAGTAAAGAGGGGCTTACAATTAGGGAATTCAGAGAAACCAGGTCCTCCAGCCATAATGATTTCCTCAAAGTAATTAATGAAGGGCGCCTAAATTCTCATTGCTGGGATGTTACATAAAGGATCCTTATCGAAAAATACACTAAGAAGCGGTCTACGATACTATGCGTATATGCGTATGCGTACTAGAGTCATCTTACGTCCGTTTTCTAATGCTATTCTAGTTTAGATTCTGCCGCCAACATACGTCATCGAAGACGTCACATCGCGGGATTGTTTAAAATTTAAAGCCTTTGTAATAAGCGACAGAAGATGGTTGAATTGCTTTTACTCAAGCCACCCTTAATTCTGGATGTATTAGTAATTTATGAGGGTATTGCCTCGGTATTACGTGTGTTCGGTGCCTTTGATATATTTCTCTGACGTAATTCAGGCATAGAGTATAAAAGAAGAAAGCGCCAAACGAAGTAAAATGGAAAGTTGCTACGCCTGCCAAAAAAATGGAAAAAATACAGTTAAAAATCTCACGAAGAACTCTGCAACGAGACAATGGCGGGCCGCGCATTGTAATGCATTGCGTCCGTAATAAAATTCGTGGACTAGGATATTCCGTATTTTCATATTAAATAAAGTCACTAATTTCTCCAGAAACGTTCTCACTGGAAGATTTCCCAAGAGCGAATAAGATCCTCAATGCATTTCACCAAACATTCTCGACATCCCAATTAATTTCTATCAGATACTAACTAAACTCAGCCACGCATAGCTGTGACTCAATGAGATATGAAATGAAATACGAAAGAAATGGATCAAATTGAATGCGACAATCGAATGCACAGTAACTCAGACTTTGATTTTCGAAAACAAATTACTAAATCACTTCCAAAACAATTGAATACAACTGAATACAACATTGGGTATCAAATTAACTCACGTCTCGTCTTTCGGAAATAGGCTATTTAAATCGCTTTCAACGATTGATTATGCACGTCAATGTGAACGGAATCAATAGCGTTTCTCTTCTTCTTAACTCTGAATAGGCCAATACGCAGGAGCTCGGATTCAACAATGGAATTTGTCGTCAGGGGGACCGGTTGTTTACACCCTCAAAATTTCATAAAAATTCCCTATATTTCGTGTGAAATCTCGATAATTCAATTCGAAAACAATAATACACGAACAAAATAAGATTCTTTATTCATTTTCGCTTCATTTGGTGCTTGTCTCAATTTCGTAAAACCATCCTTTCTAATTTAATTTTGTAATCGAAATAAAGCCTGCATTAGAAAAAATGAACTTTACGGGCATTTCTTATGCAAAAGCTTTGACTCGTCTGGGATCGAACCGAGGACGAAATGTCCACTATTTTTACGACAGAAACACTTTCGTATTTGAATGCAACGTTGTGTTTAAATTTCCAGTCAATCGACCGAGTATATTTCGAGTTTTGAGGCCACAAACATACGCAGGCGGAATTCTTATATATTGAGATTTACCTCGAGAACCTTTGTCTACCAAATTAAAAACACGAGGATAAAGAGAGTGATTAGAAGCAGAATTTTATGCTACAAATTCCTCGTTTCTTCGAGAAGAGAACTGAAGGCATCCGTTCAAACGAAACCGAAAAAAAGAAAACAAACATTTCTCTCTCAAATGTAACATTGTTTTTTTTCTGCGATTTTGGTAGAAACCAACTTTAAATAAATCACACTGTCGTGTCCAGCATTACTTCCGTACTGACAAAGTTATTAATGATTTCGACGTACTTCATAATTTAAACGTTGCAACATAGCAAATTTGAACCATGAGGTTTGCCGGATATTTGAATACCCTGCTCGGGTCTTTTTCCGCATACATTCAACTATGTATTATTTTGCTTTCATTTTTTTGTGCAATCGAATATATCTATTTTAAGATTTCTTATTTCTTTGTTTACTGTTTGTATTCACTATAAACTGGTGCCAAAACTGTGCGTGAACCTTTGAGTAAATAAATATATGAATAATTATACGAATAAATGAACGAACGAATAAAAAATGATATAAAAGGATGAATAAATTAATGCATAAATGTTTTAATAAGTGAACACATAAATAAATAAATATATCAGTAAATAAATAAAAAAAAAACTACTAGAAGCTGCAAATTTAAATAAGCGGCTAATCTCCCGTATGTTCAAAGCGATGACTGCAGTTTTTTGCCATCTCCTGGGAAAGTTTGGAACTATTCGTGAGATAGAAGAAAGAGAGAGAAAAGGCCATTGGATGGTGCTGCCACGGGAGATTCTAAAACTACTATGACGGCCGATAAGTGTCGAAGATTGGACTTTTTGCGGATCTCTCACCCGTCGCCACATTACGCGGGAACGCGGTACCAACGTCTCTTTTTTTTACTCCACAGCGAAGCGGAATGGACCGAAAAAGATTACGAATGCGTAGCAGAATCTATAGATTTCTTTCTGGTAACACTGAAAGGGAGTCTTAATGTAATACACTGTGTTTAAAACTTCGTGTTTCCGAAACCTCGCGGAAATGCTTGCAAGTGGCTCGCAGGTGCGCAAATAAATAAGAAAACATTGGTCCGAGAGGGATGAATTTGGTACCAAATTAAAGGAGATTAAGTAATCTTTCCATTTATTAGATTTAAATCTCGGTTACTACTCCCCATAACGAGCATGTTTATTAAATGATAAAGCTTCTTCTCAATGGTAGCTGCTTTAAAGCTCTAATAGAGTATTTGCACAATTTTTGGTAACCATGGAAAATAAATATTTGGGGCATGAAAAACCTAAATTACAAATTTTTCCCCTATAAATTCCGTACTTATTCAACCATAACAGATTAAAAATCCTATTTCGAAGCTTGCGCACAAACGAATGGCCGCCATCTTCTACAGGGTGTGACGTAAAGAAACCTATTCCGCCGTAGCAGTTAGGTACTGCAAACCGCTGCGAGCCTTGTTTACATTCGTTGTTTATTGTATTCACTGCATTTAGCGCCTTCTGTTACTGGTCAGAAAAAGCAAATGTCGTGTAACTTATAAGAACATTAAAAATTGAATGGAATTTGTGTGAAAGCAAAATGAGGAACTGAGGAAAATGTGAAACAACTATCTAAACTAATAGTAGGCACGTCCGTCAACGTGTATGGTCTCAAGTCTTGCTTCCAAGGCTTCATTGAAGGTATTTTCCGCGAAGGTGCATAATGTTGGACGTACTCCTTGACGCAGTTACTTTTTATACTTACTTGTAGATGAATAGTCTTGAAAATGAGGAAATACATCCAACGAAATAATTTATTAGAAAGATTTAGAGCAGAGTGATATAAAAAAGCCACGGCCAAACTATTTTGAACAATTCTTCCCTGAAGAATAAGTTGGAAAAGAAATACTTTAGAAACGCGGTATTGCTGGGAGATTTGGACTATAAGCAGGAAAATTATCTGATGACACGAATTAGGAAGCCCTCTGATCAATATCAGCAACTCTAAAATGAAAGTCGTATAAAGACCAGAAATATAATAGAAACAATGTTTGGGGTATGGAAGCGACACTTTCCCATCCTGTAAAATAGTGTTAATATTTGTTTAGATACACTATGGAAGTTGTTGTAGCATATGCAGCGCTGCACAATGTGGCAATTATCGCAAAAAAAAACAAGGAACAACCTCATGATATAACAGAATCAGCCGATATTTCTGTGACTTGATATTGCAAAACTTTTATCATTACACAGACAGAATGCAAGCATTGCAAAATTTTGTGTCGTTATAAATTCTTAGGCTAGTGTAATTATCAGTTATGTAACAGCTTAGCATAATTCTTAGTTTGGCTTAATTTACATTTAAGTTTTTTCTGTTCATATTATTTCAGTTCTTTAATTGAGTGGAATACCACTAAGGTTTAATGCTAATTGGTTTATTGGTTAACTTTTGATTATTCAAAGTAAATGTTAAAATTCATCTAAATAAATTTATTTATTTCTTTTTCTTTCAATTTGATTTCAAGTAATAGATTTTTTCTGCGTTGGCTATTCTTATACTGACTGACATGACTATTGCATTGACCTATTTCTTACAAATGTCAACAGATATTTTCGTTTTCATTAAATTTCTCTTTCATATGATTGTGGACAGTAATAAATATTTTTTTACCACACGAAGCACTGTCCGGTTTTGAGTCTAATGAATAAATGAGGTAATAGTTATATGTAATTCAAAAGTATGCATTTTTGATGCTTCAATATTTCCCATCAATTATTAGAAGCGCAGCCAGTGTTACGATAAAAAAACAAATAAAACAAAATTATTTACCATTATGGCTTGAGTATTATGTAATGGCTCATCTCTTAAACCTAAAGGAAAATAATTGTATAGTACACAATATACAGATAAAATGGAATTAATTGTTTTTGAAACATCACTTAAATAGTACAATGCAGAGCATACTTTAAGGAATTATCACTGGGCGACATTGAAACTGCTTGAACCCCCTCCACTACCCAATACCCCATTAAAATAACCATAAAAGTATTTTTTTGCTCTCTGGCTGTTAAGTTTTAACTTTACTGTTGCTGCACGAAAAAAGTTGGTCCTTTATAGAGCCATCGAGCAGAAACATACTATACGCCTCTCGGTATAAAAAAGAAACAAAGATGTAATTTCTTTTAAAATATTACCTTCTAATGGAAAAAATCTTCACTAAGAAAGGTTTGCTAAATTAATAATTGCCTTGCCACCAATTATTTTCTCCTTGTCCTCGAGCCAATCGTACTTTCGAATTCCTAGTCGATTTCCTAAGTATTTCACGGTGCACTCACTATCACAGCCCTCGTACACAATCACACTATAGAAAATGATATGATTCGCACTCAAAATAAAAGATTTTCCGCAACATCTACCGCATGGAAACCATCGCCTACCTGGCGAGTCACACACTGAACTCCAATGTGAATAAATGGGAATTCTTTTGAAAGGAATGTAGGGCCCACCACTCCACCACCTTCCCGAACTCTATCCTTGAAAAGAAACATTGTATCCTTACGCTTGAGTTTTTTACTCATTTTTGCCGAGTACTGTCACTGGGCGACAAAATCTTTGCAGTAGGCGACATTGGTGTCGCCTACTTTGTATGTTATTTTATGCATAGGTACAATGTAGATCCCTACACATAACTTTAGAACCGCTATCCACTACGCTCTCTAAGCTCTTTCCGTTTACACTAATTAAAGCCATCTACTTTTTGTAAACCGGGTTACGTCTAATATTGGATGGACCTCCACCGGTTTGCCTTAAACTTGGCTTTTCCCTAGCCATGTACAAATATATCTGCGTGAGAGTTTTGAAATGTAGTTTTCAAGGTATAGTGTGGAGTAAGTTTATCGTTTGGAATTGCTAATACATTCAAATAATCTTACCGAGCCAGTTTCACTCCTCTTTGCTCTGAGCTCACGAAGAGAGGGCTTCTCCTCATAAAATCTGCCACCATCAACACATCAACCGCTGGCAGATTGTTAGATGAAGCCTTCGAATATCCTGCTTGCATTTCTGTGAAAATTTTCCCAAAAACGATTGCCCTCCTCGAATCAAAAACGTAAAAATAACTCGTCGCGGCACCTTCGATGTTGTAATCAAACTGCTAATAGCGCCAATAGGGTTGGTGACGTCAGAATCTAGCAGCCAATCAGCGCATGTTTTTCATTCCTTGGTTTCGCTACGAAAAAAATGTAACTTTGGATGCTTATATTATTTACGTCAGGCAACAAAAATAAGTTTTACGCCAGGATTGACTTTTTATGGTGTAATAATTCTCTGGAAAATAATTCATCGCCAAATTCTGACCCTTGCAAATACTCTATTTGGAAAATAAGTTTGTAAATCACCGTTAGTTATGCTTATAAATAAACAACAAGGTATAATGAAAAAATAAAAGGAGGTGAGGAAATGAATGGCGTCAACCAAGTGAGAGCTCGGATGCAATTAAAGAGGTAACACGGCTGGAGGAAACTCACTTCTGGAAAACGCATAGAGCTAGAGAAGTTCTGTGCATGGGGAATGAGATCAGCATTACGATCCTCCGGTGAATGGACGGAATCGAGTCGGGCAGCTGTAAAAAGCTTCAATTGATCCGACGCTAGAATTAATCGCATGATCCTTGGACACAAGCACCGAGATATCTTAAATTTTATTCTCCTCGATACTCATCCCTTTGCCATCCAGTATAGGACTGTATACTATATAGGACTATATACCTGTCCCAAAGGTAACCTGAAACGTAATGAAGAATGGATGCTAAGACGCAGAAGAAGTCGCACAAAGTTAGTATTAGAATTAGCAATCCACTTTTAGTCCACTTTAGTGTTCCATCATACATAACATTTTCACCAGTATCAAATAATGATCAATTTGAGAGTGACTAAAGCAGAAATGACTTTAACATGTTTTATTCGTATATATGATTAAAGTGGCACAAGTTAGACTGAACGGTCCAATCAGAAACAGAGATGAAATGTAATGCATCCAGTACACTGCATTTGTAATCTCTTTTTATTTCAATGCAAACCAATGCTTTTCTAACCAGCATCCTTTTATAGTGAGCCTTGAAACTTCTGATTATCCCTAAGTCCAATGGCTGGAGCTCACTGGTGCAATTGGCTGGCAAGAAAAGCAATCTTATATTTCTTAAAACAATATCAGGTGGGTGAGCAGGGCACCGGTCCACTACTAGTAAAATGTTTCTATTGAAACAGCCCATTCTCGCATCCATTTCATTTAAAAACTCTGTGAATAGATCTGTTGTAATCCATGCCTTTTTCTTACTTTTGTATTGACAAGGGAAGTACTTAATGTTCTTGAAACAGCGTGGTTTTGCTGCCTTACCCACAACAAAAGGTTTTAGTTTTTCCGTGCCAATGCAGTTTACACAGAGCAAAACTGTAAGTCGCTGCTTACTATACTTGCCCCCATGGCATGGCTCTCCTTTCATTTACAAAGTTTTATTTGGTAGTAAATTAAAAAATAACCCTGTCTCATCAGCATTAAAAATATCCTTTGGGTCATATTCTTCTATTATGGATTTTAAGTGAATTTCCAGTCTTCCACAACATCACTAGAAACAGATCCACTTTCACCTGTGGTGGACCTGGGGAAGGACGGAAGAAACTCACAATTAATTCACTTCAATGTGGCTTGAAAATTTGGACTAACGTGAGGATAGGAAAGAATGATTTATTGTAAACATGCCACAGGCCTACCTGAAAACCAAGCCATTACGTTTCTTCATCTTCTCAGTCCATCCATTCGATGCCTTAAAATCTTCTATGCCAAGACGTGTTGCACATGCCAACGCCTTTTCTTTAAGAGAAACTCCATCCATCGGAAAATTTTCGGCCCTTGCTTGTTTAAACCAGGAAATGACAATATTTTCCATCTCTTGGTATTTACTATTTTGTATATGAGACCGTTTTGCAGATTCCATCCCGCAGCACTGCTCAGCACGCAATATGCTTTCTCTGTTCCTCAACACAGTCTTTAAAGTCGACTCTGGAAGGGAGAATCCAGGTAAAAATGTCACAGGTAAAAATGACACGGTAAAAATGCCACGGTAAAAATGTCACGGGTAAAAATGCCACGGTAAAAATGCCACGGTAAAAATGCCACGGTAAAAATGCCACAGGTGAAAATGCCATGGAAAAAATGTCAGTAAGTAAGTAAGTATATGTTCATAATATACATACAATAATATAAAAGATAATACATACATACAATAATATAATAGGTAATACATACATACAATAATATAAATAATACATAATGTACATAATATGATAATAAACATTCATTAGCAAATATTTTAACAAAGTATTTGAACCTGCATTAAAAGCATTTACATATTTTATACCGTGTTTGCACATACCCTTCTAAATGCTTTTTCATTTTCTAATTTTCTGATCCATTCAGGAAGACTATTAAACAGATTAAACCCATCAATTATTAATGATTTATTTAAGAAATTAGTTTTAAACTTATGAATTTTTAAATTTGATTGCTGTCTAGTTGCATATTTATGATAGTCACTATTACATGTTATCTGTTTACATTTAACATGTATGTAACATTTTATACACTAACTATAGTACATGTAAAGAAATTTTTTCTTCAATTTTCCTCCACTGAAGGGCGCTAAGCATTGTTTGAATTGGAGTGTATTTTCCACATCCTAGAATGACTCTCATTGCCCTATTTTGTAGCTTCTGTAATTTTTTCATGTAGTTTTTACAGATTCCATACAGAACTGAAGAACAATAATCAAAGTGAGGAGAAATAATTGTTTTGTATATGAGACTCTTTGTCCATGGGCTTAATTATCTACTTATTCCTAATAAATACCCAATTTGTTTCTCTATTTTTTTACAATATAGTCTACATAATTCTTGAAATTCAAATGGGAGTCTATAAATACTTCTAGATATTTTATTTCATTCACAAAATCTAGCCCACTACTATCAAAAAGGATCAAGGGTCTATTTTGGTCATCTAGAATTGCTTTCTTTCTTATGGTTGATGGTACAATTAATATGCATTTGGTCTTGCTCACATTCAGCTTGAGTTAGTTTAGCTTAAGCCAGGTGCTCAAGTTGGCGAGGGCAGAATTGATTTTATTACATACTTTTTCATAGGTCCCCTCAGATGCAGATATTAATGTGTCATCGGCAAAAAAAGTTATAAATATATAATATAAAATACATAATTTAATTGTAATGAAAGATCATTAATGAAAAAGATAAATAGTAATGGCCCCATAATTGCCCTTTGAGGAATACCCAAATTGTTGAAAATTTCACCTGAAGTTAAGTTGTTATACCTTGTTTTTTGTTTTCTATTGCTCAGATAGCTTTTTATTAGTTCCACAGCTGCATTTCCAAAACAATATTTTGTTAATTTTTCTACCAGTAGGTCCCTGTCAATAGTTTCAAAAGCCCTTTTAAAATCTAACATAATTAAAACTGTAGTCTTTCCATCATCTGCTATTTTTCGCTATTTAGATAAAACAAGTTGGATGGCAGTTTCACATGAAAAAGTCTTCCTGAAGGCAGATTGATTTGTGCATAATATGTTATTTTTCCCTACATATTCAATCATTTGTTCATGGAGTTTATTTCTAAAAAAAAAACATATACTGGTAAACAATTTACTGGTCTCTGATCTTGGGAATCAAGAGGATTTTTTTTCTTTGGAATAGGTGTAACTAGAGATGTCTTCCAGGACTCAGGAAAAGTACCTTGTCTGATTGACATATTTACAATCTTCAGCAACAATGTATCTGATATTTAATTTGATGTAATGCGATCAGGTGCACTTTTCTTGTAATTTAGGGAACATAGGGAACCTACAACTTTGTGTAATTTAAATAAATCTATCTCTTTGAACTCAGAAAACAACACTGTGATTTTGAAATGTAATATCCTTTACAGTAAGCTTTTCAGCTTGAGATACCTTGCATATAGAGTTTACAATATCTACAACACTATTTACAAAGAAGCTATTCAGGCAATCATTTTCAGCTTAAGATTCATAACCAACTATATTTACTTTCAGAGATTCCCCTTTTGCGATTTTACAACTATCTAAGAATTTAATAGTTTTCCACATTTGTTTTGGCTCATATTTTGAATTTTCAATTTCAATGTATCTTTTCTTTTCACTGTCTATTATAACCCCACATTTATTCCTTAATGATTTATAACTGTTCCAATCTTCTGTATTGTTAGTGAGTTTTGCCCTTTGGTATGCAAGATTTCTAAGTTTGCAAACTTTTTTCACTTCATCAGTAAACCAAGGCAGATCTTTACCATTTTTCTGATGAATTATTTATACTGGAACAAATTTATCGACTGCATTCAATAGGTTTCCCACAAATTGATTTGATATTTCATTCAGATTAACCTTTTTCAGATTAACCTCCCAATTACATGTCTTTAGGTAGCCTTTCCGTTCCTCCATATTACATTTATTCCATAACTTAATTTCTCTTGAAACTTCTACTGAATGTGGTATGTATTCATTAATATTTAAAAAAATCACACTCAATAGTTAGTAATTCATGGTCACTAATTTTTGTTATGGCAGGTTTATTTACCAATAACATTTTTTGGTTTGAAATTGTTAAGTCAATCATTGTTTTACTCGTTCTTGTACCTCTAATGAAGTATTTGACAAATTGCTTTAAACCAAAGCTTTGAATCACATTTATCAATTTAATAGAATAGGTAGAAATGTTCTTCATGTCAATATTAAAATCACCAATCAGATTAGTTTATTTACCACTCTAGTTTTTCAACTATCCATTCATCTAAGAAATTAATAAAATCATTAACTGATGATCCTGGTGATCAATATAAAGTATAAACATAATAAATTCCTTTCAATGTTTTTAGCTTAGTACCCAAAATCCATACACTTAAATTTATAATTCTATTTTCTACTATTTCATAATTAATATAATTTCTAATATAAATGCACCCACCTGTGTGTTTTCTATGAGATAAGCACACTTCACAGTCATATCCATGTATGTCACAGTAAAAATTCCATAGTGAAAATGTCACTATCTACAAATACACAATGTCTACTTAATTCAAAAGGTTGTCAGAGGAATAACCCCTTTTGTCGAGGTTAACATAAATTTCTGCATCATTTCTGCAAGATTTTTTTAACAATATTTCACGGAGCCTCAGGTTTCTTTTTTGTTACCTATGTTTTTACCTAAAATTCGAAAGTGGTGTACGGTGTATCCTATGTTACACTATACACTCAAAATATGTATTTCTTCATTTTTTTGGTATGTATCACAGCAGGGGCGTAACCAGGATTTGACTAAGGGGGGAGTCCAAAGCCATGTCGTAAACACAGAATTGCCTTTAGGTAATTCAGGGGCAGGAAAGCTTTCGCCCAACATGCATAGGAAATGAATACTTATTCATATTTCTCTTTATATCTTGTGAGTAATTAGTGAAATGTGGAACTGCATTTATGTAAACATTCACATAATTATTCTTGTTTTTTTATGTGTCGATGAAAGAGCATTTCATAAACGCTGCAGTTATTGTTTGTCATAGTGTGCGATAATTATTAAGAATATGAAGAGAGAAAAAAACTATTAGGGGGAAAAATGGTTCTTAATTGAAGCAAAACATAGGGAAAATTGTTTTACTACTTGGTTTCAATCCAAGATTCTGGAAAATGGAAACTTTTCACATAATGTTCAACATCAGGGTCTCGGAGATCTTCTCTTAACCTTCTCGGTAATGGGTGGATGTAGAAACAAACTGGTCTCGTTCTTAAGTTCTCGGTAGAAGATTTCACAAGTTATTAATCATGTCAACAAATTATCTATCAACTCTTTAAGAATAAATTTTCAATGTTAAAATGTAAGATGCTAATATTTAGACTATGTAATTAATATGAAAACAATGGTGGATGGTAATAGGGCATGGTTGTGGCATGGTTTCTATTTTGCCTTAGTTTTCGTGATTTTTCCAAGATATGATCGAAAAAAGCATTGAAAACGGATAATTTCAACGACATTTCAATCTTTTTTCGTCTATTTTGCCTTATATTTCGTGATTTTGCGTGGAAGACCAATCTCCGATCTCGGTTCCACGGGTGATCTGTTTCGGGTACATAAACCCAATGAAGCACACTTTTGAACCACGTTTATTACTTCCGATGACTTCCATGGAAGAAATCATAAAGCTAAATTCTGCTAAAATGCAAAATATCCTTTATGGAGACAATAATTTCTTAGGTGATACGGTGGCACAGCAATATCTTCCGTGGTTTCAAAATTAAATGTAGGAGCGTTTGAGTTGCGAGTCATGACAGCTTTCACCCCTACTCTCTTCAAAGCTACATTGTATTCAATGATACATTGTACATACTGGTATTTGAATGAAATGATCAATAAACTATATTGTGCAACTGAACTGTGTCTTATAAACTGGTATTTTCGTCGACCTGATCAATAAACAATGTGTGACACTCAACTGTGAATCATGCAGTATCATTTCAAATTAACCCAGAGGATTAATTTAAAAGTGGGGGTGGATGTGACGAATTTCTAGGGAAATTTGGCCATAGTAAGTTGCCCATTTTTAAGTTGCCCGTTTACAAGTTGCTGTCAGAATGGCTCAGTCAGAAAGGCCTCAGGCAGAAGGGCCGAACGGAGAAGGGCCGTTAGAAAACACGACTTTTATACTGACCAGTGCAGTGATACTGTCGGCGATCGGACTAATTAACATGGCGGAGTTCTGTGACAGTTTCTAGCAACGTGATTGGCCAATTTGCGGAACCCCTTTCGTTGCGAATTTCTGTGCTTGATTGTTTTTCCCTCTTCGTCTCCAAACACGGACTCCTCCACTGAGAAGGTCATTTCGCCCGAGAGCGTTCGTGGCTGAACATTACCCATCCACGCCGGTGGCGGCAGACTTTCTTTCTTTCCTTGTGAATTTACGTGGGACACTCTCTAAAGGCTAAGTTCATATCATTATTATTTGTGCAAACTGAACCATATTATATTTGTGTATAATAATCTGTTATTTTTCACTTGTTCACATTTACTTAGTATTATTGTTCTGTGGTATCGTGCTTGAGAGTATTATCCTTGATAAAGGTCTTTCTGAGTGATTGTTTCTCATTATTTCGCATTTGGTCGTTTGTGTCGCTGGCCCTGTTGACTTTCTAACAGGTATTTCACGAAAATAATCGAATGCCGTGTACCGGTGGAGGACAAGGTGGGTTCGCCTTCCTTTCTATTGGGTATACTGCAACAATTGCGATCTTTTATTGGCTTTAGTATCTCATAGATGACTCGCATCGACTTTATTTTTTGTGATTATGGTTCAGATGACTCTCGAACTCTGACGTTTACGAGTTTAGTATAGTTTTTAAACTATTGGAGGAATTTCATCTTGTAATAAACTAGAAAAGAATAGTTATGGTGAATAATGTTAGAAGGTTCCACAAAGTAAAGACTGAAGTAGTTCATTATGTTTTTGACTAGAAAAGATTCTATTTTTACCATAGGATTAAACTAAACTATACAGAAGAGACTATGTAATATCGTTCAAATCAAATAAGGAACAACATCCAACAAGCTGGTCTTCGCAAAACCATGCCGTTCAAGATAAACGCTACGTCGACACGAGTGGTTTGATACCCATCTCTCATCACTAATTTAAATGTGCATCTCATCCCCCTCGTTTCCTCTCCTTCCGCGACTTAAACTATTTTAACTCGCTGCGGCGAGTAATCTTGTAGCAATCAAGGAGGTTCGTAGGGATCGTAGCTATCGTCTTATCCCATTCATCCTATGATGCGGATAGTGCACTGTTTGTTTTGGACGTAAAAAAGATAAAAATACATAAAAATTTATTTCAATCCAGCCAATAGTCACAACAATAATAAATTACGGCGTGAATGATAGTCATGACGTTGTCAAAACGGTTTTAAACATTGCCATAATGGTGAATAATTGTATTATTGCGTAAATATGGTTGAAATATAACAAACATTATTGCATTCTATACAGGAGTAACTACAACAATATAAGCCATTGTCAAAATGGTCTTTAACATTATCAAAATGGTAATGTCCCCCCGTGAAAATTCTGCTGTGACATTTTTACCGCCCACCGAATTCCAGTGTGGCATATTTACCGTGGCATTTTTACCTATCAAAAAGTGTGACATTTTTACCGTGGCATTTTTACCTGTGACATTTTTACCGCGCACCGGAAGGGAGAGTTCCTTTGCGATTTCTTTTTTCTTCCTGTGGGAATTTTTTTCATAAAATCTAATAATCTCTACTTTTTCCTTCAAAGAAAGAAACTTCCTCTTAGCTCCTGGTGCCATTTTTATGAGTTTTTATGCGTTCAACACATTCTAAGATTCACAGTTCTCACTAGCTGCAGTCTTCGGACTAATGGCTTTCTCGCACAGCGATCTCAATGCTTTCGTTCAGCAATAGTCAGGAGGGACGAGGTTGTGACGCCGCACCGGCAGCCGCGAGTTCTGTGACGACAGTTTGCTACAAACTACAATAATGGCACTTTATAACCTTTATGTATGCTCGTTATGTAATTTAACCCGGTGGAACTCGCGTTGAGCCTGTTGGGCTCACCTAAAATTTATTACCGTAATATTTTCCGTTGATAGGTCACTATGGCGCTGAGATTCAATGTCCCTTTTTCTTACGCTTTTAATAACGTTTTACATTTACAATATATCTCGTTCAATCACTAGCCAGGCTGGAGTAAGATATTTTGTTTCACATGCGTGCGGTCCGAGCCTCGTGAGGCTCGACGCGAGTGCTCGCGTTACTCTTTTAGATTCGCTTTCTTAGAATTATCTTTAACGCTTATTGTGTTAGTTGACACAATGTATGTCATTGTAGCCAGTTTTATAGACCTTTGTATTCTCCTCGCAACTCTGCCTACTATTTCCCGCCGCCGCGGCGCGCCGTCATAAAAATGAGATCGTCGTATACAAGAGGGTCGTATATCCGAGGTTCTACTGTATTGATTTTTACTATGATCATATATCATAGATTATATTCTAATAATTAATAAAAGTTATGAAATATTACCAGTGAATTAGAATTTACGAAACTTATTTTTTATAGTAAGTATTATGCACTGATATAATAGTCAAACTGAGGAAAAGATTTAATAAATGCAATGAATGGAGCCGAATCCTACAATAATGCGTGACTTGGATGCCTAAGAAGAAATAGAGAAATATAAATATGTGTACTTCCAACTGTATCACAGAAATTTGCAATGATATTTAACCAAATGTCACATTAGTATTGATTTTTACAATGATCATATTTTCCTAGAGATTTCATTCTAATAATTAATAAAAACTATAAAATATTGAGCAGTGTATTTGAATTTACAAAACTTATTTTTATCTTCATTGAACATGATTCTTAATAATTTCTAATCACCTAATTATTATGGTAATCAATAATTGGTAATAGAGGAATAATACACGTCTTATGACGCATACCACCAGTAAAAGAGTAATTCCCCAAACATGTTTACTGGTTACTATTCAAGGTTTTACCGAACATGTTTCAAATGCATCATTTGTGCTTAGAATGCTCCAAGGACTCGCTTAATGCCTTATTGAAGTTAACTTAGTACATCTACAGTCATGTTAGAAATATATAGTAAGAAAGAGCTACGCAATAAATTGTTTAGAATAATTCGGTTTTCAAAGTTCTTACCCATTCCTTATAATGTTACAATGCTTGATATTTGCTAAGATATATTCATCATTTGCTACAAGTATAATCTATTCGTTGGAGCGCCAGAGAAATTTCCAGTCGTTCAGGAATGCATGCCTTCCAGTGACGGCCAATATGTTAGAGTGCAATAAGCAAGATGGAAAAATTTATGAGAGAAGTAAGTCAGGGTTGCTTTGAAATCCTGATGGCAAAATAAGAATGCTGGCACTGTAAATGAAGAGGTGAAGGAATTGTGGGTAACTATGGCCTCTGCATAACAGGTGAAAGAGGAATTGAATTTTGTAGGGAAAGGAAGATGATGATAACCATAGGATGGTTCAAACATCATAGAAGCTTTATACTTGTAATGCCCCAGCAGATCCTTCACCAAAAAAAATGGCTTTCATTAGCCATTCAGGGATCAATACATGTCTTTGCTTTATATTTTCCGACTATTATGTGTGAGACACGGAATACTTTCTTATGTAGGGAATAAATTAAACACATAATGAAATGAAATTAGTGGTTAATTTCATCAATCTTATTTACAAAAGCAAGCTGTATTATATTAAAAAACCACCTTAAGAATAATTCCTTTCTAAGTTAGAGAAGTAATTGTCGGCTGAAAACATTGATGTTAATATAGTAGAGTTACTATTGAAGAAATGGCTTTCCTATTTATCATTATTTATTGCAGCTAAGTAAATTACAGTTTTCATATTGAAGAGGTTGATGACAAAGGAATGCTTTCAGAAGCAAGTGAAGAGTATCATTTAGCAAGAGATTTCCTCTTACCTTTTAGCACAGGATGATGACTCCCACTGATGTGTGTGCAATCTGAGTAGAAGTATCACTGACCTTATGCTTCAGAATTCCTCCCATTGTTCCTCTCTCGTCTATAAGGCCTCGGTCTGATGGTGTTGATCATCCAAGTTGGTGCTCGTCCCTTTTTCCATGATAGCTGGGGTCCTCTTCATTAGGTCTCCACCAAACCTGCTTTCCCACTGTTAAGCAAGATTGTTTTAAAAATTATTGATGTAACATTCTAAATTATAATGATTTTTAATATTATTTAGTTTTTTTTGACCAAACTAAAAATCATTTTTCAAATTTCAGGATTAATATTTGTGCATTTAAAATGCATAGTTGCATAATTATAAATTAATTCGCAGAATTTTTAAATTTATAAATAATTATTACTTTATTTCAAATTAATTAATATTTTTTTACTTGTAAATATTTTTATATTTCAATAATAGGAGCTTTATATTAGAGTAAAATTGATATACTTTGATCTCATACCAAGTAAATATGACCCGTAATTCAGACCTTCACACATTCAAAATAAAATGTGTTACATTTCACTCGCTGTATCTGTTCTTAAATCCAGTTTTTTTATGCCTTTGAAATCAAATAGGAGCTTAGAAATGTTCTTAGTCACATTATATTTACTTTAAATGACTTTGTCAAGTATTTTCTTTTAAATCCTTTTGGCTACAGCAATCAAATTTTAATTTCAATGCTATGCATTATTTACATTCAAATTAATGATAGTTATTGTTAACAATTTCTTACTTTTTGCTTTTGATATTCTTATCATCCATAATGCCGTTATGTTAATGATCAAAATATCTGTTAAGTATTCTTCATTCTACATATTACTCATTAGATGGAATTTCAGTCTTTTTTTCCTTAGCCGACAACAATGCTGCTAATGCAAAACATTACGCATTAATTGAAGTTTCCCGAGTGCACGTGCAAAGTTTCTGGCTCTTCCAACAGATGGCGCATTCGCAGGACTGTTTCAAAATGTGAATGTTAGTGCGTGCATTACAAGCAGCATGCTGCTAATTATTTTCTGCTTGCAGAAAGAGAAACTGTGGGAAATATTCACAAACATTTGTGCAAAGTCTATGAAGCATCTGCTATCTACAGTTAGTTGCTGGGCACAGAGGACGAGGACATCAGAAGGGTGTTTTGGCACAGCTCCAAGATTTGCGGTGGTCAGGGACACCATTCACAGCTGTCATATGTGACATATTGCAGTGAGCCAGTGGCGCAGCGAGGGGAGGGTTTTAGGGGTTCAAACCCCCCCCAAGAGTCAAGTCTTATGACTTGCTCTGTGGTATTTTCTGCTGAAGAGCACAATATCTTTCAGCTGACTGATTTGCTTCCAATATGGTATATTATTAATAATATCATCGAAAATTAATTTTTACTGATATCTTGTATTGCTCCAATACTTTTACAAATTTCTATGGAAATCCGGTTATTGAATTATTTTCATAAATATGCAGGAAATTAACGTGTTATCATAAAATAAGGATCAGTATATTTTATATCGTCCTGAGTAATGAAGAGTCTACTGTGTAGATTTTTTATGGTCCAGAATGCTTAATAAAGGAACCAGTATCTTTGGAATTTTTGCTAAACTCATATTAAGATGTGACCTCCGAAAACAATCCTAAAATAAGACAATCCTAATTTATGCATGTAATAATGGTCATTTCACAAATAAACCACATAGACATTAACTTACGTTTTCATGATAGAGGCCTTGAGCTATTAGCGGACTGTGAAAAAATTTTCTGATGTCCATTTGTACCTTATGAAATCCAAACTAAACTCTCCTTCGAACTTTAGCTTTGCATTCACACCCTCAAAACAGTCACGTGCAGAAGATCTAACTGAGCATTTTATCAATCTGTTTGTCTCTCAAACTTAATCTTAATCTCTGTTTTTAGGGTGCAAGTTTCGAATTACTTATCGAATGTTCCTTTGTGTTTTTGCGAGGAGTAAACAAATCAGCACTATAGAATTTTTCTCATGGGAATCTTATCTTATGGTGTGAGTCATGTAACTGAAGGATAGGCTTAATAAGTGCACATGTTGAACATTGAGTGCGAAACAATCGTATCGTAACGTCCCATTGATATCAATGTCGGCTCTGCTCTGCTACTGAAAACATCACCTTAGCTGAAATCGGAGCCATATTTACGGGTATGCGAATCTATCGCTGAAAATATCAAGCAAATGATTGGGGTTTTGATTGTACTCTTCAGCAGAAAATACCACAGAGCAAGCCCTATGACTCTTGGGGGGGGTTTGAACCCCTAAAACCCTCCCCTCGCTGCGCCACTGGCTCACTGCAATATGTCACATATGACAGCTGTGAATGGTTTCCCTGACCACTGCAAATCTTGGAGCTGTGCCAAAACACCCTTCTGATGTCCTCGTCCTCTGTGCATGCCGGGAAATACCTAAATTTTGTTTCCGTTATCTCCGTAAGAAATGCATTGAGAAGTGAAAATGGCCCTCTGGGATCGAACCAAGGACCATCAGCGAACATATAAAATTTGATTACGAAATATATTTATGATATCTATCCACGTGCCGAGTTTCAAGTATCCATGTTATTGGGAAAGGATCCAAAAAAATCTTCAAAATCGCCGCAATGCATTTTAAACAGCCGATTTTTGCCCCGACCTAGCATCGAACCATGGACCATTAGGGTGGTCCTTATTTATATGGGAAAAAAATTTTTTGAGAAATTCTTTCGGGACGCCCCCTAAAGTTGTTTCATTTGGTTAGAAAATAAATCATGTGAAATATTATTTAAATCGGATAACGGAAAGACGTGCCGCATCGCACTTAAAGTTTATAATTTTCAACATTTTTGGCCTTTTTTCGAACATCACAGGAGATAACGGAGCCTTCCCATATTTCAACTGTTTTGATTTTTCTACCAATGCATTTTAAGACATTAACTGTGATTTTCGTAAAATATTAATTAGATCTGCCAAGTAGTTTTCGAGATTCAGCCCAAATAGAAAGCGCGCACCGTACAAGTGGCGCCGTTCACTAGGCGCCTCCGCTCGAATCCAAGAATCTCGCCGCCTTGTATTCTATCTTGTTTTTATAGCTCTAATCAATTTTTACCATATTTTTTCAGCATAGCGTCGGTCAAATACCTAATTATATGTTATATTCTTTAAAATTTTGAATTTAACTATGCATAAAAGGAAGTAAAGTGGCGCCGTCCCCTCGGCATCTCCGCTCGAGTCTATGAATTTTGCTGTCGTTAATTTTGTCTTGTATTACACTTCTAGATAAAAAATTAATAATTTATGTTGTTTTAGGGAATATTAATCTACGTTCATCTAGTAAAGCATAAGATAAATCTTCCAAGTTTCAAACAAATGCTTGTGAACCATGGGAACTCCCAATGCCCTGTTTTTCGTATCACATGTATGCTAAGCGATCATCAATATCGCCTGGATTTTCATCTAAACTGTTACAAGGAAATAACAAAGCATTAAGTATAGCGAAACTTCGTTGATTACAGATATACTCGTCGACAGTATAAGCTTTTATGATTTATTTTGGCTACGGGAATGGCATATTATCCCTCCATTATTATCCATCTCTGAAATATTTATCAGCTCTTCATTGTAGATTCCGAGATTAATTGATTGATTCATTTGTGATTGTAAAAGACGAACCTAGAATTTTACTTTGCACATTAATTCTGATACATTATTTGTAACAGTAAAATACAAAAGAGTGCTGCCTTAAATTACCTAAACCCTTGCTTCTCAGACCACCGGCGAACCAGAATGTGCTGTGATTTCACTGAGCGAGCAGCTTAAAATACTGCCTTTCGGTGTAAGTATTCTCTTAGATGCACAGAAGTGATTACCGAAATGGAAACCAGAACTACTGACCGAATTTACCTGATTGGATACTACACGAATCAAATTGTTGGCTCTAAGTTGCCATCGAATGGCCAAGTGCTAAGAGTGCTTTTTTATAATATGCGAAGAGTAAACTTAGATTTACGTACTAGTGCCAATTTAGCAGTAAAGGAAGTGGATTTTTTCTGGTAGAAAGCGCGAATACATACAAGAAAACTTCTACGCAATATTGAGAAGCTATAGTCACTTTATCAGGAATGGAGAATGTTGCAGAAATCTTCAAGTAGATCGAATGAATCGCTAAAGAAAAAGGAAACTAAGTTCCTTGAATTATTTGACGATCTTCTTGATATTGTGCATGCAGACGATTTAGAAATGATCTCCCTCGAAGAAGATCAGCTGTTTCTTCTAAATGAACGAGAAAAAGGATGACCAGGATGTATGCTTGGACTTTATCATAATTTAAGGCAAAGTGTAAACAAAGAAGTTGTCGACAGACTCCCAGTTATCGCAACCTGTATGGGAGCTGAACATCTTGGGGTTCCCAGTATAGCATCTGGGAGTGGTAGAGCTCAAGCAATTGCTGTGCATCAGGTGCTGGAAGAATGGGGCCAAACTGATAAGTTTCAAGCATTCTGTTGCGATACTACTGCACCAAACACAGGAAGAATTAATGGCGCTTGACTCTTATTAGAGCAAAGATTTGAAAAAGACATTTTGTTTTTAGCATGCCGGCACCGTATTTATGAGATAATTTTACGGAAAGTTTTCGACGAAAAATTTGGAAAGTCTTTTAAGAACACAGCGGGAAAAATTTTAGATTTTGCGCTTCAGCATCTACAAGATAGTCATCCCAAAGAAGACTATCGAGAGCTCCTTGAGCTAACCGTTATTTTTATGGGAGGAGTACCTCCATGAGGGATATCATTTCGCGTCCCCGGTGCGTTGTACCATGCTACGTGGATGTCAAAAGTACTGTATTCCTTAAAAATATTTCTTTTTCGTCATGAGTTTCCCTTATCTACTGAAGAAGTAGGTGTAATACGCTATGTCTGCATATTTGTAGTGAGCCTGTACCTGGAGGGCTGGATTACAGTGCCAAATGCCAGGGAGGCTCCTAGAAAAGATATGATGTGTTTACAAAATTTATATGACTGCAGTAGAAAAAGCAATGTTGTTTCTGTGGCCACAATGAACAAATTCTGCAACATTTGTGGCACCTTGCACAAGAAAATGCGACCTTAGCATTCTTCGATGAGAAGGTATCGATGAATATAAAACTACTAATGGTAAAAGCTTTTGAAACAAGCTTCAGCGATTTTTCATATTATTCCACAAAAAAACCTTCAGTAAACCCAAACGACATACCATACAGACATACAAACGAATGCCAATTCATAGAAAAAGGACTTGAAAATTTCATTTGTTGCGAATGTAAGTCATTTTTTAAAAGATTTAATATTTCTATGTAATTTTTGTCCAAGGATCCACAACTGTGGCTAGATGACGAAAGATACAAACAAAGATTTGAGATAGTGAAAGAAATGAAAGTCGTCAACGACTGTGCAGAAAGAGGGGTTAAGTTGATGGAGGAATTCAACGAAAAAGTAACGATAAATGAAACAAAAACAATTTGTGCTAAAAGTCGTGCGTGAATACAGACGGAAATTCCCAGACTGCAATAGAACAACGCTGGCCCAAGACTTTTAGAATTATGCATTAATAAAAATATATATTGCATTTTTTATCCTCAAACGGCCTCAATTCATTTACAAAACCTAAGAAGACCAAAAACTAGCTTTCAATATCCATACCGGAATAAAATAATTTTCATTCTTTTATTTATAGTTAACTTTAAAATTTTAAAGTATATAGCATATAATTAGGCCTTTAACCTACGCTATGCTGAAAAATATGGTAAAAATTGATTAGAGCTATAAAAACAAGATAGAATACAAGGTGGCGAGATTCTCGGATTCGAGCGGAGGCGCCTAGTGAACGGCGCCACTTGTACGGTGCGCGCTCTCTATTTGGGCTGAATCTCGAAAACTACTTGGCAGATCTAATTAATATTTTACAAAAATCACAGTTAATGTCTAACAATGCATTGGCAGAAAAATCAAAACAGTTGAAATATGGGAAGACTCCGTTATCTCCTGTGATGTTCGAAAAAAGGCCAAAAATGTTGAAAATTATAAACTTTAAGTGCGATGCGGCACGTCTTTCCGTTATCCGATTTAAATAATATTTCACACGATTTATTTTCTAACCAAATGGAACAACTTTAGGGGGCGTCCCGAAAGAATTTCAAACTTTCGAAAATAAGGACCACCCTAATGGACCATATTCGATGATGTCCTTCTGATTTACGTTGGAGTTGCTTGGTTTCTAGCGATCCCTTGAATTTTAACTCTCTACTTTTCCGGAAAATGAACCAAAAAATTTTTCGAAAATCCCCGCCATGTATCCTTATGGAGAAAATCGCGACTTTGGGGCCTTCTGGAATCCAACCCATGTCACCGAGGTTCAATGTCGGCTTTTTCCTGGAGGTTACACGTCATGGCCAAAATTTCAAGTCGTTGGCACTTGTGGAACATGGTTAGACTTTTGATCACCTATATATATATACGAGTAAAATGTTGCTTGCATACTGCAAGCAGATCGACAACACTAATTTCATGTCGGCATCATATCGGGACGACCATCAAAGGAAATAAAAAGGATTGAAATTTTTCTTAAAATTCGCTGACATTCCAGGTCTGGCATCAAACCCGGGCCTTTACTGTGAACTTACTATACAGCACAATAGAAGATCACCATCTCTAACTAAGTGTGAAAATTCAAGCAGAAATATTGGCTGCAAATGCCTTAAACGACGTCCTACTTTTCACGAATTTAAATGGCTCTCTGGATTCGAACCAAGGACGATCTTGGAAATCTAAAACGTGTTTCTGAAAGTTATTTATAATCTCTATCTATATGCCGAAATTCAAGTTTCTATATTATTGGGAAAGGTTTTAAAATAATTCCTAAAAATCGGATCAACTTCTCATTGCAGAGACACCTGGTGTCGAACCCAGGAAATATTGTAAGTTGTGAATGCACAGTTTGATTTTTAAAGACTTGTTCTTCTATCATGCAAAGTTTGAAGTCGATGGCATGCCGGGAAGTACCTAAAATTTGTTTCCGTTATCTCCATAAGAAATACATTGAGGAATGTAAATGGCCCTCTGGGATCGAACCAAGGACCATCAGCGAACATGTAAAATTCGATTATGAAATATATACATAATATCTATCCACGTGCCGAGTTTCAAGTATCCATGTTATCGGCAAAGGATGAAAAAAAATCTTCAAAATCGCCGCCATGCATTTTAAACGGCCGATTTTTGCCCCAACGTAGCATCGAACCATGGACCATATTCGGCGATGTCTTTTTGATTTCCGTTGGATATGCACGGCTTCTAGCGACCCCTCGAATTTCAACTCCCTCTTTTTCCGGGAAATGCCTCAAAAAAATTTTCGAAAATCCCCGCCATGTAATCTTATGGGGAAAATCGCGACTTTGGGGCCTTCTGGAATCGAACCCATGACCCTGAGGATCAAAATTGCAATTTTTCTGGCGGTTACACGTTATGGCCAATACGTCGTAAAAATTTCAAGTCAATGACGCTTGTGGTTTAGCCTGTGAATTAGTATCCTATCTATCTATCTATCTATCTATCTATCTATCTATCTATCTATCTATATAGGTATATCCATGAATGAATCCGGAGAAGCATCTATATATAATAGACGAGTAAAATGTAGCTTGCATACTGCAAGCAGATCGGCAATACTAATTTCATATCGGCATCATACCGGGACGGTCTTTAAAAGAAAAAAAAAGGATTTAATTTTTTCTTAAAATTCGCTGAAATTTCATCGTCTGGCATCGAACCCGGGTCTTACTGGTAAACCTAGTATGAAACACAATAGAAGATCTCCATCTCTAACTATGTGTGAAAATTCAAGCAGAAATATTGGCTATAACTGCCTCAAAAAACGTTCTAATTTTCACGAATGTTAATGCCTCTCGGGACTCGAACCAAGGACGATCGTGGAATTCTAAAATATGTTTCTGATAGATATTTATGATCTCTATCTATATGCCGAATTTCAAGTTTCTATTTTAGTGGGAAAGGTTTCAAAATAATTCCTAAAAATCGGATCAAATTCTGATTTCAGAGACACCTGGTGTCGAACCCAGGTCGTATTGCAAGCTGTGAATGCAGAGTTTGATTTGTAAAGACTTACTCTTGTATGAAGCAAAGTTTGAAGTTGATAGCATGTCGGAAAGTACCTAAATTTTGTTTCCGTTGTCTCCGTAAGAAATGCATTGAGAAGTGCAAATGGCCCTCTGGGATCGAACCAAGGACCATCAGCGAACATGTAAAATTTGATTATGAAGTATATTCGTGATATCTAACCACGTGCCGAGTTTCGAATATCCATGTTATCGGGAAAGGATCCAAAAAAAATCTTCAAAATCGCCGTAATGCATTTTAAACGGCCGATTTTTGCCCCGACCAAGCATCGAACCATGGACTATATTCTAAGATGTTTTTCTGATTTTCGTTGGATACGCACGGCTTCTAGCGATCCCTCGAGTTTCAACTCTTTCTCTCCCCGGAAAGTACCTCAAAAAAATTTTCGAAAATCCCCGCCATGTATTCTTATGGAGAAAATCGCGACTTTGGGGCCCTCTGGAATCGAACCCATGACCCTGAGGATCAAAATCGCAATTTTTCTGGCGGTTACACGTTATGGCCAATACGTCGTAAAAATTTCAAGTCAATCACGCTGGTGGTTTAGGCTGTGAATTAGTATCCTATCTATCTATCTATCTATATAGGTATACGAGTAAAATGTTGCTTGCATACTGCAAGCAGATCGGCAACACTATTTTCATGTCGGCATCATATCGGGACGGCCATCAAAAGAAAAAATGGATTGAAATTTTTTTAAAATTCGCTGAAATTCCATCGTCTGGCATCGAACCCGGGTCTTTACTGTTGAAGTTACTATGCAGCACAATAGAACATCGCCATCTCTAACTATGTGTGAAAATTCAAGCTGAAATATGGGCTACAACTGCCTCAAAAGACGTTCTCATTTTCACGAATTTATATGGCTCTCTGGATTCGAACCAAGGACGATCTTGGAAATCTAAAAAATGTTTCTGAAAGTTATTTATGATCTCTATCTACATGCCGAATTTCAAGTTTCTATATTGTTGGGAAAGGGTTCAAAATAATTATTGAAAATCGGATCAGTTACTGATTTTAGAGACGCCTGGTGTCGAACCCAGGACACATTGACAGCTGGGAATGCACAGTTTGATTTGTATACACTTAATCTTTCTTAGTGCAAAGTTTGAAGTCTTTATCGTGCCGGGAAGTACCTATAATTTGTTTCCGTTATCTCCGTAAGAAATGCCTTGAGGAATTTAAACGGCCCTCTGGGATCGAACCAAGGACAATCAGCGAATATACAAAATTTGATCCTGAAATTTAATATTGATCTCCAACTCCATGCCGAATTTCAAGTTTCCATGCCATCGGGAAAGGGTCCAAAAAAAATCTTAAAAATCGCCACAATGCAATTATACTCATTTATGTTTTCGATAGATCATGACCATATATATAGGCTCCTTGAGTTTTGATTCGCTACCTATCCGGAAAGTATTTTTTTTTAATTCCCGAAAATCAAAGCAATGCATTTAAACGGGAAAAATCGGGACTTTGAGGCCCTCTGGAATCGAACCAATGACATCGAGGTTCAAAATCGCAATTTTTCTGGAGGTTATACGTTATGGCCAATATGTCGTAAAAATTTCAAGCCATTGACGCTAGTGGTTTAGCCTGTGACTTTGTATCCTATCTATATACCTATCTATCTATATATATATACGAGTAAAATGTAGCTTGCATACTGCAAGCAGATCGACAACACTAATTTCATGTCGGCATCATATCGGGAAGGCCGTCAAAAGAAAAAAAAATGGATTGAAAATATTCTGATTATTCGCTGCAATTTATTCGTCCGGCATCGAACCCGGGTCTTCCTGGTGATACTTACTATGCAGCACAGTAGAAGATCACCATCTCTAACTATCTGTGAAAATTCAAGCAGAAATATTATCTGCAACTGCCTCAAACAACGTCCTACTTTTCCCTTATATTTCTTATGAGAGAAATGTTAATGTGCTCTGGCATCGAACCCAGGTATAGTTCGGTCTTCTGAAAACTGTTTTCTTAAACCATTTTTAACCATACATATTCCAGCCAAGCACGAACTTCCTATCATTTCGATAAGTGCATCAAAAAAATAATGAAATAATAACCCTAATTATTTTAAACGGGAGACATATTTACCACCCGGCATCGAACCCGGGTCTTTCTGGTGAAACATCCTATGCAACATAATAGAAGATATTAATATTTAACTATGTGCGAAAATTTAAGCAGAAATATTGGCTGCAACTGCCTCAATCGAAGTCTTACTTTTCCCTTATATTCCTTATGAGGGAAATGTTAATGTGCTCTGGCATCGAACCCAGGAATATTACGGTCTTATGAAAATTTTTTTTAAACCAATTCTCACCTAAAACATTCCGGCTATGCACAAATTTCCTATTATTTCGAGAAGTGCATCAAAAAAAATTATGAAAAACAGCTCCCATGTATTTTAAAGGGCAGTTCTTTGCATCGTCCTAGCATCGAACCTAGGATATTTTTTGTGAAAGTCATTGATGTTTTCAAAAGTCCAAGACCATAAGTATAGGCACCTTGAGTTTTATTTCTCTACCTATCCGGAAAGTATTTTTTAAAAATTCCCGAAAATCACGGCAATGCATTTAAACGGGAAACATCGGGACTTTGGGGCCCTCTGGAATCGAACCTATGACACTGAGGATCAAAGTCGCTTTTTTCCTGAGGGTTTCACGTTATGGCCAATATGTCATAAAAATTTCAAGGCAATGACGCTTGTAGTTTAGCCTGTGAATTTGTATCCTATCTATATAGCTATATAGCTATATATATGAATGAATCCGGAGAAGCATCTATATATAATAGATGAATGAATCCGGAGAAGCATCTATATATAATAGATACATGAATGAATCCGGAGAAGCATCTATATATAATAGATAACTTATAGGTATATCCAGAGAAGCATCTATATGTAATAGATATCCGGAGAAGTGTCTTTATCTGTTATAGATACAGACTCATTATTGGGTAGGAAGAGATGATGATTATTTTTTACATATTAGATCAATTATGTTCATGAAATGTGTTTTCTCTAAATTCCTTCCACATCTCCAGGTGAGAATAGCCATTCTTTCCCAGTTCGTCCAAAGATCCTAATTTCTAATAATTCACTTGCATGAAGTTAAAAACATGTTGCCAAATATAGATAGACACCATTAAAAACCTTTGAAAATAAATTATATGAGTTAAAGTATTAACTGCGCATCGAACATTTTCAAACGGAATGGAGACATCGTCCGAACTCTGTGTGACTTTGATTGATGAAAGGATTCCAATATCCACATTCAATTGACGCATACTACAGCCTTTAATATGTAGATTATATTAAATACTATATCACATTAACTTCAGGGCCTAAATACTAAATAATGAAATAGCATGTTTCTCGCTCCAACAAAGCTACTTCTTTAGAAAAGCAATTAATTCTTGCATTCTATCTTCATAAGCTACTCACAAATTTCATACATTTTTAAGGGAATACGTTCAACTTTTAAAATGTTTTGCAAAATTTTGGTTCATTTAAACTAATTAGCATATGGTTTGCATCCGTGCTTATGATACAAAGAGCAACTGAGGGAAATACCAGATTTTTAAATTGTATAGGTAGTATTAGTTTAGTTTGGATTTCATAAGGTACAGATTGACATCTGAAAATTCTTTTCACAGTCCACTAATAGCTGGAGGCCACTATGGGAAAAGGTGTAAGATAATGGCTATGTGGTTTTTTGTGAAATTACCATTATTAGATGCAGAAATTAGGATTGTCTTATTTTAGGGCTGTTATCGGAGGGCACATCTCAAGATGAGTTTGATGACAATTGCAAAGTTACTTGTTCTTTTATCAAGCATTCTGGACGATACAAAATCTACACAGTAGACTCTTCATTACTCAGGATGATAGAAAATATACAGATACTTATTTTATGACTGCCTGTTAATTTGATGTTTATTTACAAAATTATTCCATAACCAAATTTCAGTAGAAATTTGAAAAAGTATTGGAGCAATTCAAGATACCAGTAAAAATTAATTTGCAATGAAATCATTAATAATAAACCATTTTGGAAGTAAATCAGTCAGCTGAAAGGTATTGTGCATGCAATGTATGCACATATATATTGGAATTGTGCTTGATGAATTGAAATAATTTGTTAAACTGTTAAAGCTGTCTCTTAAATTCTTCAGCTTCATTTACGATGCAGCTAATATTTTCTCTGGAAATAGAATCCCACGAATCTCATGACTTATCCTGTCAACCACGTGGTCATGCAATGCCCATTCAAAATTTCAATTCATGGAAAATGTTTGTTTCCCTTGAACACTCTGTGCGTAAGACTGGGTTCAGGCCCGTTCTTATTATTTTGGGGGCCCTATCCAATATTATTGTATGGGGCCCTATAGACGCCAGTGCCAGGCTGCCCCTCTATGATAACATTGCAGTGCAATGATTGCACCATTCCAATGACAGTTGAATAACCACTTCGTTTTAAATTCATTACCTGTGAGACTGGCAAAATATAATGTTGAAATATCATAATATGGTACGGAACTTGAATTTATTATGCTTTTAATTTTATTTATTTTGTAAAATATTTAATTATTGAAATGTTTTGTCCTTATTGTGGCTTGGTGGCAGGGCCCCTAAGTTGACGGGGCCGTACACAACCTTGTATGCTGCGTATGCCTAAAAACGGCCCTGACTGTGTTTGCATCAGCTCTCTCCTGGATAAACCACCTATTACTTAGTCTAAATAAATGTAAGTTGATGTCTTTTTTTTCACCTTGGTATGTGACTTTAATTCTGCAAATTTAATTATAATATCAACTATAATAAAGAGCCTACTGTAAATTTTAATACAGCTGAATTTTTTATGTTTGGTATGAGACACATACAATGGAATACTTAGCTAATATATAAATAACGAAGTCAGGCTTAATTGTAAGCCTACCAGAAAATTTCATCTAATATAAATGATTTTTGTTCCTTATATAAACCTTATGCAATAAGCTGTATATATACTTTATATCGTTATTTTTATACATTAATGGCGTTTTCTTGGCAGGCAAAATTTCAATAAAATTCCGAAATCTGCTGATGATATAGTCAAATGACAAAAGACATTGAAATAAGAATGGGCGCGCCAATGTGGGGGATCTAATGAGTGGATGTTACGTTTAATATCGCTTGCCAAATAATCATAACTTGTTTTTTCCTTCCCATGCTTTGCAACCTCTTGGACGAAAGAACTCTCAAAGATTCATAAAATTAATATCTACAACACTAAAAAACCTCAGCATAGAAAAAACTGAGTTTTTAATAGATGTTGGACGTATCCAAACCAGAAATCCAAACAACAATAATGATAAGTTTCTAATTGTTCGCTTATGTAAACTACTCTCTTGGAAAGTGTAATAAGTTGGCCACATAAGCCTTAAACTCCTCTAGTTTGCAATGCATTTAGATTTTGAAAGAAATGATATATATTATAGTGAGTAGTGGGCATGAATATACTAGCCCCTGTTATGTAGGCATTTTCTCGTTTTCTCCTCAGCCTTGGACCCCCACCCCCCATTGGCAAATCCTGGCTGCGCCACTGTGCTGTATTATGATATGATAATTAAATGAATATCAAATATTGTAAATTTCGTCAATGGTAGAAGGGAAAATTATAAAAAAACGTAATAAGGAAAAAATGGAGCAATAATTAAATAACACCTACTATTAAAAATAACAATGGATGATAGTGGAACTCAAAGAGGAAATTAGTTGCTTGTTTTTTATTGAAAAGAAAAATGTAAATATGGTCAAGTTTTTTGGGCGCCATTTACATTAGCAGGGAATTTTGATTTAAATAATTTACTTGGTAGCGCTCTTTATAATATCCCGAAAATGATACCAATATAAGCCATTTGTCTTTGCTGTAATCTTCAAATCATCTTTTTACCATCTGGCTGCATAAATCACGATCGTTGAGAATATGGATCATATAGTCTCGTATTTCGTCAAGTAATTCATAGCTCAGGAATGTCTCTAATAATATGGTCTACACAGAGTTATATTCTTAAAATATACCCAGCGGAGGGCTCCGATCTTTAGGACTCACTTCTATCAAACCTGAATTCTCTTATTGAACTGCTTTATACTGTAAAAGTAAAAATTTCTTCTGAAATATTCTAACCAAAGCTCCCTGAAGAATCTTTGCTGAGAAAGGGTGAGGAGAGTTCTGGAAAACAAATCCATGAATTAGAAGGCGATAATTTTTCCATTTAATATTTTTCTGCTGTATGAAGAGATAACGTGCCTCAAATTACCATTGGCTTGTTGAACTTCGTCTCTCACGTCAATAGACGATTCCGAGATATGCCTCTAGCAAGACAAACATAGCAATGTGGAACACGTTATAACGATACTTCAGAAATTACCATTAATAATGGACATTTCTCCATATCCTTTTTGCAGTGAGACGGACAACAGCCACAAAATCACTCGCTATAACGCAACTCTCGTTATATGCTGTTCTCATTATAATGGACTTCTACTGTATTTATTCCTGCTTTATTTAGGGCAAGAAAATGAGAAACTCTGGGAATTTGGTGTATTCATTGAAGACCAATAGATTCTCAGACAGAATGATAGAATAATGAAGATTTAAAGGAAGGGCAAGATCTGGGATACAAGAAGAAATATCCTTGATTGAAGATAATAGAACTCTACCTTAGGATCCACTTGAGGCAACTTAAGGTTCCTTGAGAGGAAGACCTTATCCAGAGCAACAGAAGTGAATAACAAATCTAATATTTCCCTCAACAATTTATTTATATTAGACAGTATACTAATATTGTCAGTAATGTGTGGCAATTAAATCAATGATCATTTGCTAATAATAATAGTTACTACACCAAAACCTCTACATAACGAATGCCTCCAAGTAACGAACAAATTTCCCAGTCTCACAAATTTCCCATGTAACTGTAGGTGTGGAAACCTCCCTACAACAAACTCACGAATTACGAAGACCCCCAAATAACCATCACCTCCACCGGTCCCTTAAAACTTCTTTTCCATTTACGTAAGAAATTTTCAAAAATCTCAGGGCCAAACAAAAGGCATGCGATGAACATGCCAATCAGAGAGGATTTTACTGGTTTGGTGAAGCAGCCAATCAGAAATCGTGTAGTGAAACTCACATACTCTACACCGGCATAATAACGCAACCCGCAGAGCACTGGTGAGAGCTTTTCGCCAGCTCCCCTTTAACTACATGTATTTTTGGGTTTATATTTCCCTCTCATATGAGCCTCAGGAGCTTGACTATCCTATAACATGGACTCAGTTAGTTTAAATGAACCTTTTACTTAACAATCATGTTAGATTTTTTCTCAAAGCCCTCTTGATTCTTTTCATCATGAATAAAATATGCTTGCAATGTAAACTTGGATGCTGGTGTTGTCTGCAAGAGCAATACAGAGAACGAATCGTCTGCAAACCTCCCGCAAACTGCATTGAAACCTAGTTGATTACTATGATGTTAATTTTATGCATATTAAAATGCATTAATCTGTCTCAGTTTTTAATTGATCAATACCAAGTACGACATAAAATTCCTTAATAATCGTTTACCGCAATGAGATAAAGTTACTCTATCATACATTATATTAACTTTCCAGGGTAATTAGAGATTTTCCGCTTGTGCAATTGTTTGTTCTAATTCATAATTGGGGCTCAATGCAGTAGAAGTTTTAAAATGACGAATACGAGAACTTCTATACCATGCAAGACCTGCAGATGCAGCCGAGAGCACAATGAAATGTACATTTAAATGCTGTGGCTTAATATAAACGTTCCTTCTGATTCATAGAGTTCAGATAATGAATGAAATAACAAAATTAAGGAAGATGCAATCATTCTAGTTTGGGAACATTTTGTAGGGGCAGATGTTCTGACGCACAGCAATTGACCATTCTGCAGGCAGAAACAAGCCCCTTCTTATTTATCTATAAAACCTTTACAAATGCGAAAATAACAAAATTGCTTCGTTTTACACATTGCTCAAACTACATTTCGCATTCCAAAGCGTTCAAATTACTCGATCAAGACTTGATAACTCTGTATCAAAGCTGCAAAATCACAAATAAACAATTTATTATTATAGAGGGGTACGAAAAGTTCTCGCCAGCATGATTAAATTCTCAATCTGCCCTTTTTTTTGCTTCACTTTTGTTTGCTAGGGAGATAGGATATGGCACATTCTGCAGCAAAAGTATCTTAAATTTTGGTTTAGCATGAAATATAAGGTTAGGGATACATAATTTAAGGAAAGGGTTCGGGCGCAAATCTTGCAACAGCGTCGTAGCCTAGAACCGTTACTTAGGCCTGAGCCTCTTATCCCTCAATGAAACAAGAATAACACACTCCTTCCTGCTGGCATAAACACAAGGTTCCTATTCACGTTCTTCTTAAATCGAGCACAAGGAACTCTTCATACCTGTTAAGCAAAGGCTAAAAGCCGTCAAATACGTCTATTTACCACAACTCCAGCTAGAATACACGAGTTATATGCTGCTTGCATTCTGCAAGCATAAAGGTAAAGTTAAAGTAAAAATATAGTAATTGGTTACAAGCATGGATAGCAATCATGCATCTTAGCAGTAATAAACGGAAAATTTATTTCCGAATTCCCCAATCCAGGACCTCTTGATCCTTCTAAATAACGTTGCAGAAGATGAATTTTTAGCTAAGTGCAAGATTTGAAATATGAATCATGTCTTTAACTGCCATTTAATGTCCTTAATTTCCCATTTGTTCGTTATAGGAGATTATTTGAGGGGGCCTAGAATTGAACCCAAGATAACTATGGTTACAAACTAATTTTTTTCTATAGCATAGTATAAAAAATCATCCACGTGCAAAGTGGCACCTCTATATCTATATTTTTACAGGGGGATTTTTGCACCGGTCTGGCATCGAACAATGGATACTTAATGCAGTAGTTTCTACTGTTTCTATTAGATCTGAAAAATGTCTCTTAGTTCCTTTAATTTGAGTTCTCTTTCTTACCAAAAATCTTTCTTTCTATTCCAAAAATCGGCGCAGTTCATTCTTATCTTTCATATATTGCACCAAATTTCGAGATTAAAAAAAAAACTTCTCGGAATGACAGAGAATTAAAATTTAGGAATCCAACAGATGAAAATATTGTCTATTGAATCTTTAAGAGAGTTTTTCAAAAATTACCCTGATTTCAAATGTATACCAGTGCAAATTTATCCTTCAAGGTGCTTAGAGATGTAGTCAATAGGAAATTCAATCTCTACGAGTAAAATGTTGCTTGCATACTGCAAGCAGATCGACAATACTATTTTCATGTCGGCATCATATCGGGACGGCCATCAAAAGAAAAAAATGGATTGAAATTTTTCTTAAAATTCGCTGAAATTCCATCGTCTGGCATCGAACCCGGGTCATTACTGTGAACTTACTATGCAGCACAATAGAACATCACCATCTCTAACTATGTGTGAAAATTCAAGCAGAAATATGGGCTACAACTGCCTCAAAAGACGTTCTAATTTTCACGAATTTAAATGGCTCTCTGGATTCGAACCAAGGACGATCTTGGAAATCTAAAAAATTTTTCTGAAAGTTATTTATGATCTCTATCTATATGCCGAATTTGAAGTTTCTATATTATTGGCAAAGGTTTCAAAATAATTCCTAAAAATTGGATCAACTTCTGATTGCAGAGACACCTGGTGTCGAACCCAGGACACAATGATAGCTGTGAATGCACTGTTTGATTTGTATAGACTTGATCTTTCTATATGCAAAGTTTGAAGTCGATATCGTGCCGGGAAGTACCTGAAATTTGTTTCCGTTATCTCCGTAAGAAATGCATTGAGGAATTTAAATGTCCCTCTGGGATCGAACCAAGGACCATCAGCGAATATGTAAAATCTGATTATGATATATTTTTATGGTATCCAACCTCATACCGAATTTCAAGTTTCTATGCCATCGCATAAGGGTCCAAAAAAAATCTTAAAAATCGCCACAATGCATTTGAAACGGCCGATTTTTGCCCCAACGTAGCATCGAACCAAGGATAATATTCGTAGATGTCTTTATGGTTTCCTTTAGATATGCACGGCATCTAGCGATCCCTTGAATTTCAAATCTCTCGTTTTCTGGGAAGTGCCTCAAAAAAATTTTCGAAAAACCCTGCCATGTATTCTTATGGACAAAATCGCGACTTTGGGGCCTTCTGGAATCGAACCCATGACACCGAGGTTCAATGTCGGATTTTTCCTGGAAGTTACACGTCATGGCCATAACGTGGTAAAAATTTCAAGTTGGTGGAACATGGTTAGACTTTTGATCCCCTATATATAACTTATAGGTATATCCGGAGAAGCGTCTATATATAATAGATATATCTCTAGGCACCTTGGATATGTATCCTCTGCTTTTCCGGAAAGTTTTTTTTATCTAATAATTGGCGCAACTCATTCTAACGGCAAAATTTGTGATTTTAGGGGCCCCTGATTTAGAACCCATGATAGTTAGGAAGGATATCTAATTTTTCCTGGGGTTTTGAGTTCGGGCTATTTACAAAAAATAGAAGAGGCCCAATCCCTCCAAAAGTTTGGCCCCTGAATTAGTATCTTCCTACATATATGAATCAGTGAATCAGGAGAAGCGTCAACTATAATATATAGATGTATGAATGTATATATCCTAAGAAGGAAATATATATAATAGATATAAACGAGTAAGGTATGCTAAACGAGAGGTATTTCTGAGCAAGTAATTATAGTAAAAAGTTTAGAAACTAATCATCACTGTGGTAAATAATTGTGTATCTCATCGGTTAGGAGTTCACAATAACTTTTAAAATATCTACAATGTATACCTTACATAAGAATCGGGATAAGCCTGGCGTCGACCTCTGGGAGTTTTGGGTTATTTTCTTTCATATACAATAAAATGATCGTATTCGTTGAGCGAAATGTATGATGGAGATCACATCTTTGACAGCCTCAACCTATGCCCTACTTTTCCTATGTATTCTTTATAGGATAATATCTTGTGTGCCCTGGCATCGAATGCAAGATAGTTAAGGAAACAATTTAATGGTTTTATAAATTATACGGATATCTATCAATATAAAAAGCTCGAACGCTATATCTTACAGGTAAGTTCTCCGTAAAATATACCACCAATGTATTTAATATTGGACGTATTTTCACCGGTCTAGCATCGAACTTAAGATCATCTTTGAAGAATTCTCTACAATTTCTGTTAAATATTCACTACTCCAGGTATCATAAAAAACAGTAATCTATCTTCCCAGTAAGAACTTTTTAAATAATCCCGAAAATCAGCGTAATGCCTTCCTATTGGAAAGTATGCAATTTCAGGGCCTCCTGGTTCAGAACCCCTGACAGTTAAGAACGATTTTTGATTTTTTTTCTTCCCTTTGAATATCCCTTAACTTTCCATTCATTGTATTGTTTTGAATGGCCGTAACGGAGCAGCAACAAACCGATGATTGAACAGTAGATACTTGTGAGCTATCATATCCCTTGGGAAATAACTATTTACGCTTCTTTTAACAGGATGAATGATATAGGCGATGTATGTTTCACCGGCTGCTAAAATCCCATACTCCGTGTATAAATAACTCCATACCAAATACGATTAATGGCCGTCTTTAAGGAAGCATTTCTTGTAATCAAGATCGGTAAGTTGAATAAGATAATACATTCCATCCAAGACACCAGGATGCTCTGCGGAGGATCTGCGGAAGTATACAGGGCGAAGGTATTGTCCTCTTCTCATTATATCCTTCACCTATTTCCGCGTTAGACAATACCTCGTGGGGAGGACAAGAAGGACATCTTCATAGCAGGGGTTCAGGGGGATTTTCAGGTATTCCTTCTTTCCCTTTCTCCTATTCCCAAAAGGGCATTTCTATAGGCATCAAATATTGCACGCTTCCGACATTCTTGCAGGCGAAGTACTTGCCGCCTATGCCCCCCGCTGCGTAGGCTCTCTCTCTCTGAAATGGAAGGGTTTGGAAAAACCTAGTAGATCTCCTGTGGATTTTTGTGCCCTGTATGAATTGAGGGTTTGAGGGAAGGAACAGTTTGAGGCGCTTACTTTTAGTTACTTGCGCTCTTGGATTAGGATTTCAGCGACTAAGCGACGAAAAACATTTTCGTCATGTTCGAATGGCCCTGTCGGTGTGTATAGACCTCGAAACTGCAGATTCGACCTCCAATATGTGAAAGAGAGGGGCAGAAGTGGACGATTTTCTGTGCATGTCTGGGGGTGGATATCCTCCGAAGGTTCGTATGTAATTATAGGATGTATTAAATTAATTCGATAAATCCCTTATTGAACTGAATAATTATAGCGATTGTTTATCTCATCGTGAGCAATCCACTTTTTAAGGTCCTGGGGTCTTTGGAATATCAATGGCTACCATGATGGAAAACAATATGCACATGTTTTAAAAAATGTTATGCAGCCGTCGGTTAATATTTTAACCCTACCATTCAAAAATTCTTATCTTTGGAGCGAAAGGTTATGAAAAATGAAGGAAAATGTAGAAATATTAGTAGGAATTTGATATAACTACTACAAAAGTAATTTAATGACAGAAGATACATTACAAGCCAGTATTGTATTGTCATTTTAAACTATCCGTTTCCGTATATCTTCTTAGTTTTAATTTTATCGATGTTATGTAAATACAGGCCTGTGCTATGAAAAATTCTTATTACAAGCGGTTTTAATAGGTCATAAGTATCTACCGTTCAGTCATCAGTTTGTTACTGGTCTATAAACACAAAATAATTCAGGGTATGCAAATTGTTCATTATTATGAATTATTTAGTTAATACGATTGATCATGCTAAATATTAATTTAATACCCTTCGCATACGTATGAAACTTATAAAATTATATTAGGAAGTCATATGCTCATTCCAAATTTGTCGTAGGATAGTCAAGAGAAAATATCCTGATACTGACTATTACTTAAAACGCACTAATCAGTACTGGATAATGAGTGCTATAAGAAATCTATTCTCGAAAAATCGTTTTCTTTCGGACCACCCTTGACCCTTCTTTCTGTGCAGAGAGGCATATCCTTGGGCTGCGATATTTCTATACTATACTATACTATATTTAAGGCGGAGCGGCGGTGTTGCAAGACATGCGGCAGAACCCTTTTCTTGAATTATGTATCCCTAACCTTATTCTTCACGCTAAACATAAAATTTAAGATATTTTTGCGTTTTATTGTACCCCTGTGAACTGCATGGTCTTCGACGATCGCCATTGCACGACGAGTGATCTTAGTGATCGCATTTGAGTACAAAGCGCAAGCCAAGTGGATTTCAAAAGTGATGCAGAAATCACTGTTTGTTTGTTACGCATTCCACCGCATTAGTACGACCCAATTTTGGCTGTAACAGCATATTCAATGTTTCGGTTATTAATTGGGTTGATCGTTATTGAAATATTTTTAAGTTCACCATTTTCATTATCGTCAATTCTGGCAAATAGGCCATTAACAGATGAATGAGTATCTTTGGCTTAAGAAATACATAACCAATGAGATACTAATTGAGATACTTAATACTCTAATTGAGATACTTATTTCGGGTAAAATGCTTTGCCCTTGAAGTTGGGAAATACTGTATGTTATGGCCCCTTTGAGGTATGCAATTGAAAATACACCTCTGAACAACTAACTCCCGAATAAAGAATAGTAAAAAATTAGGTCCAGCCCAGCAAACACGCCACGTGTTCGCCACTATTCACCACGTGGCATTTAGGTGGCGAATGTGGTGAATGTTGTAAAAAGGTGGTAAAGACGTGGTCATACCACATTGGATAGTGTGTGCCAAAACGTCATATAATTGTTCCCACAACATTGTAATTTCTGTGAGATTATTATTTATAAAATGTTATATAAGAAAGATTTTCTTCCAAATCAAATTCATTTACTCATAAAAAAAAATAGCAGAAGGATAAAACACAGAATCTGTGATTCTATTACGGAAGATGAATAACCCGCAGCATTATCAAATTAAGTAAAAAATAATATAAATATGCATTTATGACATATTAAAGGAAGAAGCAGCATAAAATTATTTATTTTTCCATTGTTATCGCTGTGAGTGAATTTATGATAATAAATAAAATATTTAGCCTACGTTTTACTCATTTATTTAATTTAAATTAAGTACAGACGAAGGGTACATTTTTAAATTCAGCGATGGATCCATCGATGGAATCGGAAATCCATCAATCTGTTTTTAAATTCATCGATGCATATATATTCCTTTCCGTCGATGTACATTGCTTCCATCGACATTAATTCCCGTTCTTATTAATATAATTAATGTTTCTGATGACCGAAACGGGTCAATCAATTAAAAATATCAATAAGGTAATAAAAGCCAGAAAATAGCAACTTCACAATGGGAGATGTAACGTATTTATAATGCAACAATTAATAACGAAAAAAAACAATATGATTATTTACGTTTCAACAGAGTTTAAAGAATTGTGTAGATGGAACAAGTTTGAAATGCAGCAGTTCATCAAGAATTGATAATCCATCGAAGTAATCAGAGAAACATTGTATTATGTAAATATTTTTATTTTCTTCACTGAAGATTTTGGATACCCTGTCCATAATGGTGATACTCATGTAATATATTGAGTTTTCAATCTACACACTAATTATATCATAAAATGCCTTTTTCCAGTTGACTACCAGAGTGCGATTTATTTAGCGAAGAGAGCTGAGGAAACCTCCAATGTCGAGGAGTTCAAGGAGGATCTTCAACCACAGAGGATCAGGAAGAGGCCCACTAAATATAGTGACTCTTCAGATAGTGAAGGTGATGAACTTAATATGACATGGAATAGGTTAATCTTGTCAATTTTTTCTGAACCTTATCTTAAAAAAGAATTTTCTTAATTATCAATTTTATCCTAACTGTTATTATGCATTTCAGAAGTTGAGGAACTTGTAAAGAGGAAACATTTTTTTAAATCCTTCAAAGAAGCGTTCCGTCATTGCCAAAGCCTCCAGTTCTGCTAGAGCAATGTATTAAATCTATTAAATCCAATATATCAGGTAATACAGCTAATTTCTTGTTATTTGATGATTTTCAACAATGAGTATGTTAGCATCATTAGCTAATAATGGAGGTTTTGTAGTGTTCATGGCCAAAGAAGTAAGGCATTAGAAGTTATGAGCATGCATATTTGTTTTAAATTAGAGGTGTGTTTGTATTTAGGTTCTGGAATGCTGGTAGATCTTATGTGCCATTGACAACCTTTTTTTGGTCATTTTCCTTAAATAATTGATGAATTTCTCAAATTATGACAATTTATTATCATTCTTTTCAGTTAGCTCAACATCCAGCTCCGTTAAGTGGATTCCTACTGGTATGTTGACCTGTGCATTTTTTTAAATTGAAAGAAATATCTGTGCACTTTGCAAAGTGAAACTTTTGCATGAATCAATTTATACCATTTTCTGATACCTGTATTTGGTTCTATGATAGCTCCAGATACTGAAAATAGAGGGAGGCATTGCAATAACAAAGACAGACTAGAATTTAGTGCATCAGAAGGTAGGTAGAGCTATTGAGAGTATACAGAGCATCTGCAGCATAATTGTACTTTCTTCTTCACAGTTCTCTGTGATGTTAAATATATGTATTTGAATTATTTGGCCGGATTTCATTGAATTGTTTCGAAGGAGATGTGTTCATGCAAGTTTTATATTTCTTGAAGTTTTTTGTTCAGGTATTAAATAAAAGTGGCTTTGCATTTTAAATTTCATTGCAACTAATATGGTCAAACTTTTGATAAAGTTGGATACAATAATGGAGTAACAGTAAATGCAGAGGGTATTGCTTGGTAGAAGGGGTGGAAATACGGAGGACATTGGTGATGACCTGCAGGCTCCTCTAGAAACGTGCGAGGAACTGAACAAGTTGTGCCGGAAGTTAGGAGAAAAGGGCATCAGGAATGAAATGGTACTTCTTAATGGCATTATGATGTTGGTTTTGTGTGGTATGTGGAGGCTGGTGTTCTTTCCTCTTTCAATGATCTTACATGAAGTGGCTACTGTAATAGTCTATTTAGATATTCAGTCTTAGAAATGCAAGTTCAGGGTGATCCAAAGTTTTTACTGAAGCAGAATAGATTCACTTTCCTATTTATATCCACAGCTCTTTGAAAAGAAAAATAATATTATCACTGATTGAAATTATTGAATTTTCAGATTCACCAACTTAGCTCAGTAGGTGGGAACAATTATAAAGATTTGCTGAGGAGGATCCTAAAAAAAGTTGGAGATAGCAGTTTGTGGGCAAAATACAGCCTAAAAGGAAGAAAGGGGAAGCTGCCACTGCAAGACCTTGCAATTTGCCAAGTCATAACAAGTATTTACATCTATATATGAAGTTTATATATTAACCTCTGTATTTAAGGTTATCAAACACAACTTATCATAATCACTAATTCACTTGTGGCTATACTGCTCTTCAGTTTTGAAAATATTGAGTTTTTCCCTCAAATTGTTGTTTATAACTTCATTGATAACTTGAGCTTTTATCAGTATTGTGGGCAATTTTTTGGACTTATGGGATTATCAAGAACCTAATTTTGGTTATCGAAAGCTACTCTACAGATTTGTAAATGCTGTTGTCAAATGTAAGATTTCATAATTGGATCCTTGTTGCAGATGAAAGGTGTAGCTTCATAGTGCTTCTTGTCATTTTTAAACTTATTGTTGCTTACAACAACCTTCCAATACAGGAGCCTGCCAAAGAAATTTTAAAGCTACTACAGTGTCGGAGATAGAAGCAGCAATTGCAGATTTTATAAAATATGCTCCTAAAAGGGTTTGTAAAGGTGGAACACCCATGGTAGGTTTCATAGTATCACTATAATTAACTTCCTATAATTTCATTTATAAATTTACTCTTTTAAAATATGGGTTTAAATGGCTGCTTTCTAAACCTACTGGTAAATCAACAAATGTTTCTTTGCCATCAGCAAGAATTGATTTTCTGTAGTGTATTTAAAAGCCCAAATATTTGAGTGAGATTTCCAATTTTGATTGGATTTTCTGAAAACTATGTTAGGATTAGACAAATCCAAGGTATATGCAGAATATTATCCTTAGTAATCTATATCATCAGAGAAAATATTATATTTAGATATATCTTACTTTCCTATTCGTAATGTGTATGTTATTAATGCAAAATGAGGAGAGATGAGAGAGAGAGAAAAAATAAACTTTTGTTATTTACATTAATGTATTATTGGTCATGTTAAATTGTTTTTCTGTGTAAGCTATCATTTCTATTGAAGGTGAGGGAGAGTTTGCAGCAGTTTGAGGAAGATGATGAACTATGAATTAAGGTACCCTGACCCCCTCCTGTTGTGTTTTAGTGTTGCCTCCCTTCGTGTGAACTAGTCCCCCATTACTATCTAGTTTTTGTGGGCTAATATATATTGTGTGAGCTAGGATATTATTGTGTAGTGTAAGGTTTATTGGTGATGGTGTTTTATGTTTCGCTTTTTAATTTGCGTTCGTTTGGTGTTGGTTTCCTCAAGTAATTTATTCTATTTAAGAAAATAGTTCCATGTAGTACATTTTAATGTGTAAAAGCTTACTGTATCTGTGTTTGGTGGAGGTGCTTGTATATAGTTTATCTGACTTGTTTGACACATTGTACTAATTGGGCCTATTGCTATTGTTAAGATGTGAACTGTCCACGGGAGGTTTTTTGAGGGGTTTCCCTCCCGTCCTTGGGCGAATGCCGGACAGATTGTATAGTTATTCCCCCTCAACCTTTGCCACCTGGTATTAATACCAACTTTCAGCGTTTAAATAAATAAATAATGTGTGTCTTTTTTGGTGGTATGGGTTCTGCTAAATTTTGAGGTTTCATTGTTTGGATGATTGTTTCAATATGTTCGGATGTGTACAGAAATTATGATTTTTATTTCCTTTTATTATTTTCTTATTTTATTTAAGTATCATTACACTGCTTGAATAAATGAATCTGATAGTGACTGAAACTCTTATTATTCTACCATGTATTATACCCTGTCACGAGTCTGAGTTACATCAACTGCTTAAATGAAGTGGAAAGCTAACATTTACCCCACTTTTTAAAGTATCTTTGCCTATTGAGGCAAAATTCGATTTATACTTATATAATTTCGAAAAAATTGCAATGTATTTTTAGTGAAGTACTTGAGCGATCATTGGCTGCTTTTAGAGATGTCTTATATTGAGATTGAGATACCTTGAGATGCGATTTAAACTGAGACATTGTCTGAATAAATGCTGCAATGAATCTACTGTACATAGCACCCAGTAATATGGTTTATTTTTAAGGTTTTGAATGTCCCATGTCTTGCTTTTCCTCGTCTTAATACTGAATTCAAATAAAAGTCCATTTTTTCCAAATTTTTGATGAAGGTAGGAATCTTTGGTAGTATCCCGATATTTTTTCTGAAAGAAAGAATTTCATGCCAATGTATAAAAGTTAATTTTTGTATGGAAAGGAGTGATCAGAAAGTAATTTTTCATTATAAGTGGTCTGAAATTAGCTGGAATATTTTATAAATTTCAGGGTACAATGGAAATAGAAATGTGGCAAAATGTGGTGACTATGTGGTAGTAAAGTTGCAGCGCAACGTGGTTACCACATTCCTGCAACTCCATCTCGCCACGTGGTGGCCATGTGGTATTACAACGTAACTACCACCAAACGCCACGTGGTAACCATGTGGTGACCACGTGGAATTGTTCGCTGGGAGTCACTTTCATTAAATAGAGGTTATAGGTATATAACTCATGTTTCAAGGTAGCACTAGCTCTATATTTTCAATCTTCATACTTTTCTTGTTCTTCCAATTAAAGCATATTCTTCATTCTCACCTCATATACAGCTAAGGATATTGTTAATCATTTGGAGTGGAATTGTTAGAGCTTGAGCTTAATTCTGATTATTGTGTTTAAGTCACTTTTTATAATGTTATTTTAAATGTGAAGTTAACTGTTCCTTATATTATTCATACTGCATCTAAGGATATTTCAGATACTATGTAGGTTCAATCACTAATCAAATGATGAAATATTTTGAAGCCTTTTCCAGTAGAAGACAAACTTTTTCCACCAAAATGCAATTTTTATTTTCAATACTCTTCATTATTAGGGACTTGCAAAAGTCGTAAATATGATAACGCAAATCTTAACGTGAATTCTGCAGTTTTCTCACGAATATGAGAATTTCGTTTAAATTGCAAAGTTCACCAAATCAAACGTGATTTCCATCATGTTTTTCTTCTGCTCATGCTTCTCCCACGAAAGTTTTTCTAAGGCATAAGTTTATGCCACATTGTTCCGATAAACTGAGGATTTGGATAGCTTTCTTAGCTGATTTACAATAATATAAGGTAGAATAACAGTACTACACAGTCAGCAAGAAATCACTGCGTGATGTTTTCACCAATAGTATAAAATTTTACGTGGCTCTAATTCGTTGAATTAAAAATATTTTGGAGAGGATAAATGATTAATAACTAAAGAAAAGTAGTCCCTCATCTGATATATTCAAAATGAAAGTGGATAAACTCGGTATATTATATGAAAATAATACGCTCGAGAGTTTTTGAAAAATGCCTTTCTTGTCGAAAGATTACATCTAAGCATCAAATACAGTGAAAAAATTCTCAGGAACTAGTTTAAATAAAGGTGCCTTCCGGATGTCCTCAAAGTAGCGAATGATGTTCACAAAGTAACTCATTCGAGGAAAAAAGATGACTTGTATGTCAAGAGGATGTCTACACCACGTTCACGTGATATCTACAAAGTAGCAGAAATGTCATTACCTATTTCTTATCACAACTACTGGTGCTCCTGTTTTAATCCTGAGAAGGCTCGAAAAGTAAAGTAGGTTAAAAGCAGCTGACCTTTGTTTGAGACATCAGCATTGTTACTTAATTTCGTTTCGTTGTATTCAAAACAGTAGAATGCCAATGTGGGCAGTGACTGCAAAACAACGCAAAGCAGAATTTTGGGACCGTGGATTGTATTATGTTGATGACAAAAGAATATTTCGTCGTTTTTGCAATGAAACTATCCCATGAGAAAGGAAGGACAGCTGCACAAAGCATACCGCAAGTAAAAAGCACAAGTCTAGTGTAGAAAAAATTCTGCAGATAATGAAATTGGAGAACTATTTTATTATACAACTATTCTGGCAGGCATCAATTACAGAATTGCTATAACGACCAAGAAGAGCCTCCTATGAATTTGCATAAGACACAACAGAGGCCTTCATAGAAGCCAACATTTTGAGAAGGTTTACTACAATCTACATTCAAACCCAGGGGCTGGTGACCTACCCCACCTATGAACACTTCGAGAAAGATATGTCAATGATCTGGCCAAGGACCGAATCGAAGAAGTTGAAGTTGCTGTTCAAGGCAAGCCCATTGATGTTTTTTGTGATGAAACCATGGACAAAAAAGGCAGATGTGAACTTGTGGTACTGTTAAGGACATTTAAAGATTTTAATGAGCAGTCATTGCTTTATGTTGTTGGTGTCCACTTTCTAGAATGCGCTGATGCAGCCCAGTGTATTAGGACAATAATTGAATCCCTGAGGATTTATAATGTGCAATACTCAGATGTTAAAAGTGTTATCTCAGCCAAATATATGACAAAGTGTGTTGCTAGAAATTGATTATTGGCGAGGAGTTAATAATAAAGATAGGGCCTTGCACAACCCTGATCGGTATTGTCTAGGGAGCATTTTCAATTGCTTCTGAGGTTTTTTCACCTGACACACAGGTCTTAACTTTTCTACCTGACAATGAATAGTACGAACCTTGTGCTAAATTTGAGCCCATAGTTGACCTTGCTAATTATTGAATCCACCATCAGTACACAATTTACAAACATCTCAGTATAAATGAAACATTAGTTGGTATGTAATGCCAATCAGAGTTACCACAATATCTACTAATAAAAATCAACACAAATGGGGCATAATATTCTGGATGCTCTGTTTCAGTAGTATACTGCTGCCTGTCCTAATATTATTGCGATTGGAAGAATAAAGAAGATATGAAAGACTTAGGGGAACTTGGACAAAGATTTGAGGCAGTGAAAAAGCTTTTGACTAATGGTAAATACTTAAAGAAACCATGTTGTTGTGGACAAAATTTATTTATACAGTTGATCTGGCACGTGAATTATTTAAAATCCCACACATTGGACAGGCACATTAAGAAGAAGAAGAAAGATCATTCCCAGTGAATTGAAAAAAACATTTAGCAAAGGGGAGAAGAAATATTATAGAAGTGGGGAAATTTTCATTTTAGTTCAAAGGGGTAAAATATACTATTCTGCTACTCTACACAGAAGCAATCGCACAAAGCACCCATCCAATAAAGGAGAGTTATTGTTAAAGCAAACTATTAGTAAGGCCACAAATTATAAATTTATATAATTAGATGGGAGGGAACACACATACTCACCCTCCTCCTCAGAGTAATCACTTCACCATGGTTCCTATTCCTCTCAACTTTCAGCAAGATTTTGTCCTTTCTTCCAACTCCTGCCTCAATCCACGAACACTTGCTTTCCATTCTGACACAGCAATTGCAACTATACTATGATGGCTTGCATTTCGTCCTCTCCCGTAAACTTGCCTCATCTGTACATGTAGAAACAACATTGGTAAACCTAACACAGTTAATCCTGAATTGACAAAAAGGATGCAGTTAGGAGAAGTAGCATAATAGGAAGAATATTATACATTTTATGAATACTCAATATCAATTCTATTTAATTATATAGAAGTAGATTTTTTTAAAGAAACATAGGAGACAATTACACTATTACTGTTACAAAACCTACCATATATTTCTGAAGATAAAGCAACCTTCAGATAAGAAGAGGTATGATTATGTATGTATGAGTATGAGTATGAAAAATTAAAAGACAAATGTGATAAGAAGACTTTTAATTCCTTTAACCGCTTTATATTGTATGCGCGGAAATTTATTTTGAATAATTAAATCAAAAGGACTAGTCATTCAGAGTGGAGTCAAGCACCAAAAGAATTGAATAATAAACTTGTAATTATTTAACTCCTTTCATTTACACCTTCTCCGTAATAAATGTTTGAATGCTAAAACGATTAATAATTTCAACATTGGAAATAGGTATGAACCAACAATTTTAGACATAACTCCATTTTTTAAATACACACGTAATGCACTCATGCATGAATAATAAGTTAAATCTGCTACTAAGGGTTTCAGCGGTCAGTCCCCTTGGGTGCTATTTCTGCTTTCCTTGTTTTAGTCTACATAACAGTATATGATTTCCATTCGTACCGGCCTTCTCAACGAAACAAAGGTAGCTTCTCCGTGGGGGTGAGAGAGGAGAGAAAAAGGGTCTTCCATGGAGTTGTCACCGGTCACTTCTATCTTCAGTTCATCTAAAATTCGAGGCATCGTTTAGGGTATTTGTATGAAATGGAAAATTACTTGAAAATGCCATTCTTAGATGTGGACGCAGATATAATGAAAAGTTGGTCGATGAAGGAATATGAATGGGGTACATCACGGAGACGATGATAGCGCGGATCGGAATGGGTGACAATCTTTCAACAGAAAATGTTATGGATACTAAGGAAAAAATGTTGATTCCCTTCAACTCCAAGGCATACATCTGCTAAAAATGAAGATAATATCGTAAACAGGTTCAGAGGTGATGTGCACAGATCCTGGGATTTAGGCTGTTTATAAGATTGAGAAAATGGTTCAATTACAAGATTGAGAAAACAATTTAAGCCATTTTAAGACAAAATAATGCAGGTTAGAAGGTGACCGGAAAAATATTTTTTCAATGGTTCAGCCAGAGAGAATGTAAATGAGATTAACCATTCGAAAAAGTTCCGATTTTTGTGGCAGTTTGCAAGTTTCATTTTCCTTACCTACTGCATTTGGTGTTATGTGAGCTTACTTCTAAAACGGTCATTTACATCCAAAATTCATAAACCATTAACAATAGACCTATCATAGTCGAAATTATTTATTATCACTGTAAATTTATTTTGCTTCGAAAATTATTGGCATTAAATGCATGGGCGTTGCCAGGGGGGGGCAGCTGCCCCCCCCTGGAGACCCATTCGTATTTTGGTTCGGAATGTGTTGTAGAAACAATTTTTAGGCACGAGCGTATTTGAAAAGGATTTAGACCCAAAACAAAGTCAAGTGTTGGCACGTGTAAACACCAGTGATTGGAAAAGTACTTCCTCGTAGGAAATTCATTTATACCTCCAGCGCAGCACAAATATTTCAAAAATACTTTGTAGCAGAGTCAACAGCCATCCCTCCTTTCCTTCGCCCCTTCCCTCCCAAGAGAAGAAAAGTTCGGTTTCAGGGTGAACAATGTAGTTAGAACTGCCTCTCGATGCGATCAGCGCGCGAGGTTATGTGATTATGTCCTCTCTCTCAAACTTCCTTGAGTTTCGTCCGACAATCGCCGGCAGAAGACAAAGGATTCAGTTTTTTTCATTTTCCCTTCAAAATAGACAAAAGAAAGTTTTGCAGTGAGTATTTTGAAAATAGGCCCAAGCATGGCGCAGCAAGGGGGGGAAGTTTAGGGGTTCAACCCCCCCCCCCCCCAAGAGTCAAGTCGTATGACTACTCTGTAACTGTAGTAGCTCTGTGCTTTTTTCTGCTGAAGAGAGCAAAACCCCAATCATTTGCTTAATAAATTCAGCGAAAGCTTTGCATGCCAGTAAATATGGCTCCGATTACAGCTAAGTTGATGTTTTCGGTAGCAGGTCTAGAGCCGACATCGATATCAATGGGACGCTACGAGTGTTTCGCACACTATGTTCAACGCATGCACTTCTTAACCATATCCTTTTGTTAGATGACTCACACCATAAGATAAGATTCCCATGAGAAGAATTTGAAAGTGCTGATTCGTTAAAACCCCTCGCAAAAACACAAGGGAACATTCAAAAAGTAATTCGAAACTTACGCCCTGAAAACAGAGATTAAGATTACGTTTGAGAGACAAACAGGTTGATAAAACGCTCAGTTAAATCTTTTGCATGTGACTGTTTTGAGAATGTGAATGCAAAGCTAGGCTCGTGAATAGTGCATTTGAGAAATTTACAGGGAACAGTTCGTAGGAGAGTTTAGTTTGGATTTCACAAGATACAGATGGACATCCGAATTTTTTTTCAAAGTCCGCTAATAGCTCGAGGCCTCTATCGGGAAAACGTAAGTTAATGTCTATGTAGTGTTTTGTTATATGACCATTATTAGTTGCATAAATTAGGATTGTATTATTTTAGGGCTGTTATCGGAGGGCACATCTCAAGATGAGTTTAGCGACAATTCCAAAGGAACTGGTTCCTTTGTTAAGCATTCTGGACTATTAAAAGTCTGTACAGTAGACTCTTCATTACTCGGGATGATATAAAATATACTGATCCTTATTTTATAATTACCCGTTAATTTGCTGTATAGTTACGAAAATAATTCAATAACCGGGTTTCCATAGAAATTTGTAAAAGTATTTGAGCAATACAAGATATCAGTAAAAATTAATTTTCGATGATATTTATAATAATATACCATTTTGGAAGCATATCAGTCAGCTGAAACATATTGTGCGTGTAAGTTACACACGTATTTATCAGAACTGTGACTTGAAATAAATTTGAGAAACGGTTAAAACTGTGACTTAAATTCTTCAGCTTCCTTTTTTATGCAACCAATTTTTTCTCTTGTGATAGAATCCCACGAATCTTATATCTGGTTATGCAATGCCCATTCAAAATTTCAATTCGTGGAAACTTTTGTTTCCTTTGAACACTCAGTGCATAAGACTTGGTTTTGTATCATCTCTCTGCTGGTTAAACCACCTATCACTTAGTCTAAATAATTGTAAGTCGACGTCTTCATTTTTTCCACCTTGGTATATAACTTGATTTCTGCAAATTCAATTATAATATCAACTATAATCAAGAGTCTACAGAATATTTTAATACAGCCGAATTTCTACTCTCCGGTATGTGACGCATTCAATTGAATACTTGACTAATACATAAATAACGAAATGAGGCTTAATTGTAAACCTACCAGAAAATTTCATATGATATAAATGATTTTTTGTTTCTTAGAAGAGGAGGTAATTTAAAAGCAACGGATGAAGTCATTCCTAAGAAAGCTGCTGATGATGTAGCCTAATAACGGAAGATGTTCAAATAAGGATGGGTGCACCAATGTGGTGATTTATTGAGACATTTTATATCGCTTGTCAAATAACGGTAACTATTTTTTCCTTTTCACGCTTGGCAACCTCTTGGAAGAAAGAACTCTCAAAGACTCGGGAAGTATAGTATAGCATCAAAATACTTTAGCATCGAAAAAAATGACTCTTTAATAGAAATTGGACGTATCCAAACTAGATATCCAAACAAAACTTATGATAAGTTTCCAATAGTTTGCTTATGTAAACTACTATCTTGGAAAGTTTAATGAGTTGGCCATATAAGCGTTAAACTCATCTAGTTTTCAATACATTTAGTTTTTGAAAGATTTGACATATTTGTAGTAAGAAGCGGGCATGAATAAACTAGCCCCTGTAAGTTAGGCATTTTTCATTTTATCACGCAGCTTGCCCCCCCCTAGCCCAGTGGCTTGCGACGCCCTTGATTAAATGCATAGGGTAGGATATAATCACGTAGGCATATAAGGATATGCATACAATGCTCATACATTCATACATATAATTAGAGCTTCCGCCAGTTAATCCTACATAAATGTCGAGCAATTCACACATTTAAATTTCTGCACCTTCAAGATATCATAAATGTCTTCCTTATCTTTAAACCAAGCAGTTTTAAGGAAGAATAGGCGAGGCTTAGAAACCAGCATTAACATTCAGCAGTAATAGATTCTCCTGACAATAGGAAATATTTCCCAAGAAGGGAAGCTTTACCATCTTATTTAAGAGTAATTATGGGTAATAAGTATGAGATGTCAGAATTTCTAGTGCTGTATCTGATAATGGCTGATGGACTAAACTGGCCTCTCATTAAATAAAGGAAAGGGAAAATACGAAGGCTAAATTTTAATTATTAAACGGCTTTTAACGATTTAAGGGCAACTCAGATTGATTACGCCTGATTTAGTAGTTTTACTAATTGTAATTTCCGTAAAAATATAGTCATAGCTCAACGACTATAAGAAATGGCGGAAATAACTAAGGACAAATATTCACAATTTCTTATATAACGCTGTTTCACTAAGTACTGGCTTCTTCAATCAATTTGACTATAAGGAAATTATTCAGAGAACTAGGACCAAAGAAAGCTGCATCCATTACGAAGGAAATTGATTCCAATCATCGGGAGGGGGTAATCTGAAGATTATTGACATTCTGGGCAGGCAGACGTTTAGAACTAGTTCCCCTTAATGGATATAAGAAAGTTTAACTAAATATTGTGACCGGGTGTAATCGTTAAAATTCCCTAAGCTATGCGTATAATTTTATCATTGAGAATTTTCAAGGGATCTGAGAAGAGCTGCAGCTGACAAATGCTGCTGTGAACGGTCTCCCAGACTACCCATATCTCTGACCGTTGCTGCTTTCAGCGGTAGAATTAAACATATATTAACCATAGAAAGATCACTCCCGTAGAAACTTAAGCTTCGGAAAATGCCAATTCCAATATTGTGTTCTCAATATTTACATTCAACTTTTCAGGCTTTTTTCGCTATTTCTTCTTACCAATGATTTTCATAAACCTTTGGGATATCCTCACAAATCAATCAAAAATAAAACAGGAAAATTTAAGAAATAGCATTTTGTGTAAACTGGCGTTCCTTTGGTTCTTTTTTATTACTATCATTGGATGTATAGGGTTTTCAATTCTTTTATTCCATTAAATGATAGACACAATTATTAGTTTCATAGATTTTAAAAACCTTTAAAATGAATGTAAAAAACACCTAAAGCAAGTGAATACATTTTTTCTCTCGGTGTTGATGATAGCCAAAACGTTAAACTTATCTTGATTCACTTATAAAATTTGCTACTCAATCTCACCTGGTTTATAAAATACAAAATAAGGATGTCATTTAAATACGTATTTAAAATCAATTATAATCTTCATTACTGTAACACACACGAAAAAACTTTCCCATTCCGTGTCGAGTACTAATAAGTCATACCTCTAGCTAAGTATTAAGTTTAGTTAGACGTCGATTAACCCATTGTCATGCAAAAGTGACAAATCCACGGATAGCAGTCTTATCATTCTTCATAACTGATAAAATAAAAGATGGTCTTCTTAAAATACTGAGAACTTCGAAATAAAAAAATTGTAATAATCTTCGGAGTCGATTGGTGGATCAGTAAATAACTAAAAATATGAGAGGAAAAATTTTTGAGTAATAAAATTTCGAGAATTTTACCAAAAGGAAGTCTACCGCTGGCCTTTTACTACAGTAATTACTGGAAGCCATTGCTTTGAAAAAATTAAGGAATCCATGAATCCAATTTTTAGGACAGTGGTTTCATCAAGCGATTTATGATTATTTTCATTCAATCCACATCAAATAAAAGTGAGATCTCGTAAGTTATAGGTTAAAGAACATACAATATTTCTAATCTGATGCTCTGTAGTCCCACTTTATGAGAGATTTATTTTTTCGTGTCATTTTTCTAATTACGAACTAAAAATTCTACATATATCAGAGAAGGCGGACACATTATTTTAGATAACATCAAAATGAATCAAGCAAATTGCAACCCAAATCTTCTTCTCCCAACGAGAAAGTATTTCCTTTCCATTCTCCTTTGGCAATGAAAGGTTTATCTGTCCCTTCTCCCACACCTATTTCGTTTTGTCCTGTTTAACAGTTTTCCAGGAATTCTACCCTTTCACTTGCAGGTCACACTTTTGTTCCCTCTCATTCTTTCTTCTTTTTCCAGGCACACGCCATATGGAGGATCACGTATTATTGTAAATGTTGAAGATAGTGCTAGTTTGCGTCAAAGCTAATTGTGTATTTTTTATTACAGTGCTGTTATAAGGATAATTTAATTTTACAAATTAATGGATTATACAATTTATAGGAGTCATGATAGTAAGGGGAAATGGTAATCTAGAAAAGAATATTCCTTATTTAAATCAATCGAATGAGCTTTAATTTTGAGGAACTCCATAGGTAACTAAACACAAGGAAATGAATAACTTTTTCAAAGTTACACGACTTTTTGTGTGGAAGTTGTCGAACTTTTATTTCCTTGTGTTTATTCCTTAGTTATTTCTCTTCATGATAGAACGCTTTTCAATTAGGAAAGTTAAACGAAAGGGTTGTAAAAGCAATCAAATTATATTAATCCACCGAATCATGCACATATCTTATATATAAAAATTCAGCCTGCATATGTTTGTGCCCGCTAAACTCGAAAACCACTCGGTCGATTGACTTGAAATTTTTACAGAACATTTCATTCTAATATTTATACGAAATATAAATTACAAAAGTATTTCCAACGTAAAATATGGTGACAACTCGTCCTTGCTTCGATCCCAGACGAGTCAAAGCATTTCCGTAAGAAATGAACGGAAAGTTCATTCTTGTCGCTGCAGACTTCATTTCTTTTGCAAAATTAAATTAAAAAGAATGGTCACACGAGATTGAGACGAGAACCAATAGCAGAGAAAATGAATAAAAACCTTATTTTGGTCATGTATTATTGTTTTCAAATTGAATTTTTGAGATTTTACTTGGAATACACAAAATATTTTGTAAATTTTGTGAGTGTAAACAACCAGTCCCCCTGACAAAAAATGCCATTGTTGAATCCAAGATCCTGCGTTTTGGCCTATTTGAAATTAAGAAGAAGAGTAAAGTTGCTGGTTTTGTTCACATTGATGAGCATAATCAATCTTTGAAAGTGATTTAAATGATCAATTTTTGAAAAACAAAATGTGAGTTAATTTGATACCGAATGTTGTATTCAGTGAAATTCATTTGTATTGTTTTGGAAATGATTTAATAATCTGTTATCGAAATTCAAAGAGAGAGTTACTTTGTTTGATTGCTGCATTCAATTCGATTCATTTATTTAGTTATTTTCCAGTTGGTCGTCGTCAAATACAATAGTACGCGTTAACACATCAAATGTTGTGGCAGATAATGGATAGTATTAAATGATTTTTATATAAATAACGAAAATTCTCCATCCAAACGCAAGAGCCGAGCTAGCATAACAGACCATGTCCTCCATCTTTCTTTTCTCTCCCTCACTTCTCGAGAGAAAGGCTTGCTGGCCCGAATTTTGGACTTAGTTTTTCTTGTTGGGTCAGGGGTGGTAACTTTTTTTTGCTCTTTGCTGTACAACCAATATATAAAGGAGGTATCACAGTGACCCATCTAATTACAGGCCAATTGCAGTCCTCTCAAGTATCGATAAAATTATAGAAAAAGTAGTTGCAAACCGATTATTAAATTATTAATTATTCTAAACAAATATAAACTGATTCATAAAGACCAATGAGGTTTTCAACAAAACAAAGGTACCAAGCTTCTCCTAGAAAACCTATCTGAAGATATCAATACTTATTTAGACAAAAACAATCATATCATTTTAATGTTCGGATTATCTCTTCAACGGAAGGATCACTGTGAAGATTGACAACTGCAACTTCAATAATGTCAACTATGGTGTTCCACAAGGATCTATCCTCGGGCCTCTTTTTATAATTGATGTAAATAGTATCTTTCAAACCACGCAAAACTTTTACTCTATACCGATGATATCATTTTCGTCACAGTACATCATGACATCAAAATTGCTGTGGAAAACAGTCGGAAGGACTTAAAAATAGGACAAGCAATCAAAGCCAGTGAAACCAAGTGCATGCATGTGAGAAACCCAAAGGTTGAAATAAAATCTATGGAAATGTATATACATAATCATGACTGCCCGCATTTGGGAAACTCCCATGTAGCTATAATGGCTGTGTGCCAATATAAGAAGTAAGCCATGTTAAATGCCTAGGAGTGATGATGGATGACAAATTTAAATTTCAAAACCACACAATTAAACTAAATAAAAGGCTGACACATCTTGCAGCCAAACTTTTTGCACTGAAAGAACTCATCCCCCAAAAGCAAAGAATCAAGCTGTATAAAGCACTGACTGAATCTGTGTTGTGATTGGCCAAACAGTATGGGGTTCTACCTCCAAAATAGACATTGCATCATGAAAATTATTGGAAAAAGTAAAAATTAATTAGAAAATACCTAATATTTTGTAAAATGAATAACATATTACCAATAACTGATTGATTTAATTATAATATAATAATGGATAATTTATTTAGTACTTGGTTTAAGAACAACATATGAAAAAATAGTAATATTAAATTAAGACAACAAAGAAAATATGAAACACAAAGACATTATAACAATTATGGCAAAAGAGCATACAAGTATGTGGTTCAAATTTTATTTAACAATATACCTGAAGACATATTAGGTGAAATAAAATTAAGCATTGTTAAAAACATGTTATATCTTGGCTCGTGGACTAGAGAACAACGCCTCCTATATAGAAAGCCATGAAACAGCGAAAATTGGAAACACCGGAAGTAGTCCGTCCGTGGTCACACGCGGTTAGCCTTATATAGCGTGGTAGTCTGATGCTGGTGAACGTGTGTATATTGAATTCACTTTCAACTTACAATTTGCAATTTGCATATTATATTGTCTTTGCGCAGTATAAGCTAAGTGCATAGAAGGATCATACGTCATAATATTGAAGGTAAGTCAATTGAAATTGCTACAAACTCATTCATGATATTTCTAACCTCAACACTTGTCCTATTGAGTATTTTGTGACTTTCTTTATAGACATACTAATGAATTACTTTTTTATGTTTATATTACGTAGATGCCGCGAAGATGCTGCGTCCCGCAATGCACATCAAATTACGACAATGCTTTAAAAAAAGGCTGTTTAGCCGTTACCACTTTTCAGTTTCCAAAGAATGATAATTTGAGAAGAATGTGGCTTAAAAACATTCCACGGAAATATTGGAAACCGACCAAATCCTCTGCTGTCTGCATTAATCATTTTCAAGATGAAGATGTGATAAAATATCAGGATTACAGACAGGGAAACAGAGAAATGGTGCAGATTGCAGTTCCTAAAGTATTCAGTGGTTTGCCATCATATTTATCTAAAGAGGTTTCTTCGTCAAGAAGAGATCCAGAGTGTAGAAGAAGAATAGCATTAGAAACCCATGAAAAAAGTGTTCAGGAATTTATCCAGTCTGATGCGATAGTGGATTTTGAAAACTTTGTGCAACATTTTCCTGCCAAAATAGGACTTCAAGGTTGGAACTATAAAACAGGAGAAAAAAGTGTGTGGTTTTACAGGTTTACTTTTCAAGAAAGTGAAATACACGATGTGGATGAGCTAAATATTTCTTGCAGTATCAACGTGTTGGAAAATTTAATAGTGGGGGTGAATGTTAATGGTATTCGCATTTCTCCTCATGATTTGAGTTGGGTCTTGCCATGTGATTCAAATGGTCCCAAATAGAAAATATTTTGAGCAGGTACAGGACAGTTTCTGATAAGGGTTGTGAGAAAGAAACTGTTCATTCTCTTCTACAAAAATGTAAGTACAATTTACTAAAATGCTGTACCATTGCACAAAGGGAGAATTTCAAGTATGAGAAAACCCTAGAAATTCTTCTAGACCAGATAAACCTCTTATTAATTAATAAGCCAAGGTATTCACCTATAACAATGCTGTTTTCATTTATTGTGATTTCTCTATCTGTTCCATGCTATAATGTAATCAGAGATTACTTTATATTGCCAACAGAAAGGTACATTAGGCAATTGACAGCATCTTTTGGTATTGATGCAAATGCTGGTGCCATGAGAACAACACATTACCTACATCATGTTTCAAAAAACATATGTGAAAGAGGTCGTTATGTAAACCTTTTGATTGATGAGATATATATAAATAGTTCCTTAAGTTACAAGTCTCGGAACATTGTTGGAGCAGCAGAGAACACAACTAATAGTGAAAAAGATTCAGGACAAAGTGGTATAGATATTGCTAAAACTGTAGTCTGCTTTACGATAAATTCAGCAATTGATTCATTCAAGGAAGTAGTTAGATTATATCCTGTAAAAGCAGTTACAAGCCATGATTTGAAATAAGTTACATTGGAGGTAGTAAGTTTTGTTCAGAATCAGGGTTTAGAGTGATTTCTATCATAACAGACAACAATCGTGTTAATCAAAGTATGTTTTCTCTCTTGTCAGACGCTGAATCATTTCCGAACCCAGATTTTCAAAATAATGTAATATTTTTGAAGTATGATACAGTTCATTTATTTAAGAACATTAGAAATTCTTGGCTGAAGCAAAGAGATGATTTTAAAACATTTGTATTTCCTGATTTTGAGAGTGGAGTACAAAGAAGAGCATCTTTTGAACATCTTAGAAAGTTTCACAAAGAGGAGCAATCATCACTTGTAAAAAAAGCTTACAAATTAAATGACAAAACTTTGTGCCCAAGTAATTTGGATAGACAAAAAGTATTGCTTGTTGATAATGTTTTCCACTCCTCCACTATCGCAGCTTTGAAAACAGTGACAGAATGCAATGATACTTTTAGACATAATTCGAAAATGGTAGGACATAGTGAATTCGAAATCTACCCTGAAAGGCATTATAAAACGTAATGAGTGGTTGGGCCCAATATGTGATTTAAATGACGTTAAGTATAAATTCCTTGGACATTTTTTAGAATGGATAAAGCGTTGGAAATTGTTTTCTGTAACATATAATCCTCACAAAAGATACTTTCAATGCACTGAAATAAGTACTTGTGTCTTATTACAGACAATAGAATATGTCTTCATTATTTTAAATATAGAGTACCTGCTACTTGGCAAATTCCAGACTGACGCTTTAGAGTCTAGGTTTGGCAAATATAGAAATTCATCTGGGAGCAATTATAATATTTCTTATCGGCAGGTGATGGAATCAGAGAAGAAGCTTCGATTAAGAAGAATATTTAAACTGGTGTGTCAAAATGTGAATGTTATAAAAGAATTTAGTAGAGATGTTGATTATGACGACACAGTTCAATCACGTGTAGATGATTTCTTAGAAATAATAAGTTCAGAATATTAAGAAAGCTGTCAAATAGATGATTCCTAGAAGAATATACCTAGATATATATATACACTCACTCACTCACTCACTGGGGATCAAAATTCTAACCATGTTCCGCAAGTGCCACCGACTTGAAATTTTAACGACAATATGGCCATGACGTGTTACCTCCAGAAAAAAGCAGACTTTGAACCTCGGTGTCACGGGTTCGATTCCAGAAGGCCCCAAAGTCGCGATTTTCTCCATAAGAATACATGGTAGGGATTTTCGAAATCTTTTTTTGCGGCACTTCCCGGCAAAGCAGAGAGTTGAAATTCAAGGGATCGCTAGGAGCCGTGCATATCTAACGAAAATAAAAAAGACATCTTCCAATATTGTCCATGGTTCGATTCTAGGTCGGGGTAAAAATCGGCCGTTTAAAATGTATTGTGGCAATTTTTAAGATTTTTTTTGGACCTCTTCCCGATGGCATGGAAACTTTAAATTCGGCATAGGGTTAGAGATCATAAATATCTTTCATAATAAATTTTTATATATTCCCTGATAGTCCTTGGTTCGATACCAGAGAGCTATTTACATTCCTCAATGCATTTCTTAGGGAGATAACGGAAAAAAATTTTAGGGTACTTCCCGGCATGATATTGACTTCAAACTTTGCAAAAAATAAGATCAAGTGCTCACGATTCAAACTTTGCATTCACAGCTACCAATGTGTCCTGGGTTCAAAAACGGCGTCTCTACAATCGGGGGCCACAAAAATGTGGATATGCGATGAAACTTATGGATTTTAAACTTTTCCAAAAGAACGGTTAGAGTTTTGTTTTCCGAAATCAAATCATCTGCGCCATCTGGCTGCACTTTGGGATGAGTTAACAAGCTAGCCTTGATTAACACGACTAGAGGAAGGGTTTTCTACTTCTAGTTTAAGCGATGCCTCTTTCAATGGTTTCAGAAAAGAGGTTAACATACTAAAGTTAACTATTCAATGCTCCTCATCCCGGCATCTTAAAATACTATCTCATCGTAAGTTTCTTTCACTGAATCGTACATATCAATCCTGCTGCAAATTTACTGCAAAATAATCTTTAGTAAATGTATGTCTTAATATTGTGTTAAGGAGATTAGAAGAGCAATCTAATCTGATATAAGAGCGTTGATTATGTTGGAACCTCGATCTGTAACAAACACCATCTTAGAAAGAGCATCGGATTTCAGGCCTAAGAACGTCATTCTTCGTTTAATTTCGTCCCTAACGTTCTCTCCTGTTTTTCTTTCATCGGGAATAGAGATCGGTTAACCGTACCGACCCGTATTCTGGGCGCCTCATGCGCTGGGTCATGAGGAGCTCCTAGAGCGGGTACGTGATGACGTACGAACAAGGGATGGGGAAAGGTAAATGGTGGTCGAGTCGTTTTGAGTACTCGGTTCTTTCGACGGGTGAAAATGAATCATTGTGACGCAAAATGAACCAAGACAACCCGGCTTGAGTCGGCTCATCCGCCTGCTGGCTATCCGTAGGATACGCCAGAGCACGGGAGCGACTCTCCATAAGGTGGGGGTGGGACGGATTCTTTTTGCCGAAGTTTAACAGATGGCCTGTATATTGTACATTGTATTGTACTAGGCGAATATACTATTATATACTAAATATTGTATATGGCATATTGTAACTACTCTATAGCAGTTTAAGCCGTTTAAACAAACATTTCCTAGTTTCTTTGTAAAATTAATTTAAAAATCAGCGTCAATTTATTATTTCAATTAATTGCAAAACATCTCCTCTACTTGACAAAGATTCCGTGGTGTAATGGGTAACTTAACATATTACTAAGTAGAAGTATGCTGGTTCGATCCCAGGTAAATTTAATTTTTTTTGGCATCTCTTTTTCGGCCACAAAATTACTGTTTTTAGTAAATACTTTATCAATTTCAATGCCGCAGTCAGGAATTCTGCTGGTTTTACTTTTCATTTCATTTTGCTGAATAATACATATAATCTTTTGGGTAAAAAAATTATTCGTCGACGGGAATATTTTCAACGCAGTCTCACAAATGTATGCTACTATTTGAAATCACTTAACTACGTTCTAACGACCGTAGACGAACATCATGCACAGTGGAAATTCAAAATTGGCTGTTTTTCGAGAGGCCTAAACACCTCTTCATTGCTACTATTGGCTCCAGTGGCGTCCTTCCCTCGAAAAGGCTGCGGAGGACAAAACTATGACAAATGAACGCTTGTCATGGCCCTGCGCCAGAGTTATTAGTAGTAGTATTGTTAAAAGTGCTTCGACAGCTCAGGTCATTTCGCACATTGGCTCCCACCGGGATTCGAACCCGGGACCGCTTTCACCAAAGGCAAACGCGCTGTCCACATGACTATCCGGGAGCCCGCCAGAGTTATTATTCACTTCTTTATTTTTTATTATATTAATATAAATTACAAATATTCTCATCAAAGAAGATTTTTTCTTTGCATACAAGAGTGTTCTGCTTTTTTTTGAAATGTATATTGAGTATTATATGAACTTAAAATTTAGGTGCGTTCATCCCGAATTTTTCACTAGTTATCATTTTTAAAACTGCTAATACTCTCTACCGATCGTACATAAAATTTCGGTTTTTTCCTCAGTTGCTCTTTGTATCTTTAACATGCATAAAAACTACATCTTATGTAATTAGGAGAAACCAAACTTTAACAAAAAATTGTTTATATAGAACGTGACCACGGAAAAAGTTCGTCGTGCAGCCCAATTTAAGTGTCTCCTAAAATATTTTTATTTCTCACGTTATGAAGAACTTGTCGCGAGAGAAATCTAGATAAATGTTGAAATTTTAATTTACAATTAATGTTTGGTCAATATCTTGAGTGAGACTTAAGTTATTGATTTTTATTTACGAGGGCGGAATTCGCGATGTCAAAGCAGCGACTGAGAATAGCCTCCGTCGGAAAACAAAAAGAATTGGAGGAAAGTTGTAGGACGTAAGCGAGCACAAGGATTATGCACTAATTATTTAAGACAATACAATTTTTGCCAATGTTCTTAATTAATTTCTCAAACACACGATAGAATTCAGCTGAAATATTTATGACCAAAATATTCTAGGTGAACCGACAAGAAAGGCGCCGTTTCGGTCGTAAAGTTATACTTTTCAATATTTTACGTGAAATAGATTGTAAACTTCTATCATGAACATGCAAATTTTATTTTCTGTACGAAACAAACCGTATGAACTCAAGAAGAGCAAGAAGAAACATAGACTGAAATACGATACCGCTTCCAAATCTGTAGGATGAGATATAAGTATCTTTTGATTCCCTGAGGGTTTTTCTGTATTATCCCATTTGAGAGGTTTGTGAATTACTCTACTCTAGCCCATCGGTGATGAGTTATGATTTCTCTACACTAGAGCCGCATACAGTCATCCGGTTGCAAACATTTAATAACCTCATCTCGGGAGGAAACTCAAAGAACATCATCGGGGCTTGAGAGGTAATGAGAAATTAATTGCAATGATAGCAACTGAATTATACTAAATAATTAGCAACAGAACCTCATCCATGCATAAAAAGTTTCCTCAGTTCCGTTTTAGTGTCGAACGGCATAACAAGTTTTAAGCTCTGGTTTCCTCGGATCGCGCCCAACGGTAACGTAGCGCGTGGGCGTAATCTGAAGCTTCACTTTCTACGCTCAACGTAAGGCGCTCGGCATACCGTTGTTTTCCAACGTTCTGGCATCACGCGGCGTGAAGGTTTCGAGATGGAGGCGATTTTAGTAAATTTTTTATTGGAAGAAGAAGAAGAAGACGAAATTATACTGGCCTCACTGAAGAGAGACGAAGTTAGTGAACTGTACAAGAGAAGAGAAAGTGAAGGTAGCTTCAACATACTCATTGAAAGACATTTGATGGATGACGAAGAGAGGTTTCGGCAGTTCTTCAGGGTATCACGTGGTTTATTTCATCATATACTGTCGGCGATTAAGGATGATGTGCAGAAAATCAGCTACAATCGAGTACGGAAACCTATTACTCCCTTCGAAAAGCTGTGTGTAACCCTTCGGTAAGTTATAACTAATGGTGGACGCCATAATTGGTTAAAGTTTTTCTCCGATGTTAGGAGGCTAGTTTAGAAATTTGAGGAAGAAATGAAAAGGAAGCAAGTGGGCAACCGTAGAAAGCCGTATTGGGATGAATGTAAACAGGTTTGTGAGATTGCAATTTGAAAACAGGTGTACCCTTTGTGCATACATCCCAATACCCCCTGCTGCCTGACGTTTCCTTCTTGCTTCCTTTCCACAACCTCCTCACATTCCTCTGTTATTTTCACCTCTACTGTTCCAAGTCTATTGTTATATTTCCTATTAATGGATGACCATCGTACTTCTTACTAGTTTCCTTCCTACTGAAAATGGAAAATGCTTTGGAATCGTAACTAAGTCTTTGCCTTGTTAGAATAATGAATTAAGAACACGATTATTAACATTTTTGAATATTCTTTATTCAGTTAATTAATTATTAGAATTTGACTCATTGCTGGCTTTTTCTTCCATCTCCATTACTACATCAAATATTTTCCTTTTAGTTTCCCTAATTAAATGAGGAGGTAAGGCCATTACTGAGGCCGTTACCCCCTCAAAAAATTTCTTCACGGGATGCTCATCCCTCTCTTTAGGTAAGGGAAGAACATCCCTCAAGAACTGGTAACGTTCTTCTCTTCCTTTCCTTATTTCTTCTATGATGTTTAACTTTCCTCTTTTCGGTTTCGGCTCTTCCTCCTCCCTTTTCTCTCCTCTGTCTTCGGAGGGCTCTTCATTTTCTGGAATCACTTCCACGTTCTCCTCCTCCATGCTACATACAGACCTAAAAGAGGTATGAAATTTAGTGTATTGCTTAACAATCAATTTTGGCCGTTGCACTACATTACATGAGCAATCAATAATGGAGCCAAACTTGAAGGTAACGTAACTGAATATCTAAAAATAAACAAACTGAAAATCTAGAACGATATTTTGTATTTGAAACCAGAAACCGATGAATCCAGATATTTTACTTAATTATAACTTATTTCTTTCTTATTTATGCTAAATATGAAGTCAAAAATCAATGTAAATACTTACACCCTCTCCGAAATGGATCCATCTAAAAACCTCAGCCGATCATCCGTGTATTTGGATTTGGATGGAGCAGCAGAACCAGACCCCATTCTCTTTTTGTTTCTTCTGTAGGAATCCCTCATCGTCTTCCACCTCACTTTACAATCTGAAACTGATTTGATATTTTTTAGGTTTTTGGCAACCGGAGAGAGTTATAGATCCCTGGCTTTTCAGTTCCGTATATCACATAGCTGGATAAGTGCATTTGTCCCAGAGGTACTGAGAGCGATTTGTGATAAATTGAAGGGGGAAGCCATGCCGCATCCAGGAAAGGATCAACTCAAGGAAGCCGCGGATGAATTTCATCAAATGTGGAATTTCCCCAATTGTTGTGCTGCCATTGATGGGAAGCACATAAGAATTGTAAAGCCGAAGGGCTCCGGATCGTTATATTTTAATTATAAGAGTTACTTTTCTATTGTATTATTGGCATTAGTCACTGCTAAATGTAAATTTTTAGCCGTGGACATCGGTTCCTACGGGAAGGAAGGTGATGCTGGAATTTTTGGAAAATCGAAGGTAGGGAAAGTAATCCAAGACAAAACGTTTCCATTTCCGGAACCACGCTCTTTGCCGGGCTCTGATATAGTTTTGCCTCATGTCATTGTTGGAGATGAAGCATTTAAGTTGATGCCGAATGTAATGAGGCCGTATTCAAGAATTCAGTCCATGGCTGATGAAAAAAAGACAATTTATAATTACAGGCATAGTCGTGCCAGAAGGGTAAGTGAAAATGCCTTTGGCTTATTATGCCAATGGTTTCGCATTTTTAATACGCCCATAGCGGTGAAACCAGAGACTGTGGATATAATAGTATTAGCATCCTGCATAATACATAATATGCTAGTAGATGAAAGATCTTTACCGCAAAATGAGTCAGAAGAGACAAGTCTGCCAACGGAAAACTTAACGCCCATTACTAAATTTGGGGGGAATTCTACTCACGAGGCTTTAAAAATTAGGGAATTATTGCAAAATTATTTCTGTAGCAGCGCTGGGGAAATTCCTTGGCAAAACCGAATGATTAACAGAACCGATTAATTGTAATGCCACATACATTGTTAAAATAAATATTGAAACCCTAATAAAGCATTCTATTATTTTCCAATTTAATTTAGCCACCACTAAATTGTTTAAAGATATGCACGATACTTAAACGTGTACTTACCACTTTTTTCGAGCTCCTCCGCTATTGTTTTCCAACTATTGTCCTTCTTCTGCTGGTCTTTGTAACTATTATTCCTCATCTCAAAGAGGCAAGGATGATGCCTCACCAATTCAATGAGGGTTTCGTCCTCAACTTGATTGAAATTCTTAGATTCCATAACGAATATTTTCTCAGCGCGGCGCGTCGAAGTTGAATACGGAGCAGCCACTGAGCGTACCACGAGCGCGATTGCCCGGCGTGCATCGCGCGCGCAATTTCTTGGAACACACTTTCACCAAAACTACCGCTAGCAACTTCAGCGCCAGCGCTCACCCACGCTGGCGCGATCCGAGGAAACCAGCGCTTAAATATATATGTGACATATAAATTGGGTTGCACGGCGAACTTTCTCTGAGGTCACGTTCTTCTTAAACATTTCTTTGTTAATTTTCGGTTTCTCTAAACTTATTAACAGGTGATTTGCATTTAAGCTAAAGATACAAAGAACAACTGAGAGAAATACAGCATTTTATATTAGATTGAAATAGAACATTACCAGTTTTAAAAATGATCGCTGGTAAAAAACGCAACCATTCATTCAATATCCGCTTCTTGACTTAATTAGTATCGATATAATTCATCTATAAATATAGAGTGTGTGTGTTTATGTTCGCTAAACACTCGAGAACCGAGAGTTGCAAATCTTCGAGAGCGAAATTTTCTACATTAACCCTTAACCAGTGACGTGCGGTCTGAGAGACCGCAGCGATTTTTTTATTGTGAATAGAAAAATTATTTGATTTTTAACAAATCTGTTATTTATAGTACCTTCTTAGATACCTTTACGTAGTATATAGAATTCTTCGAATTTCATTTATCTTAATTGAATTTCTATTAAGTTGCGATTTAATTTCATGCGCGGTCTGAGAGACCGCACGTCACTAATTCGGGAAAACTCAATTCGTAATATGGGTGAATATTATTACGGAGGCTTACAAAATTTAACTTTATTTATTACATTTGTTTATTATTTTCACATTTCTTTGTTATTACTATTTGAAAAGCATAAATTAGCAAAATATATGGATTTTATGATAGTAGGCTAATGTTGAGGTCTTCCTAAAGAATACTGATTATTTTGGTTATTTTATAATATCAACTCCAACAGTAAAAATCTTTTTAGAAAAATATTAAATCATACTTGCATTAAAACACCTTATGTGTATGGAACCGAATTTTTCGTCTTTATATTTCGCTGTGATTCTGACACTAGAATGTCACTTACTACGGATGCGACCGAAGTGGCGGCAAACTCAGAATAACCAAATCCTGCGAGAATTTCTCTTTCTTGCCACTACTCATTTGTGCCTGGGATGAATGACCTTTAGTGAAGCATATTGTCAGCGGAATATGGACCCCCAATGGAAAGGGTGGAGTGATCCTGGAGAAAACCCGAGGCGAATGTTCGAGCAGTACATGACCAGATGTGAAAGAAAACGTATTTCTCGGATTTTCCCCAAACTGCTTTCTTTAGTTTCGCTCTATTCGTTGCCAAGTAATCATCTTGCTACACGGATCGCATACACGGATCTTTTGAAAGACGAATCATGTGAGTTATATTTTTTCAGTAAGTTCGTTTTTTTCTAAAATATATCTTTGTTGTAAAATAATTTGCAAATATGGCGGCAGGAAAACCAATTGCCTGGGAAAATAAGAGTTCTAAAGAGCCAAAGAGAAACGTTTACACTCGTTGTCGCGGAAAAACCAGGTTTAGAGCAATCTGTCATACCTCTAGATAGGGAACTGCAACCTCTCCATTTTTGGTCGCTTATTTTTTACGACAATATAATAAATTTGATTTTGTGTTGGACAAATGTCAAACTTCGGAAGTTATGAGAAAAGTATACCAGAGTAGGCCAGAAATCCAAGATTTAGATTATGTTGAATTAAGAGCTTTACTTGGGTTATTAATATATTCGGCAATATTTAAATCTAACGATGAAGATATTAGTAGTACTTTTGCTGCAGATGGCATGGGAAAGGAAATTTTTCGTTTAGTAATGTATGGGCAACGATTTGCTGTTCTCCTTTTATGTCTTCGGTTTGATAACCATGAAGACCGAATCGTCCGGTACGAAAGTGACCCAGTTGCACCAATTTCTGATTTGTTAAATCATTTCGTAAAAAATTCTCATTGTTGCTATTCACTGGGCACAACAGCTTGTATTGACGAAATGTTAATTGCCTTCAGGGGTCGGTGCCAATTTAAAATGTACATCCTGAGTAAGCCAGCTAAGTATGGCCACAAAATTATGTGTTTGACGGATACATCGAATAGCTATTTGTATAATGCCTATTTGTACGCCGGAAAAAGTACCAACGGAAAAGGTCTGTCAGAGGAAGACAAAAAGACTTCGAAACCTACGCAATCAGTTCCGCGTCTCACTGAGCCAATATTTCATTCCAACCGAAATATTACAGCTGATAATTGGTTCACTTCAATTGAACTGGTTTAGAAGCTGAGGGTGAAAGGACTGACCTATGTCGGGACGATAAGAAAAAATTAAAGGGAAATATCGAATGAGTTCGGGCCTTCAAAAGAAGGCACAAAAGTGTCCTCGTTGTATGGATATACGGCAACATGGCTCTAGTTCCTCATGTGCCAAAGAGAAACAGGACTCTTTGGTTGGTGTCGTCAATGCACCACAGAGAGCACTGATGACGTGACAATGAAACCTGAAATTATAGCTTTCTATAATTCAATCAAGGGTGGAGTAGATACACTACATAAAATGTGCAGCAGCTACTCATCTAGTCGAAGAACAAGGAGATGGCCAATGGCAGTGTTTCTTAGGATTTTAGACATTTCATTGGTGAATTCTTTTGTGTTCCAGCAGTCTCTAAAAGACAAGAAGTATCTGAATAGGTACGATTTTATTAAATGCATTGCAGCGGAGTTAGTAAGGCCACAATTAAAGAGGACAATGTCAAACAGCAAGATTCCCACACAATTAAGAGCCAATATAGGTCGAATTCTGAACCTAACAGTTGAAAAACCTCAAAATTTCGAAGATAAACTAGAGAAGCGGAAGACTTGCCGACTTTGCCCTCCATGAAAAAAACGAAAAACCTCCTTCTGTTGGTCAAAATGTAGAGAACCGGTTTTTTTATAATGCACAAAAAAAATTTTCAAGAGCTGTGCTTCTATGGAGGGGTCGGACATTTTTCACGAAAAATGTAATATCGAACGTTTGCAGAATCCATGAAAAACACAATAAATGAAATATTTTTCAAGAACATTTTATCAATTATCATCCCAAAAATACATTAAAGGCTTTGCTACAAAAATAGGCACCTGATTTTTAATATGCGACATTATTTTGTTAGGATATGTTTTTTTCATTCAAATTTTTGACTATCTTCGTAAAATGATTAATAATTGTAATTTTGTTCATATTAACATAAAATTAAATTTGAATTCAAATTATTTAATAACTGATTAGTTTATTAAGGCTTTTAAACTTTGTTAAATGTGTCATTTAGTAACTTTAAAGATATTTAAAAAATTGCGGTCTCCCAGACCGCACGTCACTGGTAGTGTGACAAAAATTGCACGTCACTGGTTAAGGGTTAAAAGTCAGCCCCGCGAAGAGTATAGGCTACTTTTTATTTCCCAAAAAACCGACGGTTCAAACCCAGACGGGTCAAAACCTTTTAACGTATTAGATATGTATTTCATTGAATGCGTCTAATACCGAAAATTAAAAATTCGGCTGCATTAAAAAATACAGTATACTCTTGATGATAGTTGATATTATAATTGAACTTGCAGTATTAAAGTCACATACCAAGGTGAAAAAAATGAAGACGTCAACTTGCAATTATTTAGACTAAGTATTAGGTGGTTTAACCAGCAAAGAGCTGATGCAGACCCAGTCTTACGCACTGAGTGTTCAAAGAAAACAAATATTTTCCATGAATTGAAATTTTGAATGGGCATTGCATGACCAAGCGGTTAACAGGATAAGTTATGAGATTCGTGGGATTCTATCACCAGAGAAAAAATTGGCTGCATCGAAAAGGAAACTGAAAAATTTAATTCACAGTTTATCAAGTTTAATTCAAGTCATCAAGTCACAGTTCCGATAAATATGTGCGTAACTTACGCGCACAATACCTTTGAGCTGACAGATTTGCTTCGAAAATGGTATATTATTAATAATATCATCGCAGATTAATTTTTACTGAAATCTTTCATTGCTCCAATACTTTTTCAAATGTTTACGGAAATTCGGTTAGCGAAAATTTTTATTAAATATACACCAAATAAACAGGCAATCATAAAATAAAGATCAGTATATTTTCTATCATCCCGAGTAATAAAGAGTCAACTGTGTGCAGACTTTTAATCGTCTTGAATGCTTAATAAAGGAAAAAGTAGCTTTTCAATTGTCGCTAAACTCATCTTGAGATGTGTCCTCTGATAACAGCCCTAAAATAAGAAAATCCTAATTTATGCATCTAATAATGGTTATTTCACAAAAAACACATGGCCATTAACATAAGTTTTTTTTCCGATAGCGGCCTCGAGCTGTTAGCGGACTGTGAAAGGAATTTTTGGATGTCCATCTAAATGAAATCTAAACAAAACTCTCCTTCGAACTGTTGTGAATTTCTCGAAAGTAATACTCCCGAGCCTATCTTTGTATTTACACCCTTGAAACAGTCACATGCAAAAGATCTAACTGAGCGTTTTATCTATCTGTTTGTCCCTCAAACGTAATCTTAATCTCTGTTTTCAGGGTGCAAGTTTCGAATTACTTCTCGAATGTTCGCTTGTATTTTTTCGAGGAGTAAACAAATCAGCACTTTCGAATTTTTCTCATGGGAATCTTATCTTATGGCGTGAGTTATCTAACTAAAGGATAGGCATAGGAAGTGCACGCGTTGAACATAGTGTGCGAAACACTCGTATCATTGCGCCCCATTGATATCGATTTCTACTCTGCTACCGAAAACATCACTTTCACTGAAATCGGAGCCATATTTACGGGTACACGAAGCTTTCGATGAATGTATCAAGCAAACACATGACAAGCAGTGTATCTGTATGATTTGCGTGATAACCCCACCTTAGCGAGGGGGGGGTTTTGTACTCTTCAGCAGAAATAAAAGTATAGAGCTAGTCATAGGACTTGACTCTTGGGGGGGGTTTGAACCCCTAAAACCCCCCCCTCGCTGCGCCACTGGTTGATGGAAATGGAAAGTTTATTGCAAAAGGAAAAAGGCGCCCGAAGGTATTCCCGCTATCGTAATAAAAACTTTAGCCGATGAAATTGCTCCGTTTCTACAGATTTTCTATCAGAAATCATTGGATAAGGGAACCGTACCGATGTCGCGGAAAAAAAGATAACGTCACTTTAGTGCCTAAGAAAGTGCGTGCGTCAAAACCATTTGATTACAGTTCTACTTTATTAACTTCGAATTCTTGCAAAATAATGCAATATTACGCGCTTTCTTTCCGAACAGGGAACAATCAGTCAGCACGGATTCCATAAAGGTAGGTCTTGTGAGACCCAGTTGGCACTTTTTATGAATGACGTATCTAAAGCAGCAGACGGCGGTGTTAGATCAGACGCAGTTTTCCTAGATTTCAGGAAAGCTTTCGATACAGTTTATCACGAAAAGCTTATCCAAAAACCGAGTGCTTACGCGGTCGACATAAAATTAGCAGATGGACCAAATCTTTTCTAGAAAATAGATCTTAGCGAGTTGCGTTAGACGGAATTTTATCCGACTAAAAAAATAGGTATCTCATCAGGATTTCTACAGGGAAGTGTTCTTGGTCCGATTTTATTTCTAATTTACATTAACGACCTCGTAGATAACGTAAATAGTAAGGTTAGATAGTTTTCCCATGATACCCTGATATACAGAGATTTCGTCAGAACACGATTGTGATGTACTTCAAAACGACCTGGACGTAATATCAGGATGGTGTAAAGATTGGCAGCTGGATTTAAATATAAATAAATACGTTGTCATGAGTTTTACGCGCTCCACAAACATAATTCCCGCGCAGTACCAAATTTCAAGGCATCCCTTAGAGTTAGTCGGAAACTTTTCGAAAAGTTCATTCGTTCAGTTTTTATAGACGAAGTAAGTGAAATATTAGTGCCAGTAAGGAGCGAACGCGATCTACGGGAGGCATCCACGAAGCGTTATAGAGAAGTGATCGCAAGGACGGATAAATACTTTTGGTCTTGGGACTACAGGCATCCCTCGTAAACCGCGGTTTTGCCAACCGCGGCCCTCGAGTATCCGCGGTTAATTTTTTGATACCCAGTCTTCTCAACCGCCGGTGTTTCGCTTGTCAACCGCGGTCTACGAGTCAACCAACTCGACAGTCCGCATTGTAAATTCATGTATAGCTGGTGCCCAATATTTTACCAAGCTTTGCCGAGTGCAGAATCAGAATTAAATTTACTCGGTATGCTTATGCAGTCATTTTTAGCACTTCTCTTCGATTCATAAAATCTATTACTTATCAATTCCTACCGCAACTCAAAATTTTACCGTACCGTGGAAACACCTCATTCCAAATTATTTTGTTTCTTACTGGAATTAAGATTCAACGCGGATTTTTGCCAGATATTACAGAATTTCCTTTCATTAATAGTATTTTCTGATAAAATGCATTAGCTTAGATGTTTTCCTTTCAATTAGGTGCCTATTGGGAACCAAAAGTTTCCATAAACGGAACGGATAACTTCCTATACAGCTGAAGCGAGTCGTTTGCATCTTGAGAGAGTTACTTCATACACTGAGGCACTTCTTTGAAATGACTTTGCTCTGTATATCCTAAGCTTTTTAGAAAGGTTTATGATGTTATTCTTCAAAAGGGCTTCATATATTTCTATGAACTTGGGAGTCACATCGGTCACCAAGGGAGGGTAATTAAAAGAAATCTCATCGGGGTTTGAGGGGTCTAATAAGGGCTGACTATTCGCTTCAACGGTGTGGGCAGCCGTCTTTGGAAAATGATTACATTGACATTTTTTCCCGTCTGGGGTAAGCCGAGAGCAAACTCTAACTCGGACTTAGCCAGATTAGTTGAGTTGTCGGAGAAGTTTAGTTGTGTGTACTGAAGACAGTTGTCTCATTTTTTGTTGAATTTTTTTTTATATGAGCTGTGATGGATCCGAAGTGTAAATCAAGGTAAGAGAAAAGTAGTGTCTACAAACGCGCAAGACGAGTAATAACACTCCATAAGAATTTAGAACTTCTCGACAGACTTGCCGCGATAGATGGAAGTGAATGAGTCCACCATTAGGGCAATTAAAAAGAGTGAGTCTTCAATCAGAACTAGTGCTCACAATCAGAGTGGAACTAGCTCAAGCGTAAAGTGTCCTACGTGCCACGAAATAGTAACGTCAAAAAACAGAGAAGCCTCTGAATACATGGATTGAATTGCAGACACAAAACAGAGTGCCCTTAAGCACCTTAATTATCCGAGAAAAATCCTTGCGGTTATATAAACATTTCGCTTCTTCAGGTGAAAGCAGTGGCGAAAAACAATTCACCGAAAGTAAGGGCTGGTTTGAGAATTTTAAGAAAAAGACAACATACATATTGTGAAGATTTCCGGTGAAATTGCATCTGTGGACCACAAAGCTGCGAAAGAGTTTCCCAATTTGTTTATGCATTTTATTAAAGAGAAGTGTTTAATGCCAATGAAACCGGACCCTTTTGGGAGAGAATGCCTTCCCGGACTTATATCTCCAAGTCTGATAGAAATGCTCCGGGATTTAAGGTTAGCAAAGACCGAGTCACGCTTCTTCTATGCTCCAATGCAGCAGGCGATTTCAAAGTGAAGCCTATGCTAATTTACCGCTCGCAGAACCCGCGAGCTCAGTCAGGGAAAATTAAAAATAATCTTCCAGTGTTACGGCGGTCCAACCGAAAGGCTTGGGTGAGTCGAAATATCTTCATGGACTGGTTTAACAATTGTTTTTCCCGAAGTTGAGAAATATATATCGTCAAAAGACTTGCCTTTTAAAGTTATTTTCATTTTGGATGAGGAGGAGCCCCAGGCCATCCTCAGGAACTTAAATCTGCTCACCCAACCTCCCACTTCCTCACACCTAACACTAGATGAGATTAAACCATCAAAACTGAATTTATGTTAGTGGAAACTCTGGCCGTAGGCAGTCATTGATTTTAAAGAATTTCTTAAACTTGTCGATGAATTAAATCTTATCGTTTCATATGGAAGGCGACTGAAAGGGAAAGGGCTAGAAGACATGCAGCTAAAAGATGCCGAAGAACTTTTAAATTCAAGCAATGATGGGTTGAGAGAGGAGGATATGGAGCATCTCATCGATAAGCAGGACGAGGCTGAGGAAGAGGACGAAGAAGAGCAACCTTCAACAGAAATTACTTTGGCAAATGTCAACAAAATCGTTGATATGGCCTCAAATTTTTCAGATTTTGTGATTGACGCGGACCGAAAATGGACCGTTAGTTTCATTTTCAAAAGACGATTGGAGGAGTTACTGAAACCTTACAAAGAACTGAGGAAGAATCTAACGAAAAAACTTGGCCAGCCACCTTTCATATCATTCTTTAGTAAAGTAGGAGATGCCGAATCAGAAATTGCTGAGAGACAGTGATTTGAGTACCGTAACTGACATAACAGACACAGATCATTGATTATTCAAGGCAGGTAAGTGAAATGATATTTTCAATAAATTAATCTTTATTGATATATGTCAACTATTTGAATATTATCAGTTAATAATTCAGGGCATAATCGTATTTAACCTGGGAAATTACTTCGTAAAAGTAAAATTTATGTTGCAGACTAGCGCGATTCCGTTAGAGCCAAAAATTTCAGATGCAGAGGGAGCTGATCATTTTTATCGGAAGTTATCGGCGTGATAGGGATAGAAATGCGGCCAATATTAAAGAGGAATAATATCTTAGAAATTTATACATGTAATTGAAAGGGAAAACTATTTTGTACTTATTTTTTCTCCCTATATTGTTGCTCGGAAAACCTAACCCTTGATTTCCCATATACGTAATGCTTCGCCAACCGCGGGCTCTTTCGATTCCCTAACCCCAGCGGATGGTGAGGGATACCTATACTTAGGATTTGTGGGCAGCAAATATAAGTAGATAAAATGAACAGAAAAGAGAAGACTATCACGTAAAATTATTTGCCGATATCTATAGTCGGCGATAAGAATATTTATAAAAGAACTTCTGTTCGAAACTTGTCTCAAGTCACTATCACATTTCTAATTTAATATCACAATAGAACCTGAAAATAATTGAATGGCCTAATAATGCATTTCTTTTAGAAACGCTAAAACTCTTCGGAGATCGTACCGAAGATCATTATATAAATGAGACATAAACCACCGGTTAGTTTTATTTAAAGGAGGATACAAAATTCGATTAATATCTAAACTCACCACGGAAAAATACGCACCTTTAAAGAAAACAGTATAATCTACGTATATTACGAGAAATGGAAACAAAAGGAAATGCAGTCGTTTCATTGTGTCGAAATCTGGATGATGGTGAACTTTCCTCTGCATTCGTGTAATTGGAGGATTGAAACTGAGAGTAGAAAACAAAGGCGATGAATTAGGTGAAATAAAGTCAATAAATAATTTAGATTTTAGATTTAGATGTATACCCCACGAGCCGCCAGAGGCGTATGGCAGGGGTTGTAATACACCACCATTATTCATTCATCCCTATTAGAATCTCTAATAGCCTGGGGAAAAAACGACCGAAAGTAATTATCCGTCCTTGCGATTACTTCCCTATAACGCTTCGTCGATGCCTCTCTCGTTCGCTCCTTATTGGCACTAATATTTCACTTACTTCGTCTATAAATTCTGAACGAGGGCTCCCGGATAGTCATGTGGACAGCGCGTTTGCCTTTGGTGAAAGCGGTCCCGGGTTCGATTCCCGGTGGGAGCCAATGTGCGAAATGACCTAAGCTGTCGAAGCACTTTTAACAATACTACTACTACTAAAAATTCTGAACGAATAAACTTTTTGAAAAGTTTCCGTCGATATTCAGATCTTCTCATCTGTATTGAATTCCAACCGAGGGACTCTATCATTGCCGTAACGCTGCTATCAAACATGAAATCCCCGCAAACGAATCGGGCTGCTCTACGCTGGACCATCTCTAAATCTGTGACTTCGTGTGGGTCCCAAACCGCACAGCAGTATTCTAGACTCGGAAGAATAAGAGAAAAGTAAGCTATTTCTTTGACTCTCGATGAGCATCCTCTCAACGTTCTATCAGTTAATCTTTGCATTCTATAAAATTATAATAACAAATAATAAATAAATCCACAAAGTAACGCAAGCACTAGGCACGCGACAAAACTCATCTCATATTTGCTAAATATCTCCATTATTCTCTTGTTAGTTATCACTGTTATTTGTTCCTGCTCGAATATCTTGTTTTTCGTTATCTTGATGGTGAAAATATAATAATTAACGTATATGAACAAGTGCAAAAAAATGTTGGCTTATAGACGGGAATGCAGGGTATCCATCGTCAACACAGGGATGATAGGCATATATTTCAATGTAGCCCTAAATAAAACTGAAACATAAAAGCAAAAATTGACTTCCTTAATTTCATTAAATTATCTGTAAAGCTCAAACTCCCCAAATGTTCTAGCAGGATATCGCATAAACTCGCCTTGGACGTCAAGGGTTCTGGTTGTTAATAGTCACGAAATGTAACAAAATATTCACTTACTTCATTGAAATTCTCTCAATTTTGAATCGAAAACAATGTTACATAAACAAATTATAATTTTTTTCGATAAAATTCGTAATTTAATGCCGACAAATAACTAAAGTCCGCCACCAATAAATGAACCCTTCGTGTATTTCTTATGGCAAACGTGAGCATCATTTTCTATTATACCGAAGCAATGTGGCAATTGCAAAGTAGATTTGCAAAGAGAAACAAATCCACTATCTTTAAAATTTGAAGCTAATTATCTTTTTTATTTTAAGATGAAGAAAATTATCTGACTTTGAAATTTGAGCTTTTCGTGAAAGCATATTCATGGATGCATAAAAAATAACTGATTGAATCATAAGATCCGACATACCAACTGCAACGGTGCGCCAATATTTATAACTATTTGCAGTAGAGTGATCATAGTAAAAACTGAGTATAAGAGCGGTAGGTTTGTTTTTATATAGAAGTGTTTGAATTTGTGACTACAGATGTACATCCATTGAGTTTAATTTGTATTTTTTTCCGAATTCAACGCGACGCTAACACCCAATACGTCATATCTTGTTAACCCCCAAGGACGCAGCTGCATCCACTTCATAAGCTCTCCCTTCCCCCACTCGGATTTTGTTGGGAAAGTCCGATTTTCTACTTTCTACTCTTGGAATCCTCCTCAGCAGAAGATTATGAGAGCGCAGGTGTCCGCTGTGACGATCCTCGGTAATTCGAGATTCGTGGAACGGCCGAGCTCGTCTTCTGGAGCATTGCCATGCGATGGCAGATCACTTTCCAAAGATTTTTGAGTTTGCTATTTCTCGAACGGTTTGGCTTGACCTTCGGCTTTAACGGATACATGGTTAGGCCAACCATGAGTCCGTTGAACAATACCATCAGCACGATTTCATATAATTATTCACATTAACTAACATAAGATGAGAGAAGAAGTAACATTCTCATTGGTACCGATCCGACGGAAGCTTTCCGAAAAGTTCATTGGTGTAGACCAGGGGTTCCCAACCCCTTGCCCGCGAGCACCATGGCTCCCGCGGAACGATTCTTATGTGCCCGCCACTATTCGACCGAGACAGGATTTTTTCATAAACATTAATTAAAAATGTGAATTGTTTTTATTTATTTGTTAGAGTTTCAATTTTTTTGAGTGACTAGCTTTGTTAAATACGTTCGTATGTTTGCGATATTGTATGTATGAGTGGTTCCTTTGCTGACAGTACTTGTCGCAACTTGTCTATGGACGACTGCACTCCTCACGCCAGCCTGGAACCGCGTTGTTGTCATTGTGATTGCTGCCCGATCGGGTCGCGACAGTAGCTAGGAGACATCTTCGTCTGACGAAACACGAATTAGGAGTTTTGATATTCCTTCTGAAAATTTTTAACGGGCTAAAAGCGAGGTGCGTAATATATTATATTAATAAGCAATAATCTATTATGATTGTGGGGATAGTTATAGTCCTTGTTATAATACATTTATGCATATAATGTAGAACAGACGTGTGCTATAGCATTGATATTATATTGTAGTTCAATTACTATTTATTTTTTATTTTTTTAGGCCGAAAATGAGTGGACCGAGTAAAAGACAACGAACCTATAATTTTAACACTGACTTGGAGGAATCATATTGTTTCGTTAAGGTGAAAAATAAATACGTTTGTTTGTTGTGTGATAGTGGTATTGCAATGCCGAAAAAACATAATTTTGAACGTCACTTTCAGACAATGCACGCCACTTTTGATGTGAATTATCCACTTAAATCTGAAGTAAGAAAGAAAAAATATGTCAACTAAAATCAAGTCTAACTGCACAACAGACTGTTTTCACTAGACATGTGGAAAATTCTAAAAAGGCCACCATTGCTTCTTTCAAAATTTCTCACATGCTCGCAAAAAAGAAGAAACCTTTCATTGATGGTGAGTTGCTTAAAGAGCTAGGTATACCAGCTAGGTAAATTTCTAGTTTCGAAACTAGAAATTTACCAAGAGCTATTTTTGATTTGTGCCGATTGTTTGTTTGATGGATTTTCTAATCCGCTAACTTGTAGTGAACGATAATTAATTACTGTAAAAACTCATTTCGAAATCCTTCTAACGAACCCAATTTTGTATTTCTACGGCTATACATTTCCGAGAAAAGGTTGTTTCACAAAATCGACAACAACTTTTTATCGTTTGATACAAATATTTTGAAACTTCGTACTTTTATTATTGATAAGCGTATTAATATTCTATCAAAATATCTTTGTGATTGAAGTAATAGTTTTTGAGGAACAAACGTTCAAAAAGAGCACTCCGTGAAACAGCTCGTAAAAATGGGCACTTCTCCGTTCCATCTTTGATAAATACCAAATGTTATGAAAACAGAAATGATTAGCTTATATGGTTACACGCGCAATAGAACGTACTAAACGTTGATGTCACTTGTTTTTTGGTGCAATTTCTACTTAAACTTTTACACGACTCCAAAGTTGCGCCTCCTTAACAAAAATGCCGATATTTCGCGTGACTGACGCTGGCCGTATTACGGAAGTACGAAACATACCTTTCTATTTTTATTCATAGTGAAAGTTCTAACCGTTCAATTGATATAGAAATAGCTTTAATATCTTCAGAAAATGTCTATTCATTGAATGAAGTTTTCAAGGAACGATTTCCAACACATATGTGCCAAAAAATGAGAAGGAAATTTCAGGTGGGTACTCCCAAGACGTATGTGAACTTTGAATGCTTTTATTATGCATTAAATACAGTTAACGTATTTTAAATGGTAGTATTTACGAGGGATTCAGGTAGATAACGACGATCTGAAGCATCAAAGCGATATCTTTTTTTATAATCAACCTACAAGCAAAAATATCTTAGTGGGTACCCGGGTGCCCGAGGGACACAAGGGTTAAACGGAAACAGGCATTTTTCAATGACATCGGTTTAAATAATACTACGCTATAGCATGTACTTACGTTTCCCGAGTTCAGTTGTTCACTTTAGTCCATTGGAGTCCATTGGTGCTTAGAAGGCCAGCCAAAGCAATTGCGATGTTTGTAGGATCCCATCTGGTCGCTCCTAATGAGGAATTAATTCACATCAATACGGAAAGTATACTTTGCCTACTGGGACTTAAATAAACGACTATCTACAGAATACATGTGTAACTAAAAGTAACTACGGAGTATCTATTACGGCGTTCTCTGTCTACAACATAAACAATACCTTAATATCAAATAGTCCAAAATTTCACTAGGAAAACAAAACATGCTGATGTCATACGGACTGCAATGATGGACCTGGAAGGACCATTGCAAGCCGCGTGCCTCCCGTCACCGATCTACCCGATAGTCCTACAACCAGTGCCTTCAAACGATGAATACTCAAATCGCTCAAAACAACGGGGATCGCTTCGGCGGAGGTTGCGCACGCCTTTGATCCGCCCCTTTCCAAGATGTCTGCCGTCGCCGGAAATTGTTCGCGTCACTATGGCAATGGCGTGCGCGCGGCATTTTGAAAACCGTCGTGGACGGATTTCAAAATGAAATCATGCGAAAACAGTTTAAATTTGAATAGGCCTTCGCAGATTAAATATTTTAATGAAGAATAAGTTTCAAAAATCTACTAGTTATGAATAACTAAAAAAAGTTAGAGAAAGTAATTATTTTAATGTGACCGAAGCTAAAATTCAGAAGTTTGTATAGGGGAAAGGCATAGGGGAGACTGGGTACGGTTGAAACATTTTAGCGTTTATCGTCCATTGCATTGGGATTAGTCAAGCGAGCGATGAAGGAAATATATCAAATTAAAGACCATATATCTGTTTACTAATGGACAATGTTATTTGAGATCACTGTATTTTATTTTATGTGCAAAATCAAATAAAAAAATCTGATGTGGCCAGCACATGACTTTCTCCATATATATAAGATGTAAATATTTATCTACCGCAGTAATTTCGAACTCTATATTCCATCTAAACTTGGAATATGAGTGATTAATATATACATATATATATATATATATATTATTATCTTTGACGCCAAAAACATTATAAATAATGTTTTACGGAACATGATCGATGAAAAACGATGACATTGGTCTTCCGCCCATAGAGCCCAGAGCGCCCACAAAGTACATAATCAGCAACTTCCGGTTTATCAGTATTTCATGAATAACTCCTACACAATCAGTTATAAAAAAATATGTTTCATCCAAAAGATATAGGACATTACATATTCTAAAACTTTTATATTGAACAGTATATACCTAAATATCATATTTATGGAGATATTATGAAAACCGGAAATGAGCTTTGAAGAATGAAGCTCGACTTCCGGTTGACCAATTTACTCCAAAAACTAATCAACTCTAACGACTGTAATAAAATTACTATGTATGAAATTTGGTGTTGATCCGACAAATAGTTTTTATGTTAGAGCGCCCACAAAGTACATAATCATCTTCTTCCGGTTTATCAGTATTTCACGAATAACTCCTAATCAAACGGTGATACAAAAATATGTTAAATACAAAAGTTATAGTAAATAACATTATCTAAAACTTTTATTGCTAATACAATATACGTATATCTCATATTTATGGAGATATTTTGAAAACCGGAAATGAGCTTTAATGAATAAAGCTCGACTTCCGGTGCACCGATTTACTACAAAAACTAATCAACTCTGACAGCACACACCACATTACTATATATGAAGTTTGGTATTGATACGACTTATAGTTTTCACGTTAGAGCGCCCACTATCACACACACACATACACACACACACACTCACACACACACACACACACACACATACACACAGACATCATTCCGAAAATGGTCAAAACGTGTTCTAGGGACCCCAAAACATGTATTTCCGTTGAAATCTCGAAGTCGAATTTTTTCATGAAAACAATACTTTCTCTATACTTCGTATATGGAGAAAGTAAAAAAGTGTAATTTGTTTCAACCGTCCCCATGCCAGGGTCGGTTGAAACAGTGCCTGGGGTCAATTGAAACACACGCAAATAATACAAAATATAATAAATTATCACGTTTTATTCATCGTCTAATAACATTTTACGACTCGTAATGGCTGGTGATTTGAACATCAAAAATATTTTTACTTTCTCCCTATACGTAGTATAGAGAAAGTATTGTATTCGCAAAAAAATTCGACCTCAAGATTTCGACGGAAATAGATGTTTTGGGGCCCATAGAGCATGTTCTAGCTATTTTCCCGAACATGTCTGTCTGTGGTTAAAAAGTTTGTGTGCGCTCTATCTTAAAAAGTGATTATCCGATCATTTTCAAAATTCATATTTAGAATTTTCTTAACAATACCAAGAGTTGATTAGTTTTTGGAGAATATCGCTTAACCGGAAGTTACGGTTTATCCGGAACAAAATTTTGTTTCTTAAATATCTCTGTAAGAATGCAATATAGGTATATACAATTACATACAAAAGTTATAGATAATGTACTTTACTACAACTTTTGTAGAAAACATTTTTTCGTAACATTGATTGTTTAGTAGTTATTCTTAATAATGGTTAACCGGAAGCTGTTGTTTACCCAGAAAACGAAGTTTTTCATACATATCTCTGTCAGAATGCAATATAGGTATATACATTTACCCACAAAAGTTGTAGATTATGTATTTTACTACAACTTTTGTATGAAACATTTTTTCGTAACACTGATTGTTTAGGAGTTATTCCCCAATAATGGTTAACCGGAAGTTGTTGTTAATCCAGAAATGAAAGTTTTTCATACATATTTCTGTCAAAATGCAATGTAGGTATATACAATTATGTACCAAAGTTGTAGATAATGTTTTTTACTACAAAGCTTTTAACAACGCGTTTCCCGGGCTTCACCCATTGTAAATGATATATCGATTGCCATTATTAATTGTAGAAGCATCAAAAACAAAGTAGCCGATTTTGAACATCTTATCCGAAGTAACGACTCCGACATAATTATAGGCACCGAAAGCTGGCTAACAGACGATATTAATGACTACGAAGTATTTCCTAAAGATTTTAAGATTTATCGTAAGGACCGTCAGGATAAAGTGGGTGGAGGAGTATTTATAGCGGTTAAAAGTTCTTTGCGGAGTAGTTCACATACGTATCCTAACAGTTGCATCGAGAGCGTATGGTGTACCATTAGTCAGCCAAATAAACCCAATCTACATGTATGTGCTTTTTACCGGCCGCCCAACTCTTCGCGTCATGTTTTGCGTAACCTAAACGATGAAATAAATTTTTACTCGCGTAAAAACAACAATAGCATAATGATAATTGGAGGAGATTTTAATCTTCCAGACATCGATTGGCAAAAGCACGTAGTCAAGAAAAGAGCTCGGGACAATGACTCTTGTAGGACCTTGTTAAATTTAATACAAAAAAATTCATTACACCAGCTAGTCAAAAAGCCTACCAGGGAATTGACCATTTTAGATCTTTTTCTTACGAACACCCCCGAACGAGTATCTAACACATCTGTTTGCGATGGAATATCCGATCACAAAGCCATAATTATAGATTTCGACCTTAACTTGGTAAAGCACAGAAAACCTAAGCGCAGAGTTTATCTTTACCCGCGAGCCGATTTCGAAGGATATCGTAGTAAACTCATGTACGAATTTCTGGAGTATAAAACGCGCGCGATATGTTTAAATACCGAGGACACGTGGAATCTCTTTGTAAGAACAATGCGTGACCTAATGGATAAATTTGTACCCTCAAAACTTTCAAATCAAATTAATGAACCTAGATGGTATAATAAGGAGACTAGGAGAGCACTAAAGAAACAGAGGCGTTTGCATTCCAAATTAAAAGCCTCTGCGAGGCAACCGAATAGTATCAACATAGATCGAGTAGAGAGCGAACATAAGGAAGCAAAGTCGGAAACTAAACGAATTATGCGAGATGCCCTCCGTCAATATAAAAAGAAGATTTTATGCGAACACTTGGAAGAGGACCCAAAAGCGTTTTGGTCGTACGTTCGTGAGGTCCAAGGTAAAGAGCAAACTATTGGTTCATTAAAGGATACTAGCGGTAATATAGTAAACAATGCTAAAGGCAAAGCTAATATCTTGAATGATTTTTTTCGAAGCGTTTTCACGTCTGACGATACATCAAATACTCTCCCGAATGTTGATAAACCTGAATCAATGTCGAAAATCACCTTCAGAGAAGACGGCATCATTAAACTATTGCAACAGATTAAACCGAATAAAGCTCCGGGTCCTGAAGACATACCGGCTCGAGTGTTCAAGGAAGTTGCGGAGAGCGTAGCACCTTTTCTTAAAGTTATATTTGACAAGAGTATGAGCGAAGGAAAGGTCCCGAAAGATTGGAAAATTGCGAATGTCACGCCAATATTTAAAAGTGGCTCTAAGGACGATCCAGCTAATTACAGGCCTATATCTTTAACATCACTGAGCGGTAAAATTATGGAACATATAATAGCTAGCTCTTTAATGGGTTTTCTTGAAACGTCTAATTTCATAATTAGGAATCAACACGGTTTTCGTAAGACTCGTTCTTGCGAGTCTCAGCTGGCTTTATTAGTACACGATGTTCTAAACTCTGCTGAAAAACATAAGCAAGTCGATGCGATATTTTTAGATTTTCGGAAGGCTTTCGATAAGGTACCTCATCATAAATTGCTGTACAAATTAGAAGTTGCGGATATCAATGCAGAAGTTATTAACTGGATAAAAGACTTTCTCACCGATAGAGAGCAACGAGTGGTACTCGATGGTATTAGTTCCAACTTGGTTAAGGTGACCTCGGGCATCCCACGAGGTAGCTTAATCGGGCTGTTGTTAATTTTATTATACATCAATGACCTCAGCAATCACATTAAAAGAAAAGTTAGGTTATTCGCGGACGACACAGTCATTTACAGGGAAATAGATAGTTTAGAGGATAGATTAACCCTTTTTTAACGACTAAGATAGAATTATGAACTGGTGCGATGATTGGCAATTAGAGCTTAATGTAGAAAAGTGTTCGTACAGCCTCCGAGGGGTTAACCTAATGACAGTAGAATCGGTGAAGTATCTTGGAGTAACTCTCACGAATAATCTATCATGGAGTGCCCACATCCGAAATATATGTGGTAAAGCACTTAAGAAACTCGGCTTCGTTAAAAGAATGGTCGGTAGGAGCGAAGAAAAAGTTCGCGAGCGATGTTACTTAGCGTTAGTTAAGCCTCACCTTGAGTATGCATGTAGTGTATGGGACCCGCCGAGAAATGTCATATTTGGATATTAAATGGGATTTAGAAAAAGTACAACGAAAGGCGATACGATCTGTAAAGAATTGCTACGATAAAACAGCGAGTGTCACTCAGATGTTACAGGACTCGAGATGGGAATCATTAGAAGATAAAAGACTAATTCAAATGATAAATGTATTAAATAAGTTCAGAAAAATTACGTTCTCAGATGATGTAACCGATATGATGCGACCCCCCTGTTATATGGGCCGTGCTGATACTGCCCGAAAGATTAGGGAAATAGATGCTAAAACGAATCGTTTCAAAAATTCATTTTTTCCGCGAAGTATACGCGAAAGCAACCGTTTAGGATAATAGAGTCAAGGTGCTTGCACCCCCTGCCACACGCCGAAAGGCGGCTTGGAGGGTTCTTACATAGACATAGACAAGGACTTTATTTATTTCCACCTTCGAGACTATCTACCAACTGGGATAAGTTCTCTTCATTCATCACTGATTTCATTTATCTCATTCCGCCTTTAGAAGCCCCACAATCGAAGCCATAAATCGACAATTTGAACGCATCCTCTCCGCCTCCCGCCACTGCGCTACGCGCAAACGTCAAAAATCTCCACAAGACTCATCTTCCCTTAGAATCCCATTTGCAATGCGTCAAAATATTAAGGGCATTGGATACCTCGCTCGAAAAAGCGTTTTTGGACTGTTGCAGATTAGGTCGCTACGTAGGTATTAATGAAAATAATATATCCACGTTTCACCATTTGACAGTTAAAAGATGAAGCCTTGTAATAAACGTTTGTTCAAGTACACAACTGTAAGCATATCGTATTTAAACATTCTTAAGAATCGATCATTTTCTTTCAAGTGGTGCTCTGCTATGAGAGGTGATACGAAAATTAACTTTCGTTTGAAGGGAATCTACATTCTTTATCTTTGAATGGAAATATATAATGAGATCGTAAGTATGACACAATCGCTGTAATCGCCAAACACACGAAGATGTTTAGCGCATTTTAAGGAAGAAGCTTTACTGGAGGAAAGGCGCTGCAGTCAAGACTAACGGTGGGCTCCCCAAACCACTACTCCCCACTCACTCCATTAACAACCGTGGGCCTCATCAGAAGAAAGGGAAGAGACAAGGGTATGGTTTGGGCAGCGCGTGGACTTCAAGAGAAAACAGATTTACTTCGTCCAAAGAGAAGAAGTCTCCTCGTAAGGAAAAGTTCTTTTTCTGCGTTACGTCCTTTCGGGATACGTTGATATGAATAAAACTTGGTTGCTACAGACTCATCAAAAAAATAGGAATTTTTTGAAATCTTCGTATATTTGTCCGAGAGGTTGTTCACAGGATATTGTTTGTAATTGTTAATCTTTAAATGTCATAGACATTAATGTTTATATTTCTTCATCTTATAGTCTGTCTTATTTACAGCATTATTTTTAATTGGGCTTAAATTCGCAATGCATTTAAAGGATAAAATCAAGCTGAGCTGAATCAACAATCACCTAGAGCGTCAAGGGGGATGGGTTGTTTACAACATCGAAATTTTGGCAAAATCTTTAATATTTTATCGAAATTCTAGCAATTTCGAATAGTAAACTATAATTACTAATATATATTATTTAGTAATATATAATTATTAACTATAATACTAACTAATAGTAACTATATTCCACGACTAAAATAAGAATATTTATTTTATTTCCCTTCTTTTGATGCTAGTTTCAACTTCTTACGACTATTATTTTCTAATTTTAATCTTCAAATTAAGTGAAGCCTGCAAAGACAAAAATAGAGTTTACATGTATTTCTTATGCAAACTATTATACTCGCTTGGATTCAAACCGTGGACTTTAGGCAAATTAAAAGTGATATTGATCACTGCCGGGAAGACTTTTAATTATGTAAAAAGGTTGAACATTGTGCGACATCTGGTTTTTGAGATTATCTGGAACAAACATACATAAAAACATACATTGATTCTCAACGGTGATATTAAATTTCATAAATACCAGCGTAACAACCTTAATCGTAACACAAGCTTCAAAATTAATGATAGATAACAAATACCAGACTTTCCAATACAATATACCAAGAAATTTAAGTTACAATGAAGTTTACAAAGCCGCATCAACTCAATATTCAATCTCATTTGCTGTGAATGAAAAATTTCTTCAAGCTAGAAAATATAGAAATGTATTCAAAGAATACATTAGGAAAAACAGTAGCACGTTTAAAGTTACATTTTCAGTCCGGTACTTGGGGATAAAGGACTCAAATATTAAACATAAATGACAGAAATAAACTATATATATCACTCTAATAACCACCGATGAATATTCTTTGCGGAAAGTAAGTGTATTACGGAGCTGACTCGTTTCTCAATCTTAAAATGTGTAATATAAACACAGAACACAAATTAAACAAAAGAAATCACAATACCAAAATAGAATTTCAGAGAATGTAAACTATGATATTTAAATAGCGGAAACAAAACTACGGCCATTTTGCAGTTCTACTTTATCAAACCGATTAACAAAAGGACAGTTTATACGTTCGTTTGTGGTGATCAAGATGACGAAGAAATATTACGTCGAGGAAGGGGAAGAATTTCGAGGGACAGAATTTTAACGTAAACTTAGTTTGATACTAGAGATTTTAAAGTAGATACTAGAGATTTTAAAGTAGATACTAGAGATTTTAAAGTAGATACTAGATATTTTAATACTAGTACTAGATACTAGAGATTTTAAAGTAGTGCGTTTGTGCGATTTTCACGATCTGCATAACGTTCAATGGAATCTAATTCGTAATTTTTCGGAATTTAGCTAATACTCTCAGGTTAAAATTCCATCCTGATTAGTATATATTAAAAAAATAGGGAATTGATAAGTTATTATTAACTAATCTATATTTAAATAATGCTACATATTTATTAAATCGTTGAAATTAAGACTTCATGCATGACGGGGGAGTTTACTATTATCTTTCACTTAGATCTTGCCAATTAATATTTGTTTCTTTAAATTTTAATTGATACCAAAATTTGATTAAGTTACTACCTTAATTCTCTCCTTTGTAAGTAACTTTTTGTGAATATTATGAAAAAATAGTCGTTGATTATCAAATGTTGATTGTCAGTTGAAAGCTTTCCTGAGCATAAACGTAATGTGTTACATATTAGTAACTCGGAAAGCTTTGACAGCGAATGTCCCTCCCCGCGCGTTAGTGCCATCATGGGGAATCGAACAAGAGACCCTTTCTGACTGATTGACTTATTTACATATAATGGAATGGCCAGAGAATAGCAGGTATGCGGAAGGGGTTCTCTGAATTCCGCGTACGCTGAGATATATGAATAGCGAGGGTAATTTCCACACTATTCATTTCGCTGTGTTTTTCTTCAGACGAGAGGTGCATTGTAATCCCACTTTTCACTTGGTGGAAGACACGAGAGTACGGAGAAGCTGTACTCGAGTTATTTTCGATTCAAGTAATGCATGGAGTGCATTACAGTGCGTAACTTCTGACATTTTGACTTTTTGATTGACGTTAAAAATGTATTCACATCCATTCCCACTGATGAAGCATTAGAAGCTCTCCAGAATATATTACAAAAATATGGAATTGATCCCCTTATCCGAGAGGAAATCATTGATTTAACTTCCGTATGTTTAGCGCAAAATTACTTCCAATTCGAAGATAACTTTTATTATCTGAGTAAAGGGTTAGCAATGGGATTTCCCCTAACGCCTATTTTAGCGGAGTTATTCATGAATAATTTCGAGAATAACTTATTTAATAACGATTTTGAACTTAACTAATTGTGTCCTTTTTTGGCGCCGTTATGTATATGATGTCATTTGTATCTTGGGGGGTTATCAACGAAAAATTAAATACAAATACTGCTATTTGCTTCCGATCCCTAATTAAACACCTCGAAAATGAGGACAGGGCAAAACGGTAGGCTTGGAATTAACTTCGAGCAGAGAAATTCCTCATCCGATTTCATTTAGACCATCCTCTTTCCAAACGGAGAGTACATTACGGAGAAGCGTAATCGTAAGGCAGGTTGGAAGACAAAAAGAATTCATTTTTCACGAACGCCGGAGAAGCAGCCGAGCTGATCTCTGGCCAGCCTGGTTCTTATGAGTGAAAGCATCCCTAGCTAGGCTTTATGACCATTTTATGACAAGCAAAACCGTCGTGTGGGTAAGTGGCCTTTGCCTGGAAAGGGAAGGGTCCTCTCCCGTCCCAAACTACCCACTCCACTTTCCCCTCAAATTCTAAACAGCGGGTAAACGCTGAACTAAAACAGAAAAAGGTCGCGAAAGAAATTTTAGAGAGGTATCCAATCCCCTTAACCGCAAAAATTTCTATCATAGGAAATGAAAAATTTATCGACAGCCCCCTGATTTCGTAAATTATAAGACAACGTGAGGTAAAATCAGAAATGAAAAAATGGTAAAGTCAAATTTGGAATATAAAGGTCGCTCAACTCAACTTTAAGGATAATTCAATATGGAAAGTGGCAAAACAACTCAGAAACCCCACAAAAATCCCCCCTCCGCTCAAAAAAGATAAATTGCATTTTGACCCAACCTCCAAAGCAGCCATTCTTGCCACTTTACATGCGAATAATTCCGTCAATAATCTTCTGTCGCCTCACGAATCTTCAGTACCCAAAAAAATTACTAATTTCTCTTGGACCCCCAATTTTTTCATTCCTCCGTGCTCCCAGAAAGAAATAATCGATAGTCTAAAATCCGCAAAAACGCGCTCTGCCTCGACCAAATTACGAACCAAATGCTTTTCATTCAACCGCGCTTGACCTCCTCACCTATCTTTCCAATGCCTACTTACAACTTACTTCCCTTCCGAATGGAGGATAATTTTCATTCCAAAACCCCACAAAAATCCAACTGATCCCAGCAACCACAGACCAATTTCTCAACTTTCTTGTTTCGGTAAACTTCTCGAAAAATTCATAAATTCACGTCTCGTCTCCTTCTTGCAAGCCACCAATGTCCTCAGCAAATGGGATTCAGAGAACACTACAGCCCCATACATCAAATTCTTCGATTCCAACATTTCCCAGAAAACAATTTCATAAAACACAAATGTGCCACGAACTGCATCTTTTTAGACTTTGAAAAGGCGCTCGATTTAGTGCGGCACGAAGGCCTCGATTAATCACCTACGGTTGCCCCTCATCCCTCGCAAAAATCATCCATCATTTTATCACCAATAGATCATTACATCCGTTCCAAATCATCACTCATCGACATTTAAAATCAAATCCGGCGTGCCCCAAGGATCGGCCTTTTTCGCAGTATTCATAAACGATATTCCGTTGCGAAAAACGATTGAAACTTTTCTATATGCTGATGATACGGCCATCGCAGCGCAGGAATTATGACTCGACAATAGTTAAATTAAATGATTACTTGGAGGGCATCGGCAGATGGACTGGAAGATAAGAGTGCCCACCTTGCGAACAACGCGCGGCGCAATAATCCTTCAAACCCTATCCTTCCTTCTCTCTTCCAACAAATTATCCCGACCGTGGAGTCGCATAAGTTTCTCGGCGTAATTCTCGACAAATCACTTAATTGGAAAGCTCATGCAAAAACCAAATTGGCACAAGCGACGGCGGCAAAAAATCTCTTATTTCCACTAATTCCTCATTCAAGTCCCCTCTTCGTTAAAGATAAATTGCGTCTCATAAACACTACTATTATCCCAATCATTCTCTACGCTTCCCCTATCACCTTTAATACGTCAAAAAATATTATTCAAAAGTACGAACTATTTTATAGGAAACTTGTTGGATTAGCGACGAAAACGAACACTTTAGTCCCCACTAGAGAAATTTTCAAATATCATAATCTACGTCCTTTTCTCGAAAAAACTCAACAATTAGCGAAAAAATACAAAATGAAAATGCCCCAACTTAATAATCCCTTACTTTCACATGTTTGGTCACCCAAAAAACTAGGGTTAATTAGACGTAGAAAAGTTAGTCCCAAATCGCCTATTTAACATCCAAAATTAAATCTTTTCCAGAAATTATTTTTATTTAATTCACTCTGTCGAGCACTGTTCGAGCCCTTCTTATTAAAAACCAAAATCGTCATTAACCTGTGAGTCACTATTATGGTAAAGATGGGTCAATCTTGGGGGGGGTCAATCTCAATGGGCCCAGCTCACCAAAATAACAACAATGGCAATGACGAAAACAGCACAAAAAATTGATTATCTTTTCGAATAATCAAATTCACGAAACAGCCTAAAGTATAAGAATTTTGTCATCTGTTCAACGGCCAGTTGGTATCCTTCGAATGCTTCCTTGTCTAAGAACAGAACCATCGCGATCGGATATTGGGGCGGGGAAAAGATACCCAGGCATAGTTGTAAAAGGGTTCTTACCCTCCCCTGGAGAGCGTGCCGTTTGTGTATAAGGGCATGGGATTTTCCCCATTCACAACAGAAGTGAGTGGAACTTCCTCTTTTGCCTTCTCTAGAGGACAATGATCCCCTCGAGGCACAGCCCACACGCGATAAGTCTTGTACTGGAATAACTGTTGGGTCGACCAACGCCAATGAGTGAATTCGTGCTAAAAGGTCTTCCGTAACAAAATAAACCTCACATTTATTAATTTTGGTTCGATTTAAAACAGAGAATGACAAAGTCTCAGAAAAGACAATAAGAGCAAGTTGTTTCGGTTATAAAATTTTCATTTATCATGTTTTGGGTTTTCACCCCCCTTCTCTGCGGGTGTTTTCCCGCAACGTGGGTTTTTTTTTGGCAACCTTCTGTTGGAAAGATTTTTTTCCCGTAAAGTGAGCGATTCCACCATAGAGTAAGGATGGGGTAGAGTGCTGGACAGGCTGCGCAGTAGCCGAGCCGATGTTACAGCATTAAACCACGTGACTTTTCCGTTTTCTAGCGGCAATTCAAATACGCTGTGGAGTTTCATCTTGAAAAATCGAGTTTTTAAGTAACTATGAACTACGTAGTTAATGCGTATATTATTTTAATAGATAGTAGAGTTTCCACTTAAAGTTTTCTTATTATAATAATCAACGTCGGGTATATATTTATCATTGTTTAAGAATATTTAGATACCTCTCGTCGAGTTCTTCGGAACGAGTATAAACTCATCAAGGTTTACTCGAGTAACAAGCAAGATAAATACAAAATAACAAAATTTCAAATAAATTATCAGTTATCGTTGAGTTTTTCGAACATATCCGGAGAAAATTACGTTTAAGTGGAATATTAAGATACTTCTCGTCGAGTTATTAAAAAAGAGAATCATTTCGACTAGGTTTACTCGGATGAAAAGCAAGATCAAGCAAGAAAAGGAAGAGAGCAAAAAAACTGAAAGTTTCGAATAAATTCCCAGTTTTCGTTGATTTTTTCGAACATTTCTGGAAAAAATGACGTTTAAGTGTTGTTAAGTTTAAATTACACATATAGCTAGAGTAACGTTTAAAACTAAGGCAAACTTGGGTTTAAGTGGTCGAGTATCACAGTTAACATTTTCTTTTATATTTAAACAATGTGGAACTTACATGAATAATTTAATAGAAACGCACTCAATTTATTTCAACGAATGAAAGAACAAGATACTTAACTTCCTCCATTCAAAAGTTACGAGTCTTCAAAACGAGACAGGTTCGTCGATTTTTGCGAATATTTGTAAATTGAATAAATTGGAAACTGTACCTTGATATGCCTCCGGTTGAATCAACTACTGGTATAGGTATAGCTCCAAATAAAGGAAATGATTTAGAATGGAATGAAATTACAGTGGGATTTTTCTGATAATATTTAATAATCACTTCTTTAAGAAAGTTTTAGGAAACATCCTTTTGCCACATCACTGACAACTTCTCACATTAAGAATTCATTCATATTTAAGTATCATTATTTAGATATAAATTATAAATTAATACATATTAAATTCTATGGTATTAGGCCGGACTTCGTGGAAAGCCATAATGAGAAATAAATAAGGCACTTCGTAATTTCCACACTGTGTTATTTATTTAAAAACGACCGGTTTCGGCTAACGCCATCCTCAGGTTTCATTTCTTAGTAATACATATTTTTAAAACAATACAGCTATGTTTACAGAAGGTAAGTGTAAGACAAAGATTCAGAAAGTTTAATTTTACGCAACAGGCCATCTCTCCATCCGAGATCTTTTTCACAGATGCTTCTAAAACAAGACATGTAAAGGAGTCCATTTCTCTGCAACGTGATACTTCACATTACTACATGTTGTAATTGAATTTAAATTTATTTCAGTTGAAGTTCATTAGTTTATATTTCCTAGCATTGCATTGTAATTTACTTTTAAGAAGACTTACGTGCAATTTTGTAAGGTTAACTTGTAAGGTTAATGCGGTGTAATCTCCAAGGTTTCTAATTGCTTAACAAATATTACAATTGGCAGCAAATAAAGGGATGTTTGATATAAGAATTTTTGGCAAGTTATTTATGTAAATTAAAATAATTATTTGCAAAATAACGTTATGTAGGGTTCCAGGAAAGTTTTCCATTTTCCAGATTTTAGAGTGTTTAGAGGGCACAAAATCCTTTCTCCTCAAGCTGAGAATCCATAGTTTTCTCCTTTCATGATCTACTGGGAAGCTATAAAGTCAATATTAATAATTATAAATAACGAGAAAAGCCTGCGACACTTTAATATACTCGAGCACTCCAATGAACTCGATTCAAGCAATAATATTGAATATGCACCGAGGGGAATAATATTCCTAAACGGAAAAACAAAGTTTATCTTGTTATAATCATCGACAAACAAGAATAAACCGTAAAAACTGCTATATTCCATTTTTGTCACATGGAATGCTCTGTAGTAATAGCCGCAATCGCCTATTTGCAAGCTACTTCATTACCTTATTACATAATCTGTAAATGGCAAATGAAAGTTAAATGATAAGAAAACAATTCTAAATAAGTGTTAAAATCACCATAAACACAAAACTCCTTACTCTATGGATTCCACCAAGATTTGAAGATCATGGAGGCACGTTATCAGGGTAGATGGGAAGTACATTTGATGGCTCTTGGAGCATCGACCGAAATTGTCCACAGATTGAACACTCCCGGAAAAGTTACAAGCAAATTTTTCACCCTAATTTGTAATTTTGCTGCTTGGCAAAAGAACTTTATCACTTGTATTATAAAATTTGAGATCTAGAAACTATATAGAGCATTCGTATGGTATAAATTATCCTCTGTGAACAGTATCTTTGGTAACTTTTCCTTCGAGTGCACATATTTTACGATATTTGGGACAATTAGAGGATATATTGTAGCTAAAAAATCTGACGTGATAGAAAAAAACTGGGGTCATTTTTGGATTCAGAAGCTAAAATTTAGTCAAAAACAAGTGTCAGATTTAAGTCAACAAGATTTGTGTTCTCCTGTGTTATTATTAATATAATTCATTAATATTCTTAACTCGCTATTTTATACGTAACTTCGATCCAAATAGTTTTGAGATATTCATGTAAGCGTTAAGGTTTAATAGCATTTCGTATACGCAAATAATTGGATGAACTTTTCTCTTGAATTTTCTATATTTATAGATGAAGAAGCTCCAGGAATGTGTCAATGACGAAGATCATCGCTGAGATGAGGATACTTGGAGTGGAATGTTCTGCTTACGTAAGTACATTATTGAATAATATTTAATTCTTTATACGTACACACTACTTCTTCAGTAGGAGGATCAAACTGAGTTACTCCCTATTACCCTGTTTTCAGAATTAGAACTCAGAAAATGCCGTAAAATAAATCATTAGTACTTAGAAGAAGTCACACAGGTGTTTTTTTTTATTACTGAGGTATTTTTCTCGTAGAATCTATTATATATAGATGCTTCTCCGGATTCATTCATGTATATACCCAGATACCCAGATAGGATACTAATTCACAGGCTAAACTACTGGCGTCATTGACTCGAAATTTTTACCACGTATTGGCCATAACGTACACAACCGCCAGAAAAATTGCGAATTTGAACTTCAGTGTCATGGGTTCGATTCCAGAGGGCCCCAAAGTCCCGATTTTTCCCGTTTAAATGCATTGCTTTGATTTTCGGGATTTTTTATAAAATACTTTCGGGATAGGTGGAGAATCAAAACTCAAGGAACCTATATATATGGTCATGATCTATCGAAAGCATAAATGAGTTTTACGGAAAATATCCTGGGTTCGATGCTAGGTCGAGGCAAAAATCGGCCGTTTAAAATGCATTGTGGCGATTTTAAAGATTTTTTTTGGACCCTTTCCCGATGGCATGGAAACTTGAAATTCGGCATGAAGTTGGAGATCATAAATATATTTCATAATCAAATTTTTAAATTCGCTGATGGTCCTTGGTTCGATCCCAGAGGGCCATTTACATTCCTCAATGCATTTCTTATGGAGATAACGGAGACAAATTTTAGGTACTTCCCGGCATGATACCGATTTCAAACTTTGCACAAAATAAGATCAAGTCCTTAAAAATCATACTGTGCATTCACAGCGTAAAAATGTTTCTTGGGTTCCACACCAGGCGTCTCTGAAATCAGTAGTTGATCCGATTTTTAAGAATTATTTTGAACCCTATCCCAATAATATAGAAACTTGAAATTCGGCATATAGATAGAGATCATAGGTACATTTCAAAAAAAATGTTTTAGATTTCCTATGTCGTCCTTGGTTCGGGTCCAGAGATCCATTTACATTACTGAAAAGTAGAACGTCGTTTGAGGCAGTTGTAGCCAATATTTCTGCCTGAATTTTCACACATAGTTAGAGATGGTGATCTTCTGTTGTGCTGCATAGTAAGTTTACCAGGAAGATCCGGGTTCGATGCCAGACGATTAAATTAAAGCGAATCCTAAGAATATTTTCAATCCTTTTTTTTCTTTTGAGGACCGTCCAGATATAATGCCGAAATTAAATTAGTGTTGTCGATCTGCTTGCAGTATGCAAGCTAAATTTTACTCGTATCCTAAAGCTATGAAGCTTTTGGTATAATTTTCACTTTCTCCCGTCATTAAAAAAAAGACTTTCCATTTCATGCCTTCAGTATTAGCTGTAGTTCCAAATATTTTCCCTTTCTATCATTGAAACTCATATTCCCTCTTCCACCTAGTTGTTTTCGTTGACACTTAGAGGTCACTGATTACATCTGTTAAGAGATTTTGAAAGTAGAGGGGTTTCAAGAGCAATGCCCAATTCTGCTATTGTCATGGTAGAAAATTTGAATAGTAAAATAATATTTATGTAGTGTTTGAATAATCTTACGCTTTCATAAAAAATTTAAATAAGTATAAGTAAATATTATGGAGAGAGGCTCATTAGTTTTCACCATATTTTTAAATGATCGATCTCGCTAAATTATTTTTAAATTACGATTTTACAATAATCGAAAACATATTTGCCAAATTTGATCGAATTGCGTTGCAGAAATAGAAAAATGGCATTGTATATTTGTTTATAAAATATGATCATCCGTTGAATGGTATTTTAACGTTTGAGAGAAATATGTAGGAAGAATAGGAATAGGTATTTCTACAATACAGATAGGTTAATTATTTGAAATTCTTTATCTCTTTGCAACTCAATATGCCATCTATCTCTTAAGGGAATTTCATAATTCTATCAATACTAATATGCTAATAATTAAAAAAAGGCCGATCAGAATAAAGTGAAAATTATATGCTGTAGGATTTGAAAGTTTAATGAGATGTAAGGTCATCATTCTTGTGGTCATCAAAATTTCTCTATTATCTAATCCTAAATAAATAACAATTGATTTTTTATAAACTTTCTCCTAGCAGTAGTGTCTGGTCTTCTAAGAGTTTTCGCTGATTTAAAACCTTTCATTACAAAAAATTAATGAAACTTAACAATTTATGTTAGAATTCTTCATTCCTTCATCACCAATCCAAGTTATGCTTTTAAACCAGGGGTTCCCAACCCCGTGCCCGCGAGCACCATGGAGCCCGCGGAACGATTCTTATGTGCCCGCCACTAAACATTAATTAAAAATGTGAATTGTTTTTATTTATTTGTTAGAGTTTCAATTTTTTTGAGTGCCTAGCTTTGTTAAATACGTTCGTATGTTTGCGATATTGTATGTATGAGTGGTTCCTTTGCTGACAGTACTTGTCGCAACTTGTCTATGGACGACTGCACTCCTCACGCCAGCCTGGAACCGCGTTGTTGTCATTGTGATTGCTGCCCGATCGGGTCGCGACAGTAGCTAGGAGACATCTTCGTCTGACGAAACACGAATTAGGAGTTTTGATATTCCTTCTGAAAATTTTTAACGGGCTAAAAGCGAGGTGCGTAATATATTATATTAATAAGCAATAATCTATTATGATTGTGGGGATAGTTATAGTCCTTGTTATAATACATTTATGCATATAATGTAGAACAGACGTGTGCTATAGCATTGATATTATATTGTACTTCAATTACTATTTATATTTTATTTTTTTAGGCCGAAAATGAGTGGACCGAGTAAAAGACAACGAACCTATAATTTTAACACTGACTTGGAGGAATCATATTGTTTCGTTAAAATGAAAAATAAATACGTTTGTTTGTTGTGTGGTAGTGGTATTGCAATGCCGAAAAAACATAATTTTGAACGTCACTTTCAGACAATGCACGCCACTTTTGATGTGAATTATCCACTTAAATCTGAAGTAAGAAAGAAAAAATGTCAACTAAAATCAAGTCTAACTGCACAACAGACTGTTTTCACTAGACATGTGGAAAATTCTAAAAAGGCCACCATTGCTTCTTTCAAAATTTCTCACATGCTCGCAAAAAAGAAGAAACCTTTCATTGATGGTGAGTTGTTTAAAGAGCTATTTTTGATTTGTGCCGATTGTTTGTTTGATGGATTTTCTAATGAACGTGAGATTGTCTCAGCAATACAAGACTTACAGTTGTCAAATAACACCGTCACAAGAAGAATATATGCAATTTCAACAGACATTCAAAATCAGTTAAAGACTATCTTGGAAATATGTGACTGGTTCTCGTTACAATTTGACGAGTCGACAGATATATCAGATACCGCACAGTTAGCAGTTATGGTGAGAATGGCATTTAGTAACTTCACAGTAAAAGAGAATATGTTGCAAATATTACCTATGAAAGGACAGACAAGGGGTGAGGATATTTATAATACATTCAGAACATACGCCAAGTCAATAAATATGCCTTTGCAGAAGCTGTCTGCGATAACCACCAGCAATGGTAGGTAAAAACAAGGATTTATTGCCCTCTGCAAGAAGGATGAATCATTTTCAAACTTTATGTCCTACCACTGTATTATCCAGCTCTGTGTTGTAAAATATTACCATTTGAACACGGTATGAAAATAATTATAAAAATAATCAATTCTATTCGAGCAGCTCCTTTGCAACACCGACTTTTCAAGGCCCTGTTAGAAGGTACTGAAGGTAAAGAACGTGATCTTATTCTGCAAACTGAAGTACGTTGGCTCAGTAAGGAAAGGTTCTTACGAGATTTGTGTGTTTGATTGAAGAAATAAAAACATTTATAAACGATAAAAATGAAAATTACGATGAACTAGCTGAATCTCGCTGGCTGATTGATTTGGGATTTCTCACAGACATCATGGAAAAATTGAATTCTTTAAATTTGGAGTTGCAGGGGAAAGACAAAAACATAGCTGAAATGATATGCTCAGTAAAGTCATTTAAAGCTAAATTGGATTTGTTGATATCACATCTGCAGATCAATTCTCTCGTGCATTTTCCATGAAATGCTAGTTAATAATGAATTAAACGGTTCATTATTTATTAAGCATTTTCAAGTGTTTAAAAAACAGCTTGAAGAGAGATTTTTGCAGTTTACACATATCGAGCCAATTGTTTCCTTCAGTATCAATCCTTTTACTTGCCAAATAAATGTAATGGAAATGGCCCCATGTATTGCAGATTTTGTTCAAGGTAAGACAGAAGAACTAGTTTGAAATTTTGGACCTTAAGAATGATATTTTGCTAAAATCCTTAATATCAGAGGACTTTTGGAAAACAGTGGACAAAAAAAAGTTCCCATTTTTTAAAAAAGCGGCATTTAAAATTCGATCATTTTTTGGTTCGACAAATTTATGCGAATCATTATTTTCAAACCTGAACTTAATAAAATCAAGATATAGATCTCGAATCACCAATGAGCATCTTTATGTTGCTAACAGGATTATCGTCATACTCTCCTAATTATGAGGCACTGGCCAATGATATGCAATGCCAAATATCACATTGACATATTGATATTATATTTTTTTATAAAATTTTTTATTTGTATTTATGTTTTTTGCTTACGTTTTATAAATACATTTCTCTGAGTGTATGTAATTTGAATAATAATTTTATTATTTTGAAACATTTTTGTTTATTATTAGTTAATAAATTATGTATATAAGACAATATTTTATGGGAATGAGAAGTTATGGAAGGAGTTTGTCGATTAAAAATAGGTGGTGCCCGTCACCCTACCGATATTTTAGAATGTGCTCTAGAGTACAAAAAGGTTGGGAACCCCTGTTTTAAACAGATGGTAACCGTCGCTGTTATCTGCACGAAATATAAGTTACGTTTCGATAGGATTCACGTATAATATGCTCTTCCATCTTTGTAATTGGATAAAATTTCCTCCTGTAATGATAAATTTAATCAAGTAGCACATAATAGTAATTTCTTTTGTTTTCCAAGTTTTTAGCTAACTTTGATGCCAGCAAACATATCTCAAAATATACTAATTGTCTCTTAATTCTCTATGTGAGCATATAAGATCATAACGTAAAATCACAGAATAGTTCTTCCATGCTGTTATGGAGTTTTTGTTGAAATTTGGTTTAATGCGAAGTTTACTATTTAGATAATTGTGAAGAGTTTCCGGTAATGTGGAAATTTTCAATATGGCGACATCTTTCTCTGAATTTTGTAAGTACCATTTTACATTACTGACTCCCTTACCTTTCTTTCTGTAGTACATACATGCTTTTGTAAACAATACCTTGGAGTTTGCTGATAGCATAAAACTTAACTTATTGTAAAATTGATATGCTGAAGCGTGACTTCGTGGAATGGAATAGACATTTCAAAAAATGAGAAAACTTAGTATCTTCCACTGAAAATGTTTTTCTGTGGAAGATACTAGGTTTTCTCATTCTTTGAAAAGCTTAACTTAGTGTTTCGACATAGTTCATTACAAAGGAGCAAGATTTGATATATAGTCTGAATAACTTTATGTTTGTAATTATATTGTGATGATAAGGATTTCATCTTGAAACGAACGAAACTTTCTTTAGGAGATGGAAGAAAACTCGAGGGAGAGGATGATTTTGATCTTACATCACTTGGAGGATTGACGAAATTTCCATTGGAAAAAATATGTATTTTCTGGCACAAGGTACATCTATTACAATATTGGTAACCTCGAATGGTATGCTATAAGTATCAAGAGATCTAAATAAGAGCAAAAAATAGATTGATCCGTGTGATCTTTTTACCAATAAATTTGGAATTATTTTGTGATTTTTGATTCGATAATGAAACAAATAAATTTGAAAATATAGACGCAATGTCCATAGGAAAAAGGATGGTGGCTAGAAAAATAATATATCTTGTATATAATAAAATAATATATCTTGTATAAAAAATATATGCTTCTTTAATAGCGTAACATACTTTGGTGAGCAAGAAACATCAAGAGATATTAAAAAAATGAATGCTTCATCAAATCAGTTTACCTGTATCTTTGGAATAATTTTGATAAATTTATAGACGGATATTGAAACATTAACTTTCTTTCGGAAATATACCAATCCTTTGGTCAATACGCAAAGGTGAAGATTACCCCTAATTACCTCGAGGATAAAGAGGAGATGTGCAATAAGGATGACCGCACGATAACCTAGCATACATACCAGCACTGAAAGCAACATGGTTTGGTAAGGTTTATGGTATGATATCGAATTCATCATCCTTTCGGAAGCACATGCATGCTATCGTCACAAGGCAAAGAAGAAGATGTAAGTGATCCCACAGCGTATGGAGGATAGCGACGAAATGTCATTTGAAATAAAGGGCGGATGGGTGCATGGAGAAGAAAACGAAAATGCTGCATTAGGTGTAACCTGGTTTGGTGGAAAAATATCAAATAATATAAAAAACTTGAATAAATAGTTGGCATTTTTTGTTTTCAAAACAATGTTAAATTTACTGCTATTATTATCGTCCTTAAAATAACACTCAGGGAACCTCTCTCTACTTTAAAAGAGCAAGAGCAGGGGCTAAGAAAGGGTGCTTGGTAAAAAGATGGATACAAGGAATAAAAGTTTAATCTAATGTTATTCATACATATAGTCAAGTAGGATAGGAATCCAGAAATTCTTGATTGTAGTGTGATTTTTCAATATTGAAAACAATATTAAAATAAGTGGTATTATTTTCATTTTCAGAAGCACGATCGGAACTTCCGCTAACATTAAAGTTAAGAGTAGGAGCGGAGAGAAGCTGTAGGTGGATACTTGGTCCGAGGATAGAAACCGAATAAAGTAAGTACAGATGCAATATAATGCTATTACTAAATATTTAAAAAAAGATAGAGATGGAGTATTTTTTATTATTTTGTGTTTTTTATTTTAAAAATATATTTAATTAACTGTTTTTATTTTCATTCTTCAGTATTTTGATCGGAACTTATTCTTCCTTGTAGGTGCGAGACTAGGAGGGCAGTAACGATGAGGAATGATGCTCGGTCTAAGGATGGATCGCCGAATAAACTGAGTTCAAATGGATATAATGCTATTGCTATACATTTTTTAAGTAAGATGTAGGGCGAGTATGTTGTGATTCTTCTTTGTTTTTAATACAATATTTAATTAAATTTTGTATTTTCATAATTCATTTTAAAATAACACTAGCGGAAATTAGATTAAGAACTATGTACTTTTTATAAAGTAATGTAAAATCTTAAATATTCTATGCGCGCAAATATTTGCGCGAGTCCAGCTAATTTTATAGATATACTGGCAGAAGAGCCCGTTGATTATCAACGGGGACATTAAATCTCATAAATACCTGTGTAACATTGTTAAACTGTAACAACCATGATCGTAACACATGCTTCATAATTGCTGATAGATAGCAAATACTAGACTTTCCAATCCAATGTACCAAAAAATTTTAGTTACAATGAAGTCTACAAGGCCGCATCAACTCAATATTGAATCTCTTGTACTTTGAATGAAAAATTTCCTAAACTGAGACAATATAAAAATATATTCAAAAATCACATTAGGATAAGCAGTACGACGTCTAAAGAGATATATGTTGGCAGGTAAAGGGGGACAAATTAATCAAACATTAAACATAAATGACAGAAATAAATTACATATCACTCTAATAACTACCGATGAATATTCTTTGCCGAAAGTAAGTGTACATGGAGCTGATTTGTATCTCAATCTTAAATTTGTAACATAAGCACGTAAGACTAATAGCACTAAAGAAATCGCATGAAGGAAATGAATACGAAGTGGAAGCACTTAAAAACAACGAATAAATCAATTTTTGCATTCTGCATATACCAAAATAAATTTGATTTACCTTTTTGGTTTGTTATACTATGTTGGAGATTTGCTACAACTTTACAACTCGCCGTTCAACTCTGCAAGGATTACAAACACCAAATCTGGGATATTTTTACGTTCTTCACTAACTCCATTTCCGTAAATCGCTAAATATATATCAATGCATATAGATCAGATTTAATACTTACTTCAGAAGATTATCTATTATATAGGGGAGACCGGGGCTGGTTGGCCATAGGGGCTGGTTGGCCCAGTGGAGTTATTAAATACAATAAACGCTAGATCGTGCTAGAAATCAATCAATAGGTTGTTAGTGCTGTCCCCCTTCATCCACAGGACCAATATTGCCGGCGGAGCAGTTTTGGACAAGTTGTAGTGATTAATTGTCTTTTTGCGTGCTTCAGTAAAATTCTACTCGTCGGTTAAATGTGTTTTATTTAACTTTTGCTTACTTTAGGCGCAACAGATGAATAGTATAATTAAAGGTCATAGTTTAAGGATTATTTCTGTATGGCATACATTCGAAATAGCCTCAGTGGTTTTTGTCACTAATAGAATTTATTGTAAACATGGCGATGGGGCAGGTTGGCCCAGAAACGACGGGGCATGATGGCCACCCGGGCCAACCTGCCCCGTCCTATATATTTTTTAAAACTCGATGAAAGGTTAATTTTAATGATAATAATATGTATAATTCGTCCAGTTTATTCAATTATTAATATAATTTTCGAAGTTAAACATATTTTGATACGTTACAGAGGTCAAAAGATCGTCATAATCACGAGATAAAAAGCATTTCAGAAGAAAACACGAACCTGTTAAATTTGTTATAATCTTAAATAATAATAATTTTTATTTATCCAACGACATACATATGCATGTTTAAGACATGTCAATAATATACAATCAAATAATCAAATCAACACAGCACAGTCAAACTTTACATTATAATCACATTATTACAAACATAAGAGTAATGATACAGCAAAAAAATTGTTCTTAACCGTTTTTGATAGGTCGAGGTTGCATGAAGGTCATAATCGATCGACAATCGACCTAAACTGCCAACCAACAACGAAGGGCAGTCTTCCACGGTTAGTTACTTTGAGTCATTGTTAAATTATTTCCTTTCTGACGCATTATATTAATTTCCATATTTTACTAGTTTTTTACTACATAGCTTGCTGCGTATAGACACACTGATATCTGCCTCTCAATTAACTTTCTAAGTGTCTCAAAGGAGTAGTCCTTATGCCATAGGAGTATAATTTTGAAAGAAGTTTTTATGGGAAACACTGTCGAATGCCTTACCCAAGTCCCTGAAGGAAACTAGAGTAGTTTCATTGCTTTCAAAGGATCAATGTGTGGCGCCCCCTTCGCTCCCGCCAACAGCTCAGCGCCAGGGGCGCAAGCAGCGTTTGATCCCGCGGGAGGTCTTCTGAGGGATCCCCCGTGTGGACACGCCGATTCAGTCCACGTCAGTGGCCCTGTTAGGGTGTGTGCGTCTTGTGCTCCGGAGTTCCGCCAAAACTGTTCTCATTTCAAGTGTCATAATCCCTGTTTAACTGTATTCTCGACTTCAATAAAGCCCGCGCTATTACCAAACTCTAAAGTGGTGACCCCGTATCGAGTGAGTTTTCGTCAAGTGTCTCTTCGTGTCGCGGGCCTTTTTTCTTCTACCTTGTGCGCTGCATCCTAGGGGCGATCGTCGCTGCGCTAGCCCCCCCTTTCGGCCGTTGCCCTCTTTCCTTATCTCGGTGACGCCCGCCATAGGGCCGCCCGTTTCTCCGTTCCGAGTTCTTCGTCTCCCAGACCCCCGCCCATGGCCACCCATAGCGACCACGCCGATCAGGCGCGCGTGGCATCCGAGCCCGAGGCGCGTCTCCCGACCTCGACGCCCTCTTCGCTCCCCCCCGCAGTGACCGCTGTCGGCTCCCGCCCTTCTGGCGAGCCAGCCCAGACCAATAAAGCCCGCGCTATTAACAAACTCTAAAAATGTATAACACTGATCATTGACATGACACATTCTATGGCACCTCTGCCTTTCAGGAAACCAAATTGTGTGGGACTTATTAGATTGTTCTTTTCAAAGTAATTACGTATTCTTGAAAATAATGCTTTCTCTATTATCTTAGAAAAGACAGGAATTATTGATATGGGCATGTAGCTTGAAGGGTCATTTTTCTCACCTTTTTTGTATTGGGATAACTTTTGTGATTTTTAATTGTTCTGGATAATAACCAGATTCAAATATCTGATTAATAACTTTGGTTAGAGGATATGCTATAGCATGTGCTATGCCTTTTTTAAAGGCTATGAATTCATGCCATATATATCACAGCAGTTACGGGTTTTTAACGAGGCAATTATATTGAATATTTCTTTTTCAGTTACAAGTGCTAAGTAAAATGACTTTGAGTTGGTGTAATTAAACTATTAGATATATTGTACTATAATACATTGTGCTGTTTTATGTTAGAGCCTTCAATTAACTTTTCAATTACATTGGTGAAGTAATCATTAAAGACATCAGGTGACATATTTGTCCAGCAGCTTTCAGACTTAAATCGAGTCTCAGCCTTGATTAATTTCCATAAAGCTTTTGATTTATTATTAGATGTGGCAATGTATTTATTGTTTGGTTCCACATTTACTTGCCTAATTCTGTAGCCTTTTAAGGTCTTTACTGATAACCATTAGTTTTATTTTGATTTCCTAAAGTAATACTAGTTTAACTTATCAAAAGATTGCATGGGTCAACGTGCTCCAGCCTCTGGGCCAACCTACCCCGATGTAGGGGCTGGTTGGCCCACTCGACATACATCCAGTAATTATGATATTTTTTAATCTTTAACTCATATTTTCAAGTTTAATAATTGCCATCCAGATTCAGTAAGAATGCATCTAAAATTTAGCAATAATTTCATAAGTTTAAATATGTAAAAAAATAATATAAAATAAATAAAAAAACCGGGCCAACCAGCCCCGGTCTCCACTATAGCTATATAGATAGGATACTAATTCACAGGCTAAACTACAAGCGTAATTGACTTGAGATTTTTACGACGTATTGGCCATAACGTGTAACCGCCAGAAAAATTGCGATTTTGAACCTCAGTGTCATGGGTTCGATTTCATAGGGCCCCAAATCTCGATTTTCCCCCTTTAAATGTATTGCTTTAATTTTCGGGAATTTTTTAAAAATACTTCCCGGATTGGTAGAGAATCGAAACTCAAGTAGCCTATGTATATAGTCATAATCTATCGAAAACATAGATAAAGCATCGTGCAAAATGTAGCATTGGAGTTAAGAGATACCTTCTCCCACAGTTGGTTCCTGATAGAGATCGTGCTTCTGTTTAAATAAAACTAATTATATCTATGACGGAGACGTTTGGGGAGGATCAGAACTTGACTCTTAGTCAGCGCGATGGATTGCGTTGAGGAAAAGGCTTTCCTTCGGGCGGAGAGATGATTAGTGTAATATGTCTAATGCTTGTGGAGAGGGGAGCGCACGAAGAGCTCAAAAGTATAAAAAAGCGGAGCTGTTTTTTTCCGCACGTCCCTTTTGGGGAGTGTCACGTCGCACCGCCCGTCATCTGCCAACTTCGCAATGGAAACGTCATTTGATCACGCGCTTTGTTTCCAAAACCGACTCCACTAGGAAACTTGTTTAGCGCTTCCTTATCGGGTCGACGGACAGCCCTCGTTATTTTTCTCTTCTACATCTCCGGATAATAGAGTTTTGGCACTCGTAATTAACGGCGAAGTTTAATCCGAATTAGTGGCAAGTTTCGAGAATATCTGAAAAAGGCCGAGAACGATGAGAAATGAGCGAGGAACATGGAAACAAACAAAATATTACTCAAAATTTTGGCTCGATAAATCGCTCGCACCCACTGAATTTCAGATGCATAGATAAATCAAGTAACTGTAAAAATAACATTACACAGAGGAATTACTTAAAATTACGCTCATTTGATTTACCGATCTATATATTTACTAATATTTTAACTGTAACTATTGAGAAGTGAAAAAGTTGATAAATTATTGGAATGTATAATATTTTCCTCTTAAAACTTGTGAAGGATATAAATTCTTCAATCGATGGATAAAGAATGTCTTAGGCGAAGCTGTCAATCCTCTGCTCGTAGTGTTGGCTCTTCTCTAAAACCTTTATCTTGCCGCACAATAATTTTACATCCGTGGAATTGAGTAGGCAATTAAGAAATTTTCTCATTTAATTCTGCAAACAAATTAAAAATGAGTTTGAATGATCAAAGCACTACATAGATACCTTAAGGAAAGGGACCCTAAACGAGTGGAAGTGTCATGTGTGGAAAGGGATCTTCAAAAATTCATATCAAGGCATAGTGTGTGAGATGAAAATCTAATAAACGGAACAAAGTTTGTACATCAATCTGGAAGATATTGACTATGGATCGACCAAAATCAAAGTAAAATGATGGCACGAATAAATATTACAATAAATGAGATGAGAATGAGAGAACAACCAACCGTTCCCTAAATAAAAATAATAACGATTTTGCATACAGAGGACTTAATCGGGCGAAAATTTAGATCACGAGGCCCCATCTTCGATCAAACCAATACAAATATCAAAAATACAAATTTTCAAATGTTTTCAGATTAGAAGATGTAACATCTTTGCAAGAACGTTTAGATCATCCAGGCAGTGGCGCAGCCAGGATTTGCCAATGGGGGGGGTCCAAGGAAACGAAAAATGCCTAACTTACAGGGGCTAGAATATTCATGCTCGTTACTTACTACAAATATGTCAATTCCTTCAAAAAATAAATGCATTGAAAACTAGAGGAGTTTAACGCTTGTATGGCCAAATTATTAATCTTTCCAAGATAGTAGTTTACATAGTAACCGAATTATAGGAAACTTATCATAAGTGTTGTTTGGAATTTTAGTTTGGATACATACAGTATCTATTAAAAAGTCATTTTTTTCTATGCTGAAGTTTTAGCTTTTATTTTCTTTTTATTTTAGTTTTAAGTTTTCTTCCCGATTCTTTGAGAGTTCTTTCTTCCAAGAGGTTGCGAAGCAAGAGAAGGAAAAAATTAGTAACGATTATTTGTCAAGCGACATAAAACGTAATATCCACTCCTTAGATCCCCACATTGGCGCGCCAATGCTAATTTGAATATCTTTCGTTATTTGACTATATCATCAGCAGGTTTCTTTGGAGTGACTTCATCCCTTCTTTTTAAAATTAACTCCTCTTCTAAGAAACAAAAAATCATTGATATCCGATGGTTTCACTTTGTTAAAAAACCATTTATGTCAGAATTTTCTGGTACGCTTAGAATTAAGTCTGATTTCGTTATTTATGTATTAGCTAAGTGTTCATTTGAATGCGTCACAAACCGAACATTAAAAAATTCATTATAGTTTTGATTATATATAGTTGATATTATAATTGAATTTGCAGAATTAAAGTTGCATACCAAGGTGAAACAAATGAAGTCGTCATCTTACAATTATTTAGAGTAATTCATACTTAGGTTGTATAACCAGCAGAGAGCTCACGCAAACCCAGTCTTACGCATTGTGTTCAAAGAAAACAAAAATTTTCCTTGAATTTAAATTTTGAAGGGGCATTGCGTGTTCACTTCATTGACCGGATAAGTCATGAGATTCGCCAACGTGAGACCCTTCTTCCGTGGTGAGACCATTATTTAATCAGTATATGAATATTAAAATAACGAAGTGTTAACGTAGGAAAGACTTGTCAAGACCAAACATTACATTTTAAGAACCAGAGCAAAATCGAAAAGACCAATATCAAATCTCTACAATGCCCCTTCCAACACGAGGCAAGGTGTAAACATAAGTAAAACCACTTTAGGCTATTATTTTGCATTCTCCATGGAGAATAAACGACCTGTCCTACCACCTATTTCTCATAATTTATGCTCATTATTTAATCGGCCAAAGTAGTGGGGGAGGGTGGGGGACGTAAGATAGTGGTTTTATCTTACACAAATGCTCTTCCCTGAATTTAAGCAATCTCTGCCTAACTTCACTCCTCTCTTTCAATCATTCCTAACTCATGCAATATTATACAATCAGAGAGAATGATGCATAATTTATTAACAGCTAGAAAAAAATCAATAATGGTCAGCTGACCAAATAATATCAGATTTACTACCCAAGTCTCCAAAGAAAAGGACTGAAACCAACAAAAAGCTAATCAAGAAACAGTGAAAGGAGAAATAACCTAGGGTAAATAAAAGGAGTCCCAATAAATTTATGAATAGTCTTGCATCTATACTGAAAAACCTGTAAGATATATTGCTGTAATAAATATATATATGAGTAGACTGAAAATAAAAAAGCACTGTAAAATTCAACTGAAGAACAGATTCACATTTATGGAAACATGTAAGGAATAGAAAAGAATGTAAAAAATATAAATTAAAATGAAATATACACAATGCTAATCTGTATCAGGAACTTTTTGTATAGTTAAGCAGGTCTTGCTATACATTTGTATGGCTTTCAATTGATCTGTAAGAAAAATAATATTAAACAAAATGACCAAAGGCAAAACTAATGAAACATTTGGACGAAGACAAACTACTAAAATATCGTTATATAACTTGTTATAGTAAATAGTAATAATAGTAAATATTGAAAAAAGTAGTAATAGTAGTAATAGTAAATATTGAAAAAAGTGATTGCTAAAGTGCATAAAAAACTGAAATTGAATATAGGGGGCCCCCAAGTAAAATATCGCACAAAAAATTTTCATATGCATAAAATTGTAATGCATTATGAGAAAGAAATATACAAGCACCAATATAGATTTGAGCCTTGCTATGAGAATGAAAACTTTATTACTTATGGTGATTAAAAATACTAGTACCTGTGAATATATGAGACAATTATCTTGGTAATACAGTTTCCTGAAATTTTGTAATTCATTAAGGCCAGGAGATAGGAATCAACTGATTGATGCTGCATTGCTGGAAGAATAACTTCTACTCTACATGGTGTCTTTAATTTATAGTTCAGCCTATGGATGTGGATGAAACTGAATTTTAAAAATTACATGCTATTATTTAATTATATAGGTATTCATATTAAAAATAACAGCAAGAGAAAGTAGTAGTATAATAATTCAACAGTATGTTAAAGAAATTAACAAGAACTATCAATATTTATTAAAATCAATCTTGAAAAAGGAACCAGATTACATTGATTGTATAAACTCAAGATTCTATTCTGAAGTACCTTCGAGAATATGAGAAACTCCTATGTATCACCATCATTTCCTTGATTTTTTAAATTTGTTTGTAACAGTGAGCATACTGTGAAGGCCAGGATACAGCATACACCAAAAGGCTGCTGATTCATGCTCTAGAGCAGGAGGAACAACTTTTATTAACAAAAAATTTACATATGTATTATATGATTATATAAAAAACAGCAAAAGCAACAAGTAATACAATGAAAATCACTATGGTAAAGAAATTAATAAGGTATATACTTAATTACCATTCCTTTACCTATGGATATATATGTAATTCCTGTAACACATTTTGTGCAATTTGTTGAGAACAGCAACCATCTTTCCACAGCAATTGACAGGAGGACAAATTCACCAAAAGATGTTGATTTATGGTCTATGGCTGGATAAACAACATTCCTCTCTTCTGTGTCCATCCATCAGGAGGTGAGCTCTTTCCCAATAGACTCCAACATGGATGAAAGTTTATAAAAACATACATTAATATGAAAAGCAAAAGAAAAAAGTAGAACACAATATCTCTATTATGAACCTCTGCTTAAACATAAATGAAATGAAGGGGAGAGATGATCTGAACTTACTAATGGTGTGTAAATACTGAGTTTAATAGTAGTAGTAGTCTCCCATTCTAATAGTTTCACACCTCTGGGAGTTTGCAGGTTAAGGCTTATAATACTTAGCCCAACGGTATGAATGAAGGTAGTGTGGCCGGCACTACGCTTCTACCATCTACTATTGCCCAGAGTTTTACCTTCAGTACTCATTTTTACACATTTACAGGCTGATCCAATCTGTCGCCTCCCTGAAAAATGCTGGCAGGTAATTTGCCATGGCTGAGGATTGAACCTCTGAGTTGCATTTAATAATTTCAGAATATACAGTGCTCTGGAGAGAGTCAAGATAAAAATCTTTATTATTGCAATTCAAGTAGTTAAGCCACTTAAATCGTTTAATGTCTGTCTATATGAAAAAACAGCGGCTGTGGTGGCAGAGTGGTTAGCGTGTTCACACGGTATCCCTCCAACCCAACGGTCCCGGGTTCGAATCCTGGCTAGTCGGATTTTTACGGTTAGGGAATGGTCTTGTGCGAATGTTGTTGTTAATAACTTACTGTAAAAGTCCAGAAAATGGGGTGGGGTATATGAAAAAAATAAATAAAAAAATTGAAAATAAAATAAGACCTCTCTCAGAGGCTCACTTTTCGAATGCACCTTAGAGATTGCTTGTGGTTATGATGTCCAGGTAGTTTAACTACTGGTAGAGTCTCTTGCCAGATAGGTATTGATTAACCACCTGACAAAGAGTGCCTCACAACATTAGGGCAGAGAGGTCTCATAGTTTAGAAGCTAACTTCTAGGAGCATAAACCCTGAACACAAATCCTGGTCTTCCAGGATGGGGGTGAGGCATGGGGCTAGCAACTTCACCCTGTAACAACCATAAATATGCCTCTGATGAATCATGTTGGATTGTTAAGATGTCAAACTAACAAACTGACACATTCATTAATTGTATATGAAAATTAGTGACTTTGAATGTAAGAACCATGCTGAAATCAGGATAGATGAAAGAAATTTCAAATGAAATGTTTAAATATGGTTTGTATGTAATATCTCTCCTAGAAATGAGATTTGTAGAATCTGTCAGAATTGCAAAGATTTGACAGTAGTGTACAGTGGTTCCAGTTATAGAACTGGATTACATGAAACATATAAGGAGTAATGTGATAAACCTTAATCCATAAGCAGAGTTGCTCTGGAAATCAATCTCAAAATATTGATATGTCAGCACTTTCTCTAACAGAAGATGGTTCAGAACAAGAGAAGCAAGCATTTATGATAACTTTGAAAGAGAATGCAAGTAAACATCAAAATATCATGCATTCGTTCTTGTAGACCTCAATGAAAAATTTGGCGAGGAAGATTCTATACATAATACAGCCGGAAAGTACACTTTGCTTGATGAAACAAGTGAAAACAAAGCTATTCTTACTACTTATTATAAAAAGAATATGTATTTTAGCATTAAAATATTAATCAGGGTATCTGGGAAATGCCAGGAAGTGAAATTGTGAGACCAAATAGATTGTGTGTAGGAAACAAATTGACCTCCAAATTAGGCTACCTTGGAGAAAGCCAATGGTCCTAGAAGACAAATGGAACTCAAATTTTAAAGGATCCAGTGCAAGCCCCTTAAAGAAAAGTTTAAAGTAGTAAGTATGACAAATGTGGAAGGAGGGACATGAATATCCTGTTGAAATACAATGGATAAGAATTAAGAGGCTCTTATCAACAGCAAATGATACAATTGGCAAAGTTCAACTAAAAAGCTATGGAGAATGGTTCTATTGCAAGTACAAAGCTGCAACAGATAAAAATAAGAACAGATACATTATGCTTCAAAGGTAGATCAGGTTGAGGAGACAAAAATCAACAGTGTAGGATGATAATACAGTAGAACCTCAATTTTACGAAGTTGAAGGGACCCAAAAATTTGCACTTTGTAAAATTCGGGCTTTGTAAATTTGAGGTTTTCTTTCAAGCAATCAGAATCTCTACAATACCAATCCAGTTTCAGTAACACAGGGCATAAAGTTAAATGGGAGTGAAAGGAAGGTAGTATTTCAATAAAATGAATTATACATCCAGTTTAATGTTTAATACAACAGAAAAAAAATTCTAAACTTTTTACTTTTTAAAATAATCTTCAATTTTTATTTTTTTGGAAGTTTCAATGAAAGATGAGGTTATTTTCTCAATACCTGCAAGGTAATAATTGAATAAATCAGGTACACCATCAGTAAACATCTGAAAATTGTGAAGCACTTTTATGGAGTGTCTTAATTCATCCCTTGTAGGGGGGAAGGTGCTTCTGGTATCTTCGTAGCTTGTAGAAGAGATATCTAAGTTCACTTCATCCTTATCTTCTTTGTCTTCACTAAAATCATTGCAGTTATGCGTCATCACGTGAGAGTCACACTTGACATATGACTCAGCACGAGAGGATGCATCTGAGATGTACTGATTTAGTTGTGCCATTTCTTTACTAAGGAGGTCCTGTAGTGTGGGAACCTCCACTAACTCCTCTGTCTCTATAATTGATGTGTCACCAAAACCAGCAGATCTCCAACAGTTGGAAATAGTGTTTGCAGTGACACTGTCCCATGCTCTGGCAATTCCTCGCACAGCATGGAACAATGTCCATGGAGGCACATCAGAGGCTTGATCAGCAACAAATGTATGCGTACTAAAGCTCTGCTTGCAGAAAGCTAAACTATACAGGTGTCTAAACTTGTCAAATAATAATGAGGATGAAATAAAACTAATTTCTGTGTCAAATAAGAGTCACAAGCTCATTCAGAAAGAAAACAATAGATATCACATGCAATTCTCTGTGTGCACTATAGTAGTAGTAGTTTGTTAAAAGCACTTTGACAGCTTAGGTCATTTTGCCCATGTGCTCCCACCAGGATTTGAAATCAGAACTGATTCCTCATGAGTCACGAGCGTTACCCACATGGCTCTCCAGGAGCCAATGTGCAGTATATTTGCATCAAATTGAAAGGATTTAAAAATTAGACTACCATTATACTGATTCCCTTTATAGCATAGACCTTATTTCAAAGCCTAGGAGACTCACTTAAGTCACAGTGAATGAAACTCACAGCCATGAATTCCAAGAAACTAGCTCGTAAATATTTTATGTCATTTAAGAACTTTACTTAAGTTAATTTGAAACTCCCTCTATTTTATATGCATTCTACTACGCTGACGTTTAGCGGTGATTTTCGAGAACTACTTACTCGCGGCTACTTTAAACGATCTTGTCGCGTCACAAATCACAAGTCGCGATCGCAAATTCTTACCTAACCACGTAAAACGCTTTTAATTAATAAATTACGAATTGAAAATGCATCAAAATTTGAGTAATAGTGACGTATTACAACAAATTTAGTATTCTTTAATGAAACTAATTTTCATGACAGCTGCTACGAAGAATTTCCACAGGAATGCTACTTTCAAGTAAAAGGTTCACCAAAGTTCTGCGATGGGGTTGCGGCGGCTATCATATTGCTAAAATTAAATAATTCCAGAGAAAATATGGAGGTGGCAAAGGATATATATATACTTTGCGACGAGTAGGTATTTCTTATACACAAAATGAAAGAAAAGAAATAAAACTTACCAAGCGTCCGAAGATAGTGCTGGACGAGAAATCTTCGGTAGTGGACTTTGTAGTTGTTAATTATTCCCATGTCCAGCGGTTGCATCTTACTGGTGCTATTTGGACTCAGAAAAAGTACGCTTGGTAGCACTAGTCCGCTTATTTTATGAACTGGGGCATTATCTATACAAGAAGTAGTACATTGCGATTCTCGCATGCGCTCTTCCTCTGCAAGAAGATAATTTGCTTCTGAAAAATGTCCGTCGTCATCCATGCTTTTTTATTACTTTCATACAACACAGGCAAATTTTTTACGTTCTTGAAGAAACGCGGAGCTCTTGATTTTGCAATCACAACTGGTTTCAACTTTTCAGATCGATATTGGTTACATATCAGCATTACTATAACCCTATTCTCAGATTTTTTACCTCCGCGATATTTTTCACCACGGGTCCCGAGGATGGAGTCAGGTAATGCCTTGAAAAACAAACCTGTTTCATCCAGGTTGTATATATCTCGAGGGTAATATTTAGACACAATGTCATCGTTTATTTCATGCCACTGCTCAACATTTTTTGTGATGATGCTACCTTCCTTTCCACAGATTTTCATTGAAGTGATTCCGTATCTTTTCTATCAGACCCATTTGAGGCTTTAATGTTGTCGCACTTCAGTTTAAGAGCCAAAACCTGAGCCTTCTCCTTCAGAATTTTTTGTCTGCCCGCGATCACGTACTTCCTTGATAATTGACCTTATGGTGACCAAACTCAGGGACTTCTTCTTTTTCTTGGTCAGCGATGTTTTATCCATTATTTCACTGATAGGCACACGGGATATCACAACACAGGCCACCTCGCGCAGAGAGAGATTCTGACTGTACGCGCGCGACTTTTCCTCGCTTGGAGACCAACATTTCTCAGGGTGTCCACCATCCAACCATTATTTTTCAAGCTTTTACTAACCAGTTAAAATCCGAAATCCCTGCAGCAGCCTTATGCATTTTAAGATGTCGCACTCCAATTTAGTAGCCAAGACCTGAGCCCAAAACTCCCCAAGTCGAAAACAAATTCTTATCATGCTCTATTCTCTCAATCTTTCGTCCAAATAGAAAGTATATACTACTGGAAACTGCTGGTCTATACGATCCCACGTCGCGGATTCGCGATATTACCAGAAAGCTTGATGAAGAAAGAAAGAGCATGGCTACGTCTTATAAGCTATAATTTTTCGCGAAAACTGTAATCAAAATGTTTGTATCCCACGACATTTTCACATTTTACCGTCTAAAATACATGGGATGAGGGTCCTCCCAACATAGTCGATCTGGATTCAGCTGCTCCTGTTTACGGCGATCGTCATCCCGTTGTATTGAGCACAGTGCGACAAAACCATTTCAAATGCTTCGTAAAAGCGGGGTTCATTCACTCCTAGGGACCGGCTTCTCACTTCGTAAAACATGAAATCGAGGTTTTACGTAAAACCGAGGTCATTTTACATGTACAAAGATCGGGACCGGCGGAATGGTTCGTAAAACTGTGTCACTTCGTAAAATCGAGGTTCGTAAAAACGGGGTTCTACTGTACTTCAATGAAAGAATAGGAGCATTTGAAAAATATTATACAAACTGTGGAGCAGCTCAGCAATGAAAATGAAAGTTTTATCAAACAGTAAAACACACTTGCAAAGCATAGCATCCAAAAGTAAACTCTCATAAGAACAAAAATGATGAAGTCTTAGAAGAAGAGTATCAGATAATAGAATGATGGTCCAATTCTAGAATTAGGGGGAAAGGTGTAGAATCAGAATGAACTGGGAAATAAACTGAATATTGGAAGAGAAGGATATAGTTAGGTTCTCCAAGTCAATATGACTGTAATGGATGGGCCATCTTGAATGGATGGAATAGTGCAGAATGCCAAAATTGTTAATGAGTAGTAAGTTGATAGGAGGAAGACTACACAAACTACAAGATGTTGATGAGGGCCTGAAGACAATCGGAACTGGAAGATTTAGAGAGAAAGCAAAGAGTAGAGCCAAGAGTAGGCACATAATGGAAGCCAAGGCCCACACAAGGCTGTAGAGCTATAGATGAGTGATCACAATTCAAGAAGTTAGGTCAAATTGTTTAATGAGAGAGTATGTGAGAAAATTAGAAAATAAAAATACTTAGTAATGTAAGCGACCATATACAGGGTGCGGCACACAGGGCGAGTCTAAAGTCAGGAAAGTGAAGAAAAAAAAAACGCAACCCGCAGAGCACTGGTGAGAACTTTTCGCAGGCTCCCCTTTAACTACATGTATTTTTGGGGTTTTATTTTCCTCTCATACGGGACTCAGGAGCTTGTCTATCCTATGACATGGACTCGAATAGTTTAAATGAACCTTTTACTAAATGATCATGTTTGATTTTTTTCTCTAAGTCCTCTTGATTCCTTTTATCATGGAAAATAAAACATGCCTGCAATGTAAACTTCTCGGATGCCGGTGTCGTCTGCTAGAGTGATACTGAAAACGAAGCATCTGCCAACCTTCCGCAAAATGTATTAAAACCTCATTGATTATTATAATGTTGATTTTATGTATATTATAATGCATTAATTCGTCTTAGTGGTAAGTGACTGTGTGAAACTAGACATTTACCGTCTTAGTTTTTAATTTATCAACACCAAGTATGGCATAAAAATTCCTTAATAATCGTTTACCGCATACATTATGATAGCTTATAAGGGTAATTAGAGATTTTCCGCTAGCGCAAATGTTTGTTCTAATTCATAATTGGGGATCAATGCAGTAAAAGTTGTCAAAATGACGAATACGAAAACTTTTATACCATACAAGACCTGCAGGTGCGGCCGAGAGCACAACGAAATGTTCATTAAAATGCCGTGGCTTAATAGTGACGTTCGTTCAGATTCATATAGTTCAGATAGTGAATGAAATAATAAAATTAAGGAAGATGCTTACATTCAAGTTTCGGAGTATTTTATGGGGGCTGCTCATTATTATATTTATTGAAATCCTGTCGCAAGGAAAACTTTACTGGGAGACGTTCCAAATTAGGTTAAAGTTTCAATGAAATAACACTGCTATTATTAAGACACTTTATTTTCCAAAAAATAACACGTAATACATTGATAAAGGTCTGATCAAGTACTGAATATATTGTTGTAAATGAAGGAAACCATTCTACTTACCATTAATATTTAAACATGGTTTTCCTATAAACTCATATCTAAACACTCATAATAAATGCAAAAACCACAATATCTGAACACCGGACTTCTTTACTGAAAATAAATCACTTTAGCTTTTACACAAAAGATGAATTCTTCGGAAACCAATAATTCACGACACACAAATTCTGTCTGAATAATAATTCTGATAATCCATGTGAACCTTGAGACATCATTGCAGAACATTTCACAATTAATGATGATAACCATTACTGAATAAACTTAACAATTCAAGTATAATGATTTAAAATGATGTGATAATTAAAATTTTAGTGAATAAATGAACAAAAGATCACAAATGAAGAAATATTTTAGAACTTCTAAAATATCTGAGCTCATTTTAATTAATGGAAAGAGAAGTAAGTCAGTCCTCCACAAAGGATGATGAATTCCAGCAGAAGGATTAAACTCTTTAAACTTTTGTTTATATTTGTCTATAATATGGCATATGATGAAAGATAATCATGGTTTCCTCTCACATGATCTGCAACTAAATTGCCAATTTAGGTTTTACCAATGACAGATTCTGGAAGAGGATGACATACGGGTGTCAAAAGAAAAAAAAACAAAAATGAATACATTATAAATATTCAACTTACCAGCATCAGCTAATGAGGGAAAATAAAATTAATCAGTTAATGTTCACATATTACAAGCAACATGTATAAGAAATAACAAGTGAGGAAATTCTTGCAATCCTACACCTTAACCTGTCATAAAATTCCAGCACAGAAAATTAATACATTCCATTAAAAAGTAAATATAGACCATCTCTCACGAAGGCAGGCTGGTGCTCCAAAATATCTTATTTGTCACAGAATTTTTATCATAACTCATGATGGAAGCTTCAATCCAAAATCAGAAAACAGCTTGATTCACAACAGGATCTAGAATAGAAAGACAGAACTGCTAACTGCGAGGAAAACAAAATTGAAAATTAACAGAAGTTAATCTTACCTATTTATTCTGGAGATTCTGAAAATAAAAAAGACCTTTCGCTAAAGCTTACCAATGAAATCAGCACAATAAATAATCAAACCTAAATCTATAACAAGTCAAGTGCGGTTCTATTGTGTAGAAAAAGCTTCAGTTTGGTTGGACCTTGGAGACCTGAAAAGACAATACAGTATAAGAGTTTAATTTTTAACAAGTGATTCACATAAATAGTTACATGTAGAAACATTACTAGAACCTCCACCTGACCTATGTGAATAGCCTTCCATGGTGTGTGGGTTGTCAGTCTTCCACAAAGGATGATGAGTTCCACCTGGTGCAGTTACACTTGCCTTTCATTGTTACTAGTTCATATTATGGCTTACAATTCAGAACAAGATAGACTCCATTTAACATGAATTCTCAGTTTTACTTGGGACCGGTTCTGAAAAAGGAAAGCATGCTGCCATTAAATGGGACAAACAACAGGTAGTAAAATGTTATGGAAATTCATCTTACCAATTTCAGCTAGTGTTAAAGGAAACATCCCCAAATAATAAATGCATAGTAGCAGGTACATCCCAAAAAAAATTCTTGTATCACAACTTTATTTTAGATTATAATTTAGACTGGGAATATTTGAACCCTATTCCATCCTATGTTGAGTAATTAATTGACCGTATCACCATAAGGATAAGTAACCATATGATTGGTCAAAGGCAATGAATAAATGAACTTAAATTCATTTGCCAACAGAAGTAATACAAATTTAACTGGTCCTGATGAGTGTCCTTTTGTAAGTTGGAAGGTCTACAGAGCCATTCCACTGAAGACTACTAAAAATGAGATTGCCCAAGTTATTGACAGGATACTTCTCTAATCCAATACATCAAATCCAGGTTATTTCTCGATGAAATACCACTGTACTAGAAATTGAAAGCTGATTTACACCTGCTGAAAAAAGTACAGCAACAAAGAACAAAGCTAAAAACCAAAATCTACAAAGATACAGAATTAATCGCATTTGGATCAATAATGTAGCCACTTTATCATGCAAAATACAAGGAGGAATTTTCTAGAATCACCTTACCTTCTTTACTTAGAATGATTCCTCCATTAGTTGAAGTAAGCCAATACACGCTGCTGAACTATTGCCTCCTAAATAGAACCATTTTGTTGAAGAAATGACAGACCGATTGTCCAGCATTACTCCTCCTTGAAATTTGAAGCATTCTTATTTTTATGTACTTCATAGCTACTGCCTTCAGCAAATGAATGGAGTGCCTTTCCATGGGAGACTGCCCATGGCTATGGTCTAACAAATATGGAAATATGGGGACTGCTGAGCCACCTCCGACGTAAGTTTCCATCACCATCTCTGTCAGTCTTGGGGAGGTGTATTTATTTTGAAGAATAGTGCCTCCATTTTCTGCCAAACAGAATTTTATTACTTTCTCAGATTTACGGCAGATGGAAACAACTTCATTTGACGGAATAGGTATCTTGCCATTTCTCTCCAGCAACACATGGGAGGGATTCCACTCCCCAATCAAGGCATCCACACAGTGACCACATTTAATGGATTCTGCTAAATGGTGAACTACGTTTCCAGCTATATGTGTCACCACCATGTCAGTAAATTCACTTGTTGACTGAGGGTCTAAGATATAGGAATGATCATCGTGTATAGCTCCAGTTTCATTGCACGTCATATTTCTGCCTTGATCAGTAGTCCCATTGATGATATCCACTGGGTTTAATCCACTAGAACAGTGGAGGATGGCAATATTCTCCAGTGGTACACAATTTCCTGGTGTACATCCAATGCTGCTGTTTATTAGCAACTTCTTATAAGCAGACATGAACTGTCTTGCATTTGGATTGTTATTGTTGCCTCCATGAGCTCGAACACATCCAAAGAAAAGTTCCAAATGATCTTGGCTCAGGCGGTAAGTAGGCAAATTAGAAAGTCTTTTCTTCAAACAGGCGTCCTCATATAAGCCCTTGAGACTTTTCATACATATTAAAAACCCCAGGAATCCCACTTTTCTTGGACTTTCAATGATAGGAACAACTTGACCATTGGCAGAAGCTATCTTTAAATTTCTTATATATTCCCAACCCCTCTCAAGTTTTTGGAACACATCCTTCTGATTATCTGCATGGAGTGCTTTCTTAAAACCAGTTTGCTGTAATGTCTTAGAATTGAAAATATCAAAAATATCATTAAAAATATCAATGAAGTCCCTAGTTGCCTCAGAGCCTTTAAAATTTCTCAGTTTCAAATCATTCTCACAGATTTCCAAGCTTTTAGCAACGGAGTTACTCAGGACTTCAGTTGCAGTCCTCACCTTCATCTTCTCTCGATGGAATAAAATATGCCGTGGCTTCAGCTTATTGCAAAGTTGCAACCCCTCCCCCTCCTGTAGCTCATTCAAGGCCTCCACATACTTCCATGAAATTTCATTGCCTTCATGAAACAACGACCGCTTTTCTCCCAACGTATTCCTTACCAGTTTAATAAGGTGGCATGCATCTGGAAATATATATACATTGTCTGCGGTCACAGGATGTGGGAACGAGGACATCATATTCTCCACATCTGTTACACATCCAACTTTCCTTGCCATAGTAAAGTTAGATGGTGCACCGTCAAATGTTACAGACAAAACCTGCACGCCAGCCTCTTCTGCCAAACGTAGGCACTGAGTGACAAGGTTTGCCTTCTGATTCCCATCTATGCCGTTGATGAGGAAATAGCCAACTGGCACTTTCCATTTAGCATTTATAGCCACCAGCATCAAAACAAGAACATCTCGAGCCATGTCCAGGTGGTCACCCTCAATGCCAGTACCCATATCAACATACCCATGATATTTAGTGCCATCAAAATCCAGCCTCTCCCTGATGGCCATCTCATCCAGCATTAGGGCACAATATATCTTACTAGTTGATGAGCTGGCTCTAACCTTGATGGAATTAAAGGCTTCACTGGTAAATCCTGGAGCTCCATCGATGCTCTTGTACCACTTTGTAAGGGTTTTGGGATGAGGGAGAGATGAGTTAAAGGCATCTCTCACAAATACATATGCCCCAGGTGAATAAAAATGTAAAGTAAGAGCAAAAGATCTCAATTTTGCATTATATTTTCTAGTGAGTGGCAACCCCTTCTCTCTCCTGACTTGTAGTAAAAGTAAATCCTTGCTTGGGCCTGCTATTTCAGCTAAAGTGATAACTTTTTCTTCGCTGAGAAGGTTGGATTTTCTGATTTCAGAAATGACACTTTTAAGGGAGGCAATTCTGCGCTTTTGGCGACGTGTCTTTTGTTGGAGAATCTTTAGTTTCCTACAGCACTTGACATGACTTTTAGATACATCTTTTTCTTCAACATGGCATTCTGATAACGAAGGGGACCCGGATGTAGATGCGTTATTAACACCCACAGGAATCTCTAGAGTCATTACCGAAGATTCTTCTAAAGCTTCTACGTCTTCTACATCATTAGAGACATCCGCAGAAGCAACTAATGCTTCGTTTTTATACGAAAGGGACCTTCTAGTTTTTCGTACCTAAGTGAGGCAATTTATTTACATTTCTCTATGTAAACAAGCCATTTAAAGTTAGGATGAAAAAAATTTCATTTCCTTACCTTCTGCAAATGTGAGGGGAATCCCTCAAATATGGTGGGGACAGCATCTTCCCGGAGTCTTACAGGAGTATAAGAAACATCAAAACACTCCTTAGAAAAGTGTGCCGAACATATTCTCGAGTATTTTGTCGGCAACCAATTGTCCCTCCTGATGGCAGCAATCCACGCTATTCTTCTTCCTTTATTCACTGAAAATCTAACAAATTAAAATAGCATAAGGAACTTCGCTGGGGAAAGTCACTGTGAATGTAAGTAACAGGTAGCTCTTCTATCACTCGTAATAACATAACACCTTGATGAGATAATCACATTATAATAAATAAAATAGAATAAAATTACCTGTGAAACGTAATAACTTCCGTTTCCTCTGCTAATAACTGCTGTTTTGATTTCTTTCTTCTCCTGTTATTACAGCCAAATGCACTGCAATTGGTCATATTGAAGGCAGAAACAAGCCCCTGCTTATTTACCTATAAAACCTTTAGAAACGCGAAAATAACAAAATAGCTTCGTATTACACATTGCTCAAACTACATTTTGTGTTCCAAAACGTTCGACTTACTCAATCAAACCTTGATAACTATGTATCAAAGCCGCAAAATCGCAAAAAAACAATGTATAAGGATAGGGAGATACGAAAAGTTCTCACCAGCATGGCGAAATGCGCAATCTGTCACTTTGCCCCTGGCTTCACTTTTGGTCGCTAGAGGGAGATCGTAATGCTATCCCTGTGGTGCGGCAGAACCGACTAAGGGCCGGTTGCACCATCTCCGGCTACACTCCTAGTTATGGTTAGGGTCGAGGTGACGGGCAGTTTTACGTTGCACCACCTCTGGTTTCGCCTTGGGTCTCGACTAAAGCAGCTCAAACCGTAACCCCTGATGGTCTCTTTTTCTGGATAATTTGTGCGCTAATAAGGCGTTATTTTGGTAGTTTGGTTTCTCACTCGAACATACGTCTTACGGCTGCCTGCTGGATATTAATATAAATGTAATTCTTCAAACGTCCAGTTCAAACATAGGATATTCAATATTTGTGATAAACATTCCGAGGAGGATTTTTGATTGCAAGTCTTATGTTTTCAATTCAGCAATTAGAATTTGAGAAGTCGTTAGAGTTACTGAGTTACTAACTATGACACAACGTAAAATTTGTATTTTGTCTACGGAACATAAATTTTCGCCAACGTAATCATGCAGACGAAGGAAATTCGTAATATAAATTTATATACACCATTTGTCACCTAGAATACATGAAATCATTGTCCGCCCGGAGTTAAAAGGAAAAATACCAATTCAAAAGTTAAAACACACATCATTCCAAAAAAACCTAACATCGGACTTGTCTTACATTTGGTAAGACAGGGAGCTCGGTGACCTTGGTCGTTAGTCAATTGTGTTGCCTTCGCGCGGAGGAATTCACGTAGAAATGCATTAAGGCTTTGATAATTCGCGAGGAAAGTCTTTAACCACAAGTTGATCCGTTCAAAGTATTGCAGGCGCCAATACAAAACAAACGTTGAAATGCATAACCTCGCGTGGAAAAGCTTTAACCATATGTCGAGCACTTTCAAAGCAAGTATTGCAGGTTCCAGGTATGATTTTCCTTTTCGTGCCTATATCAGCTAGACTCAGGACCCTCATTTTACAGTCGCCCAGTAGAAACTATCCTCTAGCTAATTCAAAGCTCCTTCCTCACCATGGTGCTAAGGAAATTAGATGTTATTGCATTCGTAAAAATATTCCCAAATAATATTATTATATTAGCTTATTTTAGTAAACAAAGACTTCCTAATAAACAACCCAAGTTTTTATTACTGATACATATTTTATGAACGTCTGACTTTATGAAGTTAATTAACCAGGATTATGCTGCAAGAATAAAATTATTCATAAGCTGCTAAAATGGACTTCTCAGTTTGTTGGGAAGTGTCATAAATATAACTAGTTGCTAATAAAGAGCTGATTTTGCAGCTTTCTGAAACATATTATTGGCATAGGAAGGGCACGAGCTCGAATTCTGCTTAAGTTAAATGAGTTTTTTATCCTAAACTTCTCTTGTTCGGGGAATGAACGAATGTAAGATATGATTTCCACATATATTTATACGCCCCTGTGATGAATATGTATATTTACCAGAGAAATGCGATTCATTATGGAAAAAATAACCATTGGACATGAAGGATTCGGAACCGATTCATCACCAATTGTCGGTCAAGAACATGTTTCGTGTGTCAGTGGAAATTCCTCTTCTACCAAGGATTCGAGGTCGTTCGCTGAAAGACAATGTCCTTTGACTTATTTTCCACAATTAGAGGTATTTGACAGGGCCTCCTGATTTCTAGAAGCACGATGAACCTTTCGCTTTCAGAGCAGCGGATTTTCGAAAGCCTATGCGTCACTCGCAACAACAAACCGGTCGTAAGGCAAGGAGCTCAAGCTCACTTACTCAGACTTCTTGGCGACTATTTCTTCATTTAGGTCTTCATGTCGATAGACAGACAACCAGCGGACCATGTAAGCGAATCTTTTTCATTTTTAGGCTGTAAACTAAAGCCTTGAGAACTATTGACATTCTTATGAATATTATTATTCATTGTTCGTCTACAAATAGGACAATTCGCGGGCTCACACTTTCCAATTTTCTCGGTGGTAGTTCAAAATCAATTATATAGATTTAGATTTAGATATATACCCCGCGAGCTGCCAGATGGGTACAGTAGGGGTTGTAATAACACCATCATCACGTAATCTACTCTATCAGCCTCTTTAATTGTCCGGGGAAAAAAGCGACCAAAAGTAACAATGTTTTATGATTACCTCCCTGTAACGTTTTGTCGATGCTTCTCGGAGTTCGCGATTAGGTCTTTAGGTTCTGAACCGATAAAGCTTTCGAAGACCTTCCGTCGGTTATTAGATCTTCTCACCTGGAGCGAATTCCAATAAAGAAGTGGTTAATTCTATGTCTATGAGGCTGAATCATATAGAGGAGAATGAAGGAGAATGGATATATTATTAATCATCATATATTTTTCTTGATTCCAATATAATTCTAGATTATTATTCATAGTTCATATGTGCACACTGTTACCGAGTCTGAGAGAAATACAAATACAAATAAATATTTTCCACTTGCTCTAAATTTTATTAAATAGTTTCCTTCTCTTAAAAACATGAAAATTGAGTAACATTACGGGGATGAAGGTCTACGGCGGAGCTGACATTTTTTCATAATCATCTATGTGTAAGAATCTACGGATTCTATCGAATGTGGACATGAATATACAGATGATAATTAATGATTTCTTTGCCGCAGGGGCGCAGCCAGGATTTGTCTATGAGGGAGAGGGCTATAGATAGTAGAAAGAGCGGAAACATTTCTACATTTCAGGGCCGGTATATTCATGCACGCTATATGATAGAAGATATGTTATATATATGAATAATAATGATGAATAATAATCCTCAATGATATTTGGATTTCCAGTTTTGATAGGGCCAATTTCTCTTACATTGTCATTTTTTCTCTAGGTGTAAGGTTTTTATCATTGTAAATATTAATTTCGAGTGCCTTTGAGAGTTTTTCTAAATCAAAGGAAGGTTAATTAAACTTTCCTTTAACTGTTAGTGAATGTGAGAATAAATAAATTAGTAGTAGTGATTTAGGAAAGATATTGAAACGTAAGTATTTTGGAGGTAGCACTACAATTTAGACAACCCAGTTACTTTGAAGGAAACCGAAGACCAATCGTATTGGGACGGATGAATTTTTCCTCTTAAATTATATGTTGTTTTTTTTAATACGATATATTCTGATTATTGAGTTAAAACGTCGACAGCACAAAAACACCATAAAAATATGTCTATGTAAGAACCCTTCAATCCGCCTTTCGGCGTGTGGCTGGGGGTACAGGCACCTTAACTCTATTTTCCTAATCAATTTCTTTCGCGTATCATGAGCGGAAAAAATGAATTCTTGATACGATTCCTTCTAGCATTTATTTCTCTAATCTTCCTCGCAGTATCAGAGCGGCCCACATCAACAGGGAGGTCGCATTATATCGATTGCATCATTTGAAAACATAATTTTTCTGAACTTACTTAGTAAATGTATCCTTTGAATTGGTTTCTATCTCTTAATGATTACCATCCCGCGTACTGATTCATCTGAGTAACACTCACCGTTTTATCATGGCAATTCTGTACACATCGTATCGTATTCAACCTATCAAACAAATGCCGTACACGATCTGTAATTTAAAAGTTATAAGCAGTGTAATCGCGAAACAGTATTTTCTCGTTTGGCTTGGTTGAATAAGAGGAATAGGAGTTTTTTTTCTTTGGAACACGATGAGCATCCCCTCAACGATCTACTAGTTAATCTTTGCATTCTATTCACTTTTCCTATCGCATCTATAATATGTTCTTTCAAAGATAAACTACAGTTAAACGTGACACTTAGATATTTTGTGTGGCGCACTAAGGTTGTCGCGAAATTTGTTGCTGCGTGGAAATAACGTTTTTGGATGATATCTAACATCCTTACGCTTTGTTTACATCATTCACAAAAACTCTAGGTGCGTCTTACAAGATTTACCTTTATGGAATCCGTGTTGGATCCGAATGATTCCTATCTTTATGGTAAGAAACTGAATAATAGAGCTTGCTATAATATGCTCCATTATTTTGCAGAAATTCGAAGTTAACGAAAATTACCCATAATAATCTGATCATTCTTAGGCCACGGAGTGACGTTTAATTTCTTCCACGACATTGGGACGGTACCCTCATTAATTGATTTCTGATAGAATTTCCTATCAATCTGTTGTAGTGAATTTCCACTCGCATCAACTTATATCTCTATGGAAATCGTCTCCGAATCAATGCGCGAGGTAAAATCGTATACTCGACCATCATCTAATGCGAAACATTTCTGGAAGTACGGGTTAAGTAAGTTAGCTGCTATTTCTGCCGATTTATTTAAGGTAATTCCCTCTTCGCTTATAAAGCTAGGCTTAGAAATCTGACCAGCACGAGTCTCACGCACTTATGACCAAAATTCTTTCTAATCGCCAACTAGTGATTTTAACAGGGTTCGAGATCTACATTCCTGGTATTCTTTTCGTGATCCTTCCTCAAATAGCCTTTGTTGAGTAATATCCTCGTTTAACCAAATCTCTTTCTAGTATGATATCCGCGCAAATTCCCATCGTAATGTTAAAGAATTCCGCCTGTTTATTACGTAAGCTCTTACAATTGACTATGATTATTTTTAGATCTCTTAGTTCGCACATTAAAACATGGTTTCCTTTTTCGAATAATCTTTATCTTTTTTAAAGTGAATTTTTCTTTTTCACCATTGCAATTTTTCTATGTTTTGGGGCTAAGCTCAAGCCCACCCTTTTGCTAATTTAACCCTTTCGTTACGGCGAGCGTGCCGGTGTAGGAGTCGAGGATCACTTAACGGATGGGAGTCACTGTACAGTGACTCTCACCGGAAGGCGGCATTCACTTGACAAGTGTGCCCAGTCCGGGTGGGGTTCACTTTACTCAGGCGGCTATCACTAAACGCATGGTTTTCTTCACATTTTTGCTGTTTTTTGCCTTAGAATTTGCAAGAATTTCTTTCTAAGTATCAGACATTAGTTTTAAAGGAATTCTAAATTATAATATCATATCTTATTGCTAAACAAAGTTGTGAATTTTGAGTAAATGAAAAAAAAACTATTTAGTATCGGTCTTTCAATTATAGTTACTTGAGTTTTGAGTTGAATAAAACTTAATTAAGAAATTCCACAGAAAAACAAGTTCAACCAAATTTTAGCTTGATATATCTCACGTGTAAAAATGTAATAGAAAATGTTTTGTTCTGATCTTTTTGGTACTTAATCACAGTTAGAAAAAAATAAGTTCCCATTATTTCGCGCTCTCAAAGGGAGTGCCCAATTTGAAAAACTTTATTTCAAAATATGTTAATTTAATCTACACAAAATTTTAACACAATATTGCCGTATACATATTAAATCAGAATTAAAAATTTCAAAATATTTCCTTCTCACAAAAGAAATTGTTACCTATTATGTAAAACAACTTTTCCTGAGTAAAGAAAGTAGGTTCAAATGCAAACTTAGTTTCGTTACCAATCTCCTGGTAGGATATTTCATAATATATAGCATACGTTAACTTTAACTTAATTTATAATAACTGCAAAGGCGTCTGTTCCCCAGTGGGGCGGCCACAATAAGTGTTGGTGTCACGGTAAAAAAACACCGTTGAGGAAGGCAACGGGAGACCACCTCGACTACATATCCCATGTTATGATGCACAAACAAAACAATATTGGTATTGGCAAAGGGTTTCAGCCTTCTAGGATGAGTATCATGCCCGGCAGTGATGGGAGTAAGACCATCTCGGTCGACATTCCACGAAACCCTTACACAAGGAACGACAACAAAAGAAGAGAGAAGATGGAAACGAGGGTGGGGACATGGAATGTTAGGACAATGCTCAGGAAAGGGAAATTGGAAAACGTAAAGTTAGAAATGAAGAGGTCCAACATAAATGTACTAGGGTTATGCGAAGTGCGGTGGAAAGACGAGGGAGACTTCTGAAGCGATGATGTTAGAGTCATTTTCAGTGGGGGAAATACTAGCCAGAGGGGAGTAGCTGTAGTGTTGGATAAGAAAACGGGAGAATCCGTGATAGCCACCGAGCTAATAAGCGATCGGGTTATGTCGGTAGAAGTAAAGTCTGAACCAGTAAACACGGTTATAGTTCAGGTGTACTTGCCCACTAGTGATTACAGTGAGGATGATGTAGATATGGTCTATGAACAAATAGAGGACGTTATGGGAAGGGTTAAGGGCAATAAGAATCTCGTTGTTATGGGAGATTGGAACGCGGTAGTCGGGCAAGGCAAAGATAGGGAAGAGGTGAGAGAATTCCGTTTAGGGAAAAGGAACGACAGAGGACAGAAACTAATCGACTTTTGCAAAAGAAATGATCTGTAAATCACAAACACACTCTTTCAGCACCACAACAGACGAAGGTACACATGAAAAAAGACCGGGGATACAGATAGGTACCAAATTGATTACATTTTGGTATGAAAGAGGATTAGAAATAGTGTTAAAAACTCGCAAAGTTTTCCTGGTGCTGATGTCGACTCGGATCATAACCTGGTCATGATGAAAACCGAACTTAAGTTTAAAAAGATCATTAGACCAAAGCGTACACCCAAATGGAATTTAGAAGCTCTAAGGGGTGGGAAGTCTAAAGAATTTCAAGATTCGGTCAGCAAGGCTCTTGATAGTAAGAGGAGGGAACTATCCAATAACGAGGAATGGGAAAAGCTTAAAATTTGTGTGAAGGACTGTGCTCAAAAAACTGTTGGGAGGGTTAAACAAACTAAAATTAGAAAACTATGGGTAACTGTAGAAATGTTAAATAAAATGGAGGAAAGAAGGAAATGGAAAAGAGTCAACACTGACCATGGGCGCAGAATGTACAGAGCACTAAACAACGAACTAAGAAGGGAAACTAATAAGGCTAGGGAACAGTGGTGGAAGGGGCAGTGTAATGAAATAGAAAAGCTGGTGGAAAGCGGGAGGGCCGACCTAATGTATAGTAAAGTAAAGCATCTGACGGGGAATAGAATTAGTAATAGAATGGTGACCGTTAAAGACAGTAAGGGAAGTCTATTAAGAACCTGGGTGATAAGGCCAAGAAATGTTTCTATGATTTAATTAGGAAAATTTATGATGAAGGGCAATGGCCAGAGGATTTTACCAAAACTATCTTGATTCCTTTACAGAAAAAGAACAAGGCTACAGAATGTCGGGATTATCGTACAATTAGCCTAATCTCTCATGCGGCAAAAGTACTTCTGAGGGTTTTGAATAGACGGGTCGAGGGAAAAATTAAAGGGCTAATCGGAGAAGACCAGTTTGGTTTTCAGAGAGGAAAAAGAAACGAGGGATGCAATTGGGGTGATGAGAGTACTTGCGGAACGAAGCCTGGAATTTAAGAGGGACTTATGTGTATGTTTTGTAGATTTTGAAAAGGCTTTCGATAGAGTCCAGTGGCCAAAACTGATAGGGATATTAAAGAAATATGGGTTAGACTGGAAAGATAGACGTTTAATTCAAAATTTTTATCTGAATAAAACAGCCTGCGTAAGGATAGCTGATGGGGAATCGGATTGGGCTGAATTGGATTGGGGGGGTAAGACAAGGGTGTCCTATGTCCCCAACGCTTTTTAATATAAATGCAGAGGAATTGGTGCAAGAAGCCTGGGAAGATATAGACAAGGGAGTAAAGGTTAGTGGGGATGTAGTGAGGTCTGTAAGGTATGCTGACGATAAAGCTATTGTCTGTGATTCTGTAAAGGGTTTGCAAACTTTAGTAAATGCTCTTAACGATAAAGGAAGGGAGTTTGGTATGAAAATTAATGTAAGTAAAACTAAAGTTCTGTGGTTCACTATAGGAAAGAAAGCTAAGTTAACCGTTAGGGTGGATGGGGAAAAACTAGAGCAGGTAGATAAATTTTCTTATTTGGGAAGTACTCTCTCTTGAGACGGAAGATGTAAAGATGAGGTTCGTAAAAGAATAGCCTTGGCGAAGGAAGCCTTTATGAAGCGAAGGGAATTAATGACCAAAAGTCTTGATAAAGGAATCAGGAAATGATTGGTGAACTCCCTGGTCTGGAGTGTTGCTCTATGGGTGCGAAACGTGTACCTTGAGAAAGGAAGAAGTCAAGCGATTGGAGGCCTTCGAGATGTGGGTGTGGCGTAGAATGGAAAAAGTTAGTTGGGTTGATAGGAATACAAACACGGAGGTGTTAGAGATGGTTGGGGAGGAGAGGGCATTAATTAACACGATTCAGCATCGTCAGAAGAAATTGTTGGGTCAAATATTGAGGGTAGAGTGATTGGTAAGGTTGTAATGGAGGGTAGGATTCAGGGGAAAAGGCAGAGGGGAAGACAGAGACAGAAGATGTTGGATTACATAAGGGGTGGGGTTAAATATAAGGATATGAAGGTGATGGCTATTAATAGGGATTTTATATTGTGCCGAACCTACCGAAAGGTAGAACACTTATGAATGACCCGTTATTTAAAATTCTGTATAAAATATCCTCGCAAAAATTTGCATAAATTTTCCCCAAACTCTTATCTCTTTCTCTTTGTGGAGGTATAGATGGGATTTTATACTCGTTCTATTTCTATTTGAATTAATTTTATTGTATTGTAGATAAATTGTTCAGAAATTCTTAACTGAGCGTTTTTTTTCTGGTTACCCGTACCACCGAAAATGAAGACGAAATTGGCGGAGACAATCCACATCGATTAGAATAACCTGGAAGAACAGGGGTTAATAAAAAGGCTACAAAAACCAGAGGATAGGGTTTAATTCGAAAGAGAAAGGGACTTACTTGATACGAAGAAGATGATATGAAACCTGGCGAAACTCAACCTTCAACGAACTCTCCGGTAGAGATGATTCCCCAAAGTTTCGATATATTTTAAACTCAACTTGTTAAGTTTCATTTGAATACTAATACTATCGAAAAGTTAGGAATCATCTTTACACACGGATATATTAAAGTAAACGAACTTCCGATATATCTATCAATGTTGATAGAAAAAGATCAAATATATTTCACTTTCCTATAGAAATATGACAAAGATATTTCAATTATATTGTAATTATTTGAAGGACTATTTTCTATGTAACCAACAATGAAAAGTTTGGTCATTGGTCTAGCCGCTAGAGCGATAATTTTATTTTTGCAGTATTCAAGTCATAGGAAAGTATTGAACTATTGTAAGATATGGAGTTAACCGAATAATGTAATGCAAGGTCTTCCCAGTAAATACCATGTATTTCTTAAAAAACCTGTATTCTTGTAAAACAGAATGTGAAGAAATACATGTTTCTCACAGTTTATGTTAAGTTCCAAGTAGAACAGATATGTAAGTGCAAAACTGTAGAATATGAGGAATTATATGATTTGTACGAACCATAAAATTACGAACTTTTCGTATATGATTATACATAAACTCGTTGAGAAAATGTAAGATTATTACATACTACTGATAATAAATTGCTGTATTAATGATATTAATTAGTGGCCTTAAGGAATCAAGTATCCAAAATGAACTTCAATCAAAATATCTTTAGGCAGTTACCGAGATTTTAGGGATTAACAAGCAACAATGTAACTTCCCCCGTAGGGTATCTATTAGAAAAAATTTAAATTTCCTAAAAATTGATCTTAATTTCAGTATCCATTAGGGGTATGATAACAGTATTGCGTTCAGTGATTTGAATGATAAGCTTTCAGTTAATTTGAACTCCAGCTAACACGAATAAAATGCCAAGCTGGTTAAATGAGGATATAAAGACCAGATAGAATATACCAGATAGAAAGCTGGTTAGTGAGGATATAAGCGACAGTGAAATATTTCCAAAGGATTGCACTCTTTACCGCCGGGATCGTAGGGAAAAGACAGGTGGCGGTGTTTTTATTGTGGTTAAATCATCTCTCCAGAGCAAGCCGAGGACTTCGAATGACAGCGATATAGAAAGCGTCTGGTGCACAATAAGCCAACAAAACAAGCCGAACATAAATGTATGTGCGTTTTACCGACCACCAAACTCTTCTCGACAGGTTTTGCGAAATCTTAACGACGAAATAAATTTATACACGAGTAAGAGCAACCAGAGTATAACTATAATCGGGGGGGATTTTAATCTTCCAGGCATCGACTAGAATAATCATAGCATAAAGAAAAGGGCCCGGGAAGTCGACTCATGTAAAAAGTTATTAAATTTACTTCAGAAAAACTCGCTAAGCCAAGCAGTAAAATCGCCAACCAGGGGTGACCATATACTCGATCTCCTCTTAATTAACTTTCCTGAGCGCATAGAGAACATTTAGATTGACGAAGGTCTTGGAGACGACAAAGGCGTTTTTGCAGATATTGAGATAAACCTTAGCAAGTACTTATAAGAAACCCAAACGTAAAATTTATCTCTATTCCAAAGCCAACTTCGAGGAATTTAACGGAAAACTAACTACCGATTTTAATTCATTTAAGTCGCGCGTAAGCAACAACAACACTGAGGATACATGGAAATCATTCGTGGAGATAATGAATAAATATATAGATTTTTATATACCTTCGAAATACTCTAAAAATGATTGCGAGCCCAGATGGTACGATAAAGGGGTTAGAAGGGCTCTCCGCAAACAGAGAGATTTGCACGGAAAAGTAAAGGCTTTTACGGGAATAGATCAGCCTGTTCCAAATCCACTACGATCACTATTGCTAGAAAAGCGTTAACGCTAGGAAACGTTAACGTTAAGAAACGTTAGAGAGGTACAGATAAAGGTACAAACAGTGAGCTCGATAAGGGATATCGAAGGTAACATTACTTGCGATTCGAAGAGGAAAGCGATCATTCTAAACGAATTTTACCAAAACGTATTCACATCAGATTGTAACATAGACATCCTCCTTAAGGTTAATATACTGGATTCCATGCGGAATATAAATTTTACGACCTATGGTATAGTTTAAATATTTCGCTAAATTAAGCCAAATAAGTCTCCAGGGCCAGAAGGCATTCCGGCAAGAGTGCTTAAAGAACTGGTAGAAAGTGTCGCCCCCTATCCCAAAATTATATTTTGTAGCTAATATTACTCCTGTTTACGAAGCGGATTAAAGGAGGACTTAGGAAATTATATACCTATATCATTAACTTCGCTGTCCGGAAAGGTAATGGAACATATCGTCGTAGCTCACTCATGGGATTTTTAGATAGAAATAATTTCCCCGACGCGAACCAGCATGGCTTTCGAAAATCCCGATCATTTAATACTTAACTTGCTCTATTTGCACACGATATCTTAAAGTCTGCCGAGAGTAAAAAGAGAGGGGACGCTATTTTCCTCGATTTCAAAAAAGCATTCGATAGAATGGGTCCCCCACTACAAACTAATTTACTGACTGAAATTAGCGGAAATTAACAAGGAAGTAGTCGACTGGGTTAAGAATTTTCTCTATGAGAGGGAACAACAAGTTGTACTGGATGGCGTTAGCTCAAATAGAGTCAAAGTTACCTCTGGCGTACCTCAAAGTAGTGTAATTGGACCTCTTCTTTTCCTGAATCATATCAAACACTTGAGTGACGAGATAGTTAGAAATGTGAGGATATTTGCGGATGCCTCGGTTATATATAGAGAAATAACAAACGAGGAAGACCGAACATCTCTCTCAAACGTTTGAGTCCTCATCTAAAGGTGTTGCGAAAAATAGGAATGAAATATTAACGTAGGTAAATGCTCCGTAGTTGATTTCTTCGGAAAGAAAAAATTGGGTCCAAATCACCAGTACAAAATTAATGGAATTAATACCAAAGTAGTAGATTCAGTTGAATACCTCGGGATCAACATTACTTATAACTTAAATTGGAGCACGCACATTCGAAAAATCTGCGGCAAAGCAAGTAAAAGGCTTGGCTTTGTTAAGGGTATTGTCGGTAAATGCGATGAAATGGTGAGAGAGTGATGTTATTTTACCTTGGGCAGACCCCTTTTGGAATATGCGGCAAGTATATGGGATCCGGCGGATGTAACGTGTACTCGCGAACTAGAGAAAGTGCAGCGAAAAGCGGTTCGTTTTGTTAAGAAATATTACGATAAAAAAGCAAGCGTAACAAAAATGCTCGCAGACGTAGGTTGGGAATCCTTGAAAGAAAGGAGATTGGAAGCTAGGCTGCGATTGCTTAATAAATTCAGGGAAACTACATTTTCAGAAGATACAATCGGTATCATGCAACCCCCCTGCTACCTCGGTGGATCCGATAATGACCGTAAGTTAAGAGAAATAGATGCTAGGACGAATCATTTTTAAAATTCTTTCTTTTTCGTGAAAGATATGCGACAGTAACCAGTAGTTCAGTGGAAGTTGTTTAGATTCAACTGTTGTTTACACCCCCTGCCACACGCCGAAAGGCGGCTTGTAGGGCATTAATATAGATGTAGATGTAAGCAAGCTTACTATTAAAACGTAGTGCTGACAAACAATCAGATACCATTCCGATTACCTTTATTTATTCCCGCATGTTATCTTTATACTAAGCGTTATGTTTCACTTACTTTCCTCTTTATTTAATCATCTTCCTACACTTTTATTACTCTTGGTTTCGTAAACCATTACCAACACTTACTCCTGGAGTCATCCACGTTCTTGATGGTTTTCCTTCCGCTGCTGATGAGGGGGGGGGGAGGGAGGATTTGGGGGGAATACGTAACACCCTAACGTGGGGACCCGGCCAGATCAGAGTGGCGTGCAATGGGGTTCATCCTCATGCCTAAGGATCTCCCCTTTACCACTCATAGCTGGTTAACCGCGGGATCCGACCTCATAGACAGAAAGATCGAACTGGTGAGAAGAGAGGGCTAAGTTAGCTCCCCCCAGCAGAAGAAGGTGAAATAAAGGGCCCTGGAAAAGATGCCTACATCTGTAGGCCTTTCGGCTAGGGTTGAGAGGAGTAAGGCATCACTCCCTCTTCCCCTACGGAGCAGGTAGTTAATACATAAAGACACACTTCATTTAATGCTGCAATCAATATTTGGATTGGCAGCAATTGACTAGAATTTATTATTTTCATGACTTACTGCAATATTTACTTGTCATGGGAAAAAAGTTTAAAATCATATTAAATTTGATTTAAAGACAAATTCGTGAAATTATTTGACTATTAATAATTATCAGTATGAAAAATGTTTAATAAGAAACTAATATTTCAAATTTAAAAAAATGTTTCTTAATCTATGGCAAATTAAATTAATTTGAACAATAAGTGGCAATTAAGCAATTACAAAATTGACAGTAAAGGTTGTTAATACTCACAAGGTTACATCGGGAGGGTACATTAGGGAGCTTTAGTTTCAGCACCTAACCTGTAAAGAAAGGAATTATGTAATGAATATTCCTTAATTCCTAATAATTTATTTTTTAAAGTATAAGTATTTATGAATGTTTGTACAGAACTTAAACGAATCATTATAATTTTATTTGTGGTTTTTCTTGTGTTTCTCACAATAATGTGAAAATACGACAAATCACTATCCCCAAGTTCCACGCAGTTGAGATTATGCTGGAACCATTTCCATTACACATAAAATATTTCTTTGAATTTACAAGCATTCTTGGAGAGATTCTTCATTCTTATACAAGCTATCAATTTAAGTTGCTTCATCATTTTCTCCGGATATTATCTAATGACTGCAGAAAACAGTAATGGCTCTCAATGGTCCATCTTAGCCAAATATCTATCTATTTTTGCAATTTACAATGATAAATAAGATTTTCCGGTATGTTGATTGCTTTTTTTCTATAACTGTCGGTTTCTATTGTCCATCCTTAACTTTCTTCATTATTCATATTGCAAATAATTTTACTCACTTATGTTATGAAATACTGCCAAGAACATTCCACCACTTCATTATGAAACGAAGGTATCCCTTAAAAAAATTCAATAACTAATTCTTAATGATAAATTTAGATATTTGATAATGATTTACTTACAGAATAAGACGTACTTTCAAGTCCAACAACGTAAAACAACAATAAATGTAATTTACTTATAAGTAATTACACAAATGAATGCCAGCCATCTGCTCCAGAATAAACTTTGTTTCCGCGAAACGAACAATGCAAGTATTATCATGATTTTTAAAATCATAAAAGTGAATTTTTATTTTAGGAGGTAGGAGAAATTCGGTCACGAGCTTTGTATGTAAAGGCTAAAAATCTAAAGGTCGTTTAGGACTGTTATCGGTCGGCTTTTTGGAATTTGTTTGTGGAAGACAATCTCTATGTTCGTAGAAAAACTTGAAGCGAAAGTAACGGAAAGGGAAAGCAAAACATCAATGAGTATTCGAAGAAGCCAATCTTAAATACATGAAATTCCGCTTCCGTTTTTGGAACCATGGAGATAAAGCGAAAGAGAAAGTATATGTTTGTTACCAAGAAGAATGACACGAAAAATGATTAGTAGAAAACAATACAAATGAGTTTTAAATCAAGAACAAGGTTCAAAAATAATTATACTTTGGTATAACAACTATCAACGAAGAATATTCCATCTAGAAATCGAAACTTAGACCAAAAATATGGAAGGAATAAAACTTTGAGGGAAAGTTAACAACTTTTAATAGTGCAAAGAAATCTTAAAGGGATGATTTTACAACAAAGAAATTGATAAAGGATGTTCACTGGGCCAAGGGGGTTTCAGTATTCATTTTGCATCAAGATTTCCAAAAACAATCAGATAAGTTTGCTTGCATATGTGCACTTCTTACACCATAAATAAAGTTATATTATTATTTTTATTATAACAACATGGTACTACAGTCAATGATAAACGGAGAGGAGGAGGAAATATTCCTGGATCGAAATAACTGTGAAACGCTTCTTTACTGGAATGTTACACTTGCAAAAGTTGTCTTAACTCATCAGAAATTTCAAATAAATCAAAAAGGCTTGATATGTAGTATACGTCTCTCGCAAGTCTCTTTATTCTAAACAAAAGAATGTTTGTGTTCGGAAGACCCATATGTAAACATTAGGTATAAGGCTGATGTTAATTACAATCAGACTTTATTTAACGAGTCCAAGATCAGAATTGTAATATGATGATGTACTTAATCCTTTATTAAAGAGTAGAGTTATCAATTGTTACTTATTATGATATGGCAAAGATATAACAAGATATTTTGATTTTCTGTGTGTATGCGTCGATGAGAACGAAAGCGCATTTCGTACTTCGTAACGCAGGAGGGCTGAAGGCCAAATAAAACCGTGTCTTCCGAAAGTAGACGATTTGCGTAAGGCTGGATTCCTTTTTACTGTACAATGTTATACTCTCCTCTTTAAAAATAAATGGATCACATTTTTATTGACATGGAATTACTACAGCCCATAACTCAGTACGTTAAATCGAAATTATGACGAAATAATGATATTTAAACACGAAGCTCAGCGAAAACAACGACTATTTGATACATAAATAAAAAAATCCAGATACAATGGATTAGCCTAATTCCAATAGGATTATCTATAGGACCCCACTTATTAATTCACTGCTGATAACGTTCGGATATTTAATAGAATTGTTGATAAATTTACACCCAGCAAAAGATTTCTCACAGAACTATGACTAACCGATTCATACAGAATACAGACTGCAATAGCAGAGAAAATAGTACAGCAAATGAAAAAATTCATCGTATTGGATGCTTAATGACAGGTCTGCGTAACTGTTTGATTCAATTTTAACTAAGCGTTCTCTTTACTTGACGACAACGCACAAACAGTTTGAGGAAAACGAAGAATTATATTATTGAATTTAAAAATTCTAATTCCTGTAAAACCTAAATCTCAAAACATTAATTAAATATAAAAATGAAATTCTTTGAAGTTATATAGTCACTCAACTTCTGCGCTTTGACATTCAACATGAAAATACGTCCCTCTGGCATAAGTCCGCGACAAAATTAAAATAAACAATGAATTGGTGAAACAATTCCTACGTCATCAAAGAATAAAAATTTCCAATCCTTCAAAAGAGCCCTCCGCTTTGTCTCTGGCATGCTCTCGTTATTTGTAAATAGAGATTATCTTATACGAGTAAAAGTTTGATTGTATTCTGCAAGCATATTAATGATACAAATTTTAAGCCTATATCATATCGGGAAAGCCCTCAAACTTAATTCTGTATTGCCCCTTTGAAATATATGGTAAAATATAAATGGTGCCCTAGGGTAGAACCAATGATCAAAAGGTAAAAGATAAAATGTTTTTATGACATATTCATTATTTTTGTTCATACGAGTATGCCTGGCCATTGAATTACCACCTTCTCGGTGAATGACTCATAAAAAAGTAGAATTCCCGCAATACATTTCGAATACTAGAGCCACCTGAGAGTATCTATTCTTATATTTAACTGCAATCAACTCAATGTAATTCGGTAATAAGTAAGTGTTAAAATTATTGTGTAAATCAGCAATCAAAGATATACCTTAATAGAATAGAGATCTCCCTATTTAGAAGCAAGAATTTTTTTTTTAAGATTTCCTACGAATGACAAACTTATTAGAAATGCAAGTATTGATCTTTATTAAAAAGAACTTAAATTTAACATGATATAAATGGGCGAATTGTAAGGAAGTTTGAATAAGACTGTCCATCTGATTAGGGACTTAATCGTTGAGCATTAAAATTAATGGTTTATGAAGGCGAGGCATAATTACTAAAGCGTTATATGTTCACAAATTGTCTTAACATTAGTAAACTAATTTCACCTTGAGTGCCCTTGCTCCTTCTGTTTGCATTAAAGAGGTCGTTCAATTATATACTACCATCGGAACTTTCAAATTCAACCAGTCTCTTCAATTATGTAAGCGATAGACATATGATTTTGAAAGAAAATAAAATATAGATATGAATCAATATAATTCAATTCAATTATAAGATGCAAATAAAATTGTAATTACTTATCCCCAGTCGCCAGAATCCATGAGCCTCTTCCGTGACTATCTTCGACGGCCTTTGATTTTGATACACGAGAGAACCACACAGCAAAAAACAACGAAAGGAGTGGTATTTTTCGCTTAAAATCTGAAAAAATAGTAAAAAATATTAATGTGATATTAAATTATAGCTATCCTTAAATATTCTACTCTGAAGCCTGAAGCATGTATAGAGTTATCAATACGAACGTCAATTTTAAAATGAGATTTCCATTAATTTAAATCAGCATACCCGTTATGGATAGTATTAAATATAGCGAAATAATTTTTATCGAGATAAACGCATTGCCATTAATACGGGAATGATACTCTGATGAAGAAGGAGTCGGAAAAAAGCAGTAATTGACCACTCAAGCATCTCTTTACTACAGTAAGGTCGAACTTCGCTTGAGAAAGACAAAAATCTTGTATGCATTCTGACGAGTACCAAATCGAATAAAATTAAAAGAATGGATATAGTTAACAGCGAATACAAAAAATTTGGAAGAATTACACGACTAATTTAAGAAATAACTAAACTTGATATATGAAATATCGGAACGACTCGAAATAGTAAAATCCCATAATGAATGTATATCATATCCAATTTAATAATATTTAATTCAAGCTCACTGAAACAATAATGAATAAACTTCGATATAGATTAAAGTATTATAGATTGGGAAAGTGACTCAGTTATTTTCAATGGCCTGTAATCGTTACATTCAAACAAATAATTTCCGTTATTCAATTGTTCAAGACATTTACTAAATATCACCCAAAAGTTCAGGTTCGTTAAAATTCTTATTCGTAAACTTCTTTACTTAAAATTCAGCGTAAAAGACATACGTTTTTCATTAGTATTTTAGACATCGATTGAACTTTATGATATTCATTTTCGACGATCGTTTACAGACATATCATTACGTGCATATAATATCGGATTATTACTAAATCGAACAGTAATAATACATTCGATTTCAAGGAATGCACAGTGAAGAAGTACTCTTCTATCTCGAAAGACAACTGCACTAAATTACCTACTCATAGAGCAAAGAACGTGGCGCAAACATAATACGCCAAATCGACTCTTGACATATTGACATTTAAAAATCGAAAAATTACTAAATCAACTGAAAATACATTTCAATCCTGAACCGAAATCACTTAACGAATAACAAAGAGTACAAAATAAATCACTAGTCTTTACAGTTATTCTTCGATTTAATAGGTTACGATATTAATGCAAGTTGGCAAACTTATAGCAGTAATCAGTAGCAGGTAATTTCAAATTAAAGTAAAATATGAATGCATTAAGTTATTCAATTGAGAATTAGTTTCTATACAATGAGATTGGAAAACCTTATTATGAAATTATTTCAAATACCAATAACCGTTACAGTCAACAAAATAATTTCGTTATTCTACTGTTAGGGATATCTGCTAAATACCAAGCAAATTTTAAAAGCGAGTCATTATATTCCATGTGCCTTTTAGTTATAATTAAATATACCATTTAAGACTTGCGTTCTTTCTTTTTTATTAAAGTTTTGATTTACTTTACTGACATTCATCGACCACGAAAATTTACATACTTTACATAACTTAATAAACAAATCGAGTGATTGCAATAAAGAATTTTAAGTGCAAGCTTAGAGTAAACGAAATACAAGATAACGAGACGGAATTCTTCTGTCTTCAGGGACAACTGAACTTAATGACCTACTCATAGACACGGAAACGTTACTCACAAATATTACGCAACAAAAGAACTTAAAATATCAGAAATTCCAAACCAAGGTAAAAAAATATTCCTTTGATAAGAGACAATAAGTTCAATTAAGATATTTTTTGAATCATACCATACACAGGAATTCCTTCGTGACGTTCACGGATATATTAACACACCGAAATTCGTTCTCTCATTCCGTCGACAAATAATCACGAACGTGAGTATTATATCAAAAAGAGATAGCTAGGCTTTAAAAATACAAATTAATAAGAAAAATAAAGAGTTAAACTTTAAAATATCCCTCCGATTTCCAGGTTCCGCAATTAACGCAAGTCGGTAAATTTAAATTTAACGGTTTTTTCCAGAAAATTTAGTAAAAGGTACTCACCTGAAGAAATCCGAACAGCAAATGAGAACTTTACCGTTTGAACAAATTTTGAACACTATTCCTATGCTGTGATTGGTCCATTTCGAATTCGCTGTGATTGGCCCCGACCACCCTCGGTTTTTATAATCTATAATTATAATTAAATCAATAGCTATTTCTATTAGAAGTTGTTAAAATTGAATTTTAACATTATTCGAACATCTACATATTTTTAAATATCAATTTTACACTTTGCTATTAATATTATAACTACTCTTAATATATGAACAAATGAATGGGAGAAGCGCATTTGTACACTCAAAGAATTAACATGGATATTTCTGATAATATTTCAATATATAAACAGACTTTCTTCTTTTCTACGAAGTTTTCTTAAGGAAACTAGTGATGGTGTTAATGATAATTAAAATATGTTGATTAATAGTTTGATACCCTTTCCTAAATGGAAAACAAGATACTCCTAGATTCGGAAAATTTTCGCATACTTTACTGCAATGATAATAAAAAGTGTACCCCTAAATCCTGTCAAAAAGAACACTCTATAGTTAGACATTCTCTTTGAGTTGTATTGCATTATTTTAAAGATCTTGTATAAGGAACAGTATTTCAACATTCATACCTTCTGTGTCTTTCCTCTTCAAATCCTTTCCTCAGCTTTTCTTCTCACCTTAGGAATTTGTGGATATAATCTTATTTTAGTTGCTATTACTTTAACGGGATTTAATAACATTCGCTTTTACCACTATCACATACGACACAATTAAGGTGTTGAGTTATATATACTGTAGCACCACTTTTTTAACTCTTTGTCTAAGTTAGACGGAAATCACAAGAGTGAAGGTTCAGATATAACTACGAAGAAAGGCCTTCGAGTATTCCTCTGGTAAATTCACGTGTCCGATTTTCTTAGCATTGATGGAACATTCGCAAGAAAAATATGCTGGTATTTTAGAGGTAGATAATGGCCGCCATTGTGAGAACAGAAACGAGGACTGTCAGTCACGAGAAAAACATTACTCACTTATTCTGAAACGCCATATACGTGATTCAGGTTTTTCAAGACGATCGATTTTTGGAAAGCGCGGTAATGGTCTCGTAATCGCCTCGTGGTGTATTGAGCATGTAAGTAAAGAGCCAAAATTAAGTTACATTTGAGTGCTTATTATTATTTTATGTAGGTAAAGTGGATTTGTTGTAAGGGATCAAGATCGAGTGTGCTTATGGATAAATGTTATGCTGTGAATGTGCTACAAGAACGACGTATAACTCCAAATCATCCGTGGTATAACCAGAAATGCTTGGCTTTAGAGCAGAATCAATTATATAATCAGTGATTACATTTAGTAAGGGTGTACCAGTGTAGAATTCTAAATCAGTGATTAAAGAATCGTCAATGAAGGACAACCTAGGAATGGATGAAAGTTAATGCTAGAGTTTTACGAATTGTGCCACCTTCGAAAACAAACATATTGCCTTCAGTGATACATGACATAAATGTAAGTATGGAATGAATGATATCTAATTTTACGTCTATATTTTCAATCTATGCCAAGTTTTCGTATCAATATCATAGCCTAAGGAGGAGATAATTATGTAATTACTAAAACGATGTTCCTATTTGATAGAATCTGTTAGTTTGTCAGAACCTGTAATATTGTTAAGCCCGGAAAGATAGCATTTTCGATGCTGTTTATTCGATTTATCGAATGATTCCATTGCCAGCCACTATTTTTCTAGTGAGAAATAGTAGTAAATTTTAACGAAATTAAATTTTAATAGTAATTTGTAAATCTATCAAGACCTATAATCTCCAGTTGTCTAATGTTTTATTTTGAAATTACTTGGATTGGTTGGCTTGATGTTTTAGAGGTATATCAAGGAGACTTCAGCTCAAATGCTGGTAAATTCTCGATCTCTTCACCATTAGCTAAAATTCATTTAGTAGAGGGAATGAGGCCTTCTGGATATTATGAGGGATGAGGCAGATATGCCATGGTTTTCTCGCAGGTTAGGAAAAGTTAATGCAACTTCAGAACAATTATTACTAAAAATATTGCATTTCCTTAACAATCTACATCAAGGGCAGACACAAATCCCACCTTTATCTCCTTAGCTTGCATATTTTCACTGCTAATAAGAAGACAAAACTAAGGGATAGATAGTCATTTATCTGCTTCTGCAAAAAAATAATGGGAATAACCCCTTACTAATAGGTTCGGTGGTAAAAGTTTACATATTGAAACATGATTTTAAAATGAAGGTATATATTCTTTCTTCTTAGCGATATTTCAGTGACAGCAATGTTTGCCTTCTAGTACTTAAAAAGATGAATGTTTGTGTTGAAGTAGATATGGACACATAACAAAACCACGAGATTTTTAGCGATTGAGAATCAAACACTGTGAAGATATATCGAAACAAAGGAATTCTTACGGTGAAAATAAATTAATCTTTTCATATATAATGGAGATATTCTGGATAGTAAATGCTTCTTTAAATTAATATTTTTATAAAGTATTGCTAGCAATTGCTATGTAAATCAATTAAATGTGCGCTTAAGCAAATCCTATTCTTTGTTACAGAAAATCAGGAGTTATAATGTATGATTAAATACCTTAATGTCGTAATCCTTGTGTAATATTAAAATAAATTGATTTATGGTATGTATACTCGTATATTCTAGTTTATCGCCAAATTAACATTTTGTGAAAATAAATAACATTTAAAAAAATTATATCCAAAACTTTTAAAATTCACTTTCAGCAATACATGATTTCATTTTCTATGAATTTATCAAATTAAAAATAAACAGATATATACCCATTTACTCATCCCATTCATTTGTTTATAGATTATGAGTAGTAATAATAATATACGCAAAATTTAAAATCAATGTTTGAAAAATAATTAGCAAGAAAACAATTCTTAAAAATCAATAATAACAATATCTCATTGATTTGGCTATTAATTTAATTGTAAATATTGATTATAAAAATTTAAAAACCGAGGGTGGTCGGGGCCAATCACAGCGAATTCGAAATGGACCAATCACAGCACAGGAATAGTGTTCAAAATTTGTTCAAACGGTAAAGTTCTCATTTGCTGTTCGGATTTCTTCAGGTGAGTACCGTTTACTGAATTTTCTGAAATGACCGTTAGAATTTAAATTTATCGAATTGTGTTAATTGGGGAACCTGGGAATCGGAGCCATATTGTAAAGTTAAACGATTTTTTTGTTAATAATTAATATTCCTAATGTCTAGCAATCTCCTTTTAGAAATAAATATTCACGTTCCTGATTATTCGTTAACGAAAAGAGAGAACGAATTTCGGTGTGTTAATATATCCGTGAACGTCACGAAGGAATTCCTCGGTATGATATGCTGCATGAAATATCTTAATTGAAACTGAAGTCTCTTATCAAAGTAAAATTTTCTACCTTGAGTTGGAATTTCTGATATTATAAGTTCGTTTGTTGCGTAATATTTGTGCGTAACGTTCCCGTGTCTATGAGAAGGTCATTCAGTTCAGTCGTCCCTGAAGACAGAAGAATTCTTTCTCGTTATCTCGTATTCCTTTTACTCTCAGATTGCACTTAAAATTCTTTTTTGCAATCACTCGATTTGGTAATGACGTTATGATTAGTTTGTTAATTTCCGTCGTTCACGAGTGCCAGAAAAGTAAATCAAAGCTTAAATTAGAAATAAAAAACACATATCTTCAATGGTCAATTTTATTATAACTATACAATTGATTATTTTTCAATTATTGTTGTTCGTTAAGTTATTATTGTTTTTATATAAGTGGAGTGGAGTCACTATTCGTGGAGTATTTTCCAAGGTGTCAGGATTTCTGTGGTCACGACTTAGGATTTCGTATTTATGGTATGTAATTTTAGATATCCGAATAGAATTTCATTTTTTTAGTCTCCTATCAATGAAGAATTTTCCTTGTAATTTGTAAATATAGATATGTCAAGTGTCGACATTGCGAATTATAGATGCGCCACCTTTCTTTGTCTATGAGTAGGCCATTAAGTGCAGTCGTCTTTCGAAATAGAAGATTACTTCTTTTTTCTCAACGTACATTCTTTGAAATCGATCGTCTTACTGTTCGATAAATTAATAATCCGATTTCATAAGCACGTAATGATACAGTCGCAAATGAACGTCATAAAAAATATCATAAATTTTAATCGATGCTTAAGTTAAAAATGAAAAACTTATTTATTTTACGCTAAATATCAAGTGAAGAACCATAGGAAGGGGAAATCGATCAAACTGGGATTTACGCGTGGTACAGTCCTGGCCAAAATTAACGCAGCACCAGCCGTAAGGATCGCTAGGGAGGTGCTGCGTTAATTTTGGCCTGAAGTGTACATTTATCAAACAATAGAATAACGGAAAAAAACCTATTTTGAATGTAACGGTTACAGGCAATTGAAAACTGAGTCATTTTCCCAATCCAAAATAGTTTAATGTATATCGAAGTTTATTCATTATTGTTTTAGCGAGCCTAGATTAAATATAATTAAATTAAATTCTATTGACTTTAATTATGGAATTGTATTATTTGGATTCGTTCCGATATTTCATTTATCACGTTTATTTCTTATATTAGTAGTGTAATTGATTGTCTTCATTTTATTTTCAATCCGATACAGCCCAAGACCATTCTTTTGAATTTGATTCGATACTCGTGAGTGCGGCTACGGAATGCTTCACCTGAACCAAAGTCCTAAATTTTCAGTCGAAAAAGGATGCATGAATAGTTAATTACCGTTTTGTCAGATCAATTATCGTCATCAGAATTTCAATCCTAGATCAATGAAAGTGCATGTATCTCGAGGAAGAATAAGTCGTTATCTTTAATAGCATGCTTTACGGATATGCTGAGATTGATATAACGGAAATCTCATTTGAAAGTCAACTCTCAAATTGTTAACGTCCATACATGTTTAACGCTTCAGATAAGAATATTTTCCTGATTAGTTTTACTTAATTTTATATTAATTACATTCTCTATTTTTTTCCAGATTTTAAGTAAATTTAACGTCTTCCATCGATGATTTACGTGCGTCTCTCGAAATCAAAGTTCGTTGAAGGAATTCGTCACGGAAGAGGATCACGGTCACCGACAACTGGTGTTCTAATCTAGGTTTTTACAATTTGTATTTATTTTTAACAATATTAATTTTATTTTCATTGATTCATATCTTCATTTTATTTTCTTTCAAATTTGCATGTCTACCGCTTACGTTATAGAAGTGACTACTTGAATATTGGAGTTCCGAATGCACTATATAATATAACGACTTTTCCGAAGTAACCATTAGGCGCAAGGCCACACAGTGAAATTAGTTTGTTAAAGATTAAACAATTTTTGAACATAGTAATAATAATAATATTAAATAATTTATTAATTACGCCTCGCCTTCTGAAATATATAATTTAATTTGCAGCAATTAAGTAGTGCCGAAATAGATCGAATGTCTTTTTGTTTGAATTTCAGTTTGCTCTTTTAGATTATTTTAACGTTAATTTTCAATATTTCATTTTTAGTGCGTTCCGCATTTGTCCAAAATCTTAACAAAACTTTTAATCCCTAAATGCGGGCTTTTTTTCATTGAAAGTTCTATGTTTGATCTCTTCATTACTTCAATAAACTCAACATTTATAGCACTTGCTAAAAAACGAATTTCAAAGAGTTAATAGAGGTAACCTATAGAAATAGATAGTCACAGCTCTACTGGCAAACATTGGGAGCATTTCAGAGACTTAGCCGAGGGCTCTTTTAGAGCATATGGAATCCACTGCTTATTTTTGATGACATAGGAATTGTTTCAGCACTTAATACTTTTATTTTAAATTATATAATTTATATCTTGGTGTATTCATAATATTTATATAGCTTTGATTGGGATATTTTAAGTACCATTACTGAATTTATTTGGTGCATCTTGTACTGGTCTTTACGGTGTCGATGTTAAATAGGCATCGTATAATTGAAAGGTATATTTCTCAGTTTTTGTATTTTATCGTCGATATAAATAAGGCTGCGTCTATTCTTTTGAATAGTATTCAACTCGCTACTCATCATCATAGGTAATTAATTTTTCTCCTTCCAAACCTAATTTTGAATTTCCCTTTCAAAAAAAATTTAATTTTTTCTCAACTAATGAATTATTAGAGTCACCAGTATTTAATTTCGATAGTGATTTTCATGCCTGTATTTTAGGGTTTTAAAGTAGCGGTCCTTAATAGTGAGCGGGAAGAGATATTGAAATTAAAGTAACAGAAATCTCCTTTGAAAGTCGCCCATCATATCGGTCATGTCTGTACATGCTCAAGGCTGCAGGTTAGAATATTTACCTAAAAGCAATTATTTTATGTGATATTAATTTAATTTATATTTTTTCTAGATTTCAAGTAAATAACCTCTCCTTTAGATGTTTTCCTGGTGTGTTCGTCTCGCGTGTTTCAAAATCGAAAATCGTTGAAGAGATTAAGAGTTTCGTGGACTCCTGCAACCGAGATGTCAACTTTTTAGGTAAGGAGAATTCATATGTACATTTTATCGATGGATTTCATTTTCAATAAATGCATGTTTTCATTTTATTGGCTTTGATCATTTGCATATCGTTTATGTAATTGGAAAGACTTGGTGAATATTTCCTTAATTAGTTTCGATATAATAGGAGAGCTCTAGTGAATATAGAATATTACCGTTAGTACGGTAAAATAATTCAGTTACATTAATGAACTGCGATGTAACATTATGAGTACAACATGATGATATTCATTGGAACTTCTTTGCAATTCGCGATATTAGAGTTTGTTTTAACTAGTGTTTAGATAATCAGGCGCGTTGATACTTTTCATCATGCTTCCATATTGTAAAAGTCGCATGCAACATTTCTTTAAGACCATCGATTTTATGACAGCATCATAAACACAATTATTTGTGTTTCTACATAAGTGCTCCATAGCATATAAAAATATATTTCGGATCCCTGCTATGCAACAATCGATAGGGCATTTCAGAACACTCGCTGATTCTCGACTTCCAATGATTTTAATAAAAGTAAATCGCTGTAACTTAGAAAGCTAAGATGCATTGACGGAATTTCGCGGAAGCCGCAGCAGTCGTTGACTTTTTGTTAGTTATTTAGAATTAGGAATTGGATAATTGGTTATCGTATGCATTTGCATGCACTGCAGGCGTTGCCCGTGGGTCGTGATTTCGTTTCCACTGCCTCGGTACATAATAGTAAAACTAATAATGATCTATTTTTATTGTTTGCTACATTTAAAAATAATTTAGGAGGCAGCCCCAAAACATTGTTAATTACTCTTTCACACATACATTATTACATTTAAAAATTCTTTAATAACATCACTATATTAGAGAACCGGATTAGGTCACATTTTTAACTACGAACAAGACTTAAACATTAGTAAACATCCCCCTATTACTCCACCTATTTATTCCCACATTCACATCAGATGCATTCTATAAATACTGTTCCTATATAATAATATTTTACATTGTTTCTTTTATAAGTCACTTGTCACTTCAGAAGTTTCTCAATCATCTCACATATTATAGATTTAACAATATCTAAACAACACATCCGAAGACCCCTTTCATACGATACATTTTCATAATATCTTAAAGTATCAAAGTCCAAAATCTTGTTAAAAGACCTAGAGTGACCTTCACGCCAACAAATGCGCATTCCTACGTTCAAAATACACTTTCCTTAACTTCGCTTTGCAAACAAATAATGTCATTTGAATTGGTCTAGTGTGATATGTTATGATGATGGACAAGGGGGAATATGCAAACATAGATAGGACACGTACATTCATTTATAAAATCCTTCCCGCAAAAAGCTCAAAGATGTTCATGTATGGAAGCATAATATCCATTACGTTATTCATACTTTGTATATATGCATATTTTTACTTTCTCCATATACGAAGTATAGAGAAAGTATTGTTTTCATGAAAAAATTCGACTTCGAGATTTCAACGGAAATACATGTTTTGGGGTCCCTAGAACACGTTTTGACCATTTTCGGAATGATGTCTGTGTGTATGTGTGTGTGTGTGTGTGTGTGTGTGTGTGTGTGTGTGTGTGAGTGTGTGTGTGTGTATGTGTGTGTGTGATATTGGGCGCTCTAACGTGAAAACTATTAGTCGTATCAATACCAAACATCATATATAGTACTGTTCTGTGTGCTGTCAGAGTTGATTAGTTTTTGGAGTAAATCGGTCAACCGGAAGTCGAGCTTTATTCATTAAAACTCATTTCCGGTTTTCAAAATCACTCCATAAATATGATATATACGTATATTGTATTCCTTATAAAAGTTTTAGATAATATAATTTACTATAACTTTTGTATTTAACTTATTTTTGTATCACCGGTTGATTAGGAGTTATTCGTGAAACACTGATAAACCGGAAGAAGATGATAATGTACTTTGTGGGCGCTCTAACATGAAAACTATTTGGCGGATCAACACCTAATTTCATATGTAGTACTTCTATTACAGTCTTTAGAGTTGATTCGTTTTTGGAGTAAATCGGTGAACCGGAAGTTGAGCTTCATTCTTCAAAGCTCATTTCCGGTTTTCAACATATCTCCATAAATATGATATTTAGGTATATACTATTATTTATAAATGTTTTAGAAAATATTATTTACTATAACTTTTGTATGAAACATAGTTTCGTATCACTGATTGTTTAGGAGTTATTTCTGAAATACTGATAAACCGGAAGTTGCTGATTATGTACTTTGTGGGCGCTCTGGGCTCAATGGGCGAAAGTCCAGGTTCATAGTTTTTCATCCAGCTTGTCCCGAGCAACATTATTTATAATGTTTAGAGTTCGAAATTACTGTCGTAGATAAGTATTTACATCTTATATATGGAGAAAGTCATGTGCTGGCCACATCAGATTTTTTAATATTGAGATGAAGATTGAAAATTCATAGAGGTCACGATAGTTTACGAATGAAATTTCCTAAAAATAGTACCAAATACTTCATAAATGCAATCCTATTAGTGATAAATTTTAAATTTATTTAAAGTTATTTTAAAGATAAAGTAACAAACATATACTTACTCTTTCTCTTTATCTCCATGGTCCCAAAAAAGGATGCGGAATTTCATGTATTTAAGATTGGCTTCTTCGAATACTCATTGATGTTTTGCTTTCCCTTTCCGTTACTTTCGCTTTAAAGTTTTTCTCCGAAAATTGGGATCGTCTTCCACAAACAAATTCCAAAGAGCCGACCGATAACAGTCCTCAACGACCTTCAGATTTTTAGCCGTAGCATCCAAAATTCGTGACCGAATTTCTCCTACCTCCTAAAATAAAAACTCACTTTTATGATTTTAAAAATCATGATAATACTTGCATTGTTCGCGTCGTGGAAACAATGTTTTTCCTGGAGTAGGTGGCTGGCATTCATTTGTTTAATTACTTTTAAGAAAATTAGATTTATTTTTGATTTACGTTGTTGGACTTGAAAGTGCGTCATATTCTGTTAGTAAATCATTATCAAATATCTAAATTTATCATTAAGAATTAGTTATTGAATTTTTTTAAGGGATACCTTCGTTTCATAATGAAGTGGTGGAATGTTCTTGGCAGTATTTCATAACATCAGTGAGTAAAATTATTTGCAATATGAATAATGAAGAAAGTTAAGGATGGACAATAGAAACCGACAGTTATAGAAAAGGCAATCAAGATAACGTAAAATATTATTTATCATTGTAAATTGCAAAAAATACAGAAGATATATGGCTAAGATGGACCATTGAGAGCCATTACTGTTTTCTGCAGTCATTAGATAATATCCGGAGAAAATGATGAAGCAACTTAAATTAATAGCTTGTCTCCAAGAATGCTTGTGAATTCAAAGAAATATTTTATGTGTAATGAAACAGGTCAAAAAAAATCTGAACTGGGTGGAACTTGGGGATAGTGATTTGTCGTATTTGCACATTACTGCTCTAAAAGAAACATATAGAAAATTATATTGATTCGTTTAAGTTCTGTATAAACATTCATACATAGTTTTACTTTAAAAGATTTTACCTTTTAATACTCATTCCTTAATTCCTTTCTACAGGGTAAGTGCTGAAGCTAAAGCTCCCAATGTACCCTCCGGATGTAACCTTGTGAGTATTAACAATCTTACATATTAAATCTAATTTAATTTAATCTTTACTTTGATAATTTTGCAATTGCTTAATTGAAGCTTATTGTTCAGATAAATTTAATTTGCCATAGATGATGAAACATTTTTACAATTTGAAATATTAGTTTCTTATACAAAATTTTTCATTCTGATAAATCATTAATAGTCAAATAATTTCACAAATTTTTCTTTAAATCGAATTAAATATGATTTTAAACTTTTTTCCCATGACAAGTAATTATTACAGTAAGTCATGGAAATACATTCAAGTCAATGCTTTCTGTACTCAATAAAATAAATTCTAGTCAATTGCTGCCAATCAAAATATTGATTGCAGCATTAAATGAAGTGTGTCTTTATGTATTAACTACCTGCTCCGTAGGGGAAGAGGGAGTAATGCCTTACTCCTCTCAACCCTAGCCGAAAGGCCTACAGATGTAGGCATCTTTTCCAGGGCCCTTTATTTCACCTTCTTCTGCTGGGGGGAGCTAACTTAGCCCTCTCTTCTCACCAGTTCGATCTTTCTGTCTATGAGGTCGGATCCCGCGGTTAACCAGCTATGAGTGGTAAAGGGGAGATCCTTAGGCATGAGGATGAACCCCATTGCACGCCACTCTGATCTGGCCGGGTCCCCACGTTAGGGTGTTACGTATTCCCCCCAAATCCTCCCTCCCCCCCCCTCATCAGCAGCGGAAGGAAAACCATCAAGAACGTGGATGACTCCAGGAGTAAGTGTTGGTACTGGTTTACGAAACCAAAAGTAATAAAAGTGTAGGAAGATGATTGAATAAAGAGGAAAGTAAGTGAAACATAACGCTTAGTATAAAGATAACATGCGGGAATAAATAAAGGTAATCGGAATGGTATCTGATAGTTTGTCAGCACTACGTTTTAATAGTAAGCTTGCTTACATCTACATCTACATTTATGCCCTACAAGCCGCCTTTCGGCGTGTGGCAGGGGGTGTAAACAACAGTTGAATCTAAACAACTTCCTTCTTCGGTTATTGTCGCATATTGTTCGCGTAAAGAATGGATTTTTTTAATCGATTCGTCCTAGCATCTATTTCTCTTAACTTACGGTCATTATCGGATCGACCGAGGTAGCAGGGGAGTTACATGATACCGATTGTATCTTCTGAAAATGTAGTTTCTATATAAATTAAGACAGAATCGTGTCCGTCCGTCTGTCCTCAAAAAAGGGATGTAACACTTTTAGCAAAATCTGAGTCTAAATTCAATCTCCCGCATCGATTCTTAGTGCGCTGGAGGCGGACGGCCTGCACTCACAGGCGTGCTAAAATTTAATTGTTTTGGTTGAGTTTAGAGGTGCAAAACGGGTGAAAAACTGAAAAATCGGGAAGATGAGGGCGTTTTCTTTTGGGATGACGAACTCCGCTTACCTATCGCTTGCGCGTCATTTAACATAGTTAAGTCTTTATCAGTTGATCTCACTGCTGAGTGTGAGGTCCCGACTTTGCGGTCTCTGACATTATCTACTTTTTCGGAATCTTTTCGGAGGAAATGCCATTCAAGAGAGAAACGACAAAACCGAATACCTTTCTATGCTGCCCAATCAAACGTAAGGGAACTAACCTGCCTGCGGAGCAGGCAGTTGGCAACTGCTAGTCCCTGGATTTATTAAGCAATCGCAACCTAGCTTCCAATCTCCTTTCTTTCAAGGATTCCCAACCTACGTCTGAGAGTATATTCGTAACGCTTGCTTTTTTATCGTAACATTTCTTAACAAAACGAACCGCTTTACGCTGCACTTGGGGGTCCGATCAAGCTAAAATAACATCGCTCTTTCACCTTTTCATCGCATTTACCGACAATACGCTTTACAAAGTTAAGCCTTTTACTTGCTTTGCCGCAGATTTTTCGAATATGCGTTCTCCAATTTAAGTTATTAGTAATGTTGATCCCGAGATATTCAACTGAATCTACTACTTTTTTGTTCATTCCATTAAATTTGTACTGGTGATTTGGAAGCAATTGTTTCCTTTCGAATAAATTAACTACGGAGCATTTATCTACGTTAATATCTCATTCCGATTTTTCGCACCACCTTTAGATGAGTACTAAATCGTTTGAGAGAGATGTTCGGTCTTCCTCGTTTGTTATTTCCCTATATATAACCGAGTCATCTTCAAATATCCTCACATTGCTAACTATCTTGTCACTCAAGTCATTGATATGAAACAGGAAAAGAAGAGGTGCAATTACACTGCCTTGAGGTACGCCAGAGGTTACTTTGACTCTATTTGAGCTAACGCCATCCAGTACAACTTGTTCCCTCTCGTAGAGAAAATCCTTAACCCAGTCGAGTACTTCATTGATAATGCCCGCTAATTTTAGTTTTTAAATTAGTTTGTAATGGGGGACTCTATCGAATGCTTTTTTGAAATCGAGGAAAATAGCGTCCACTGGCTTTTTACTATCGGCAGGCTTTAAGATATCGTGTACAAATAGAGCAAGTTGGGTATTAAATGATCGGTTCTTTCGAAAACCATGCTGGTTCGCGTCGAGGAATTCATTATTACCTTTCCGGACAGTGAAGTTAATGATATGGGTTTATAATTTCCTGGGTCCTCCTTTAATCCGCTTTTGTAAACAGGAGTCAACATAAGTGTTCTACCTTTCGGTAGGTTCGGAACAATCAAAAACCCCTATTTATAGCCATCTCCTTCATATGCTTATATATAACCCCACCCCTTATGTAATCCAACATCTTCTGTCTCTGTCTTCCCTTCTGCCTTTTCCCCTGAATCCTACCCTCCATTACAACCTTTACCAATCACTCTACCCTCAATATTTGACCCAACAATTTCTTCTGACGATGCTGAATCGCGTTAATTAAAGCCCTCTCCTCCCCAACCATCTCTAACACCTCCGTGTTTGTATTCCTATCAACCCAACTAACTTTTTCCATTCTACGCCACACCCACATCTCGAAGGCCTCCAATCGCTTGACTTCTTCCTTTCTCAAGGTACACGTTTCGCACCCATAGAGCAACACACTCCAGACCAGAGAGTTCACCAATCATTTACTGATTCCTTTATCAAGACCTTTGGTCATTAATTCCCTTCGCTTCATAAAGGCTTCCTTCGCCAAGGCTATTCTTTTACGAACCTCATCTTTACATTTTCCGTCCCAAGAGAGAGTACTTCCCAAATAAGAAAATGTATCTACGTGCTCTATTTTTTTCCCATCCACCCTAATAGTTAACAGAGCTTTTTTTCCTTTAGTGAACCTCAAAACTTTAGTTTTGCTTACGTTAATTATCATACTAAACTCCCTTGCTTTTTTGTTAAGAGCATTTACTAAAGTTTGCAAACCCTTTACGGAATCACAGACAATAGCTTTATCGTCAGCATACCTTACAGACCTCACTACATTCCCACTAACCTTTACTCCCTTGTCTATTTCTTCCCAGGCTTCTTGCACCAATTCCTCTGCATTTATATTAAAAAGCGTTGGGGACATAGGACACCCTTGTCTTACCCCCCCAATCCAATTCAGCCCAATCCGATTCCCCATCAGCTATCCTTACGCAGGCTGTTTTATTCAGATAAAAATTTTGAATTAAACGTCTATCTTTCCAGTCTAACCCATATTTCTTTAATATCCCTATCAGTTTTGGCCACTGGACTCTATCGAAAGCCTTTTCAAAATCTACAAAACATACACATAAGTCCCTCTTAAATTCCAGGCTTCGTTCCGCAAGCACTCTCATCACCAAAATTGCATCCCTCGTTCCTTTTCCTCTCTGAAAACCAAACTGGTCTTCTCCGATTAGCCCTTTAATTTTTCCCTCGACCCGTCTATTCAAAACCCTCAGAAGTACTTTTGCTGTGTGAGAGATTAGGCTAATTGTACAGTGGCGGAGAAAATTATCGCAACACTTTGCACGCGCACCAGTGGCTTTCACAGAACACAAAACACACAAAACTATTTGGAATTCTGCTTTCTGTGACTGACTGGCAACACCGAGGAAAGCCTCGAAAAGCGGTAATATTTGAGTCGGAGCCTAGAACTTACACAAATTTCCTCTCTTTCGAACTCTTCTTAGAGCCTTCGCGCGATCTCTCCCCGAGTTCGTCATGTTTATTTCGGCGTTTCTCTTTCACAGATAGTTATCGTATTTATAGAACGATAGGTTAAATTTATATTTATTCCAATTTCAATCTTAAATGCAATAAAATACGTAGACAATAATTGAAATTTTATTATTAAATTATTAATAATGTGAAGAATGCTATTCGGTTTTAATAATGCGTAGCAATAAGGAATAAGTGGGATTGGAGTAGGAATACGCGATGTGGTGATTCTCACCTTAAGAGAAAGAGAATTTTGGAGTCTAGAGGAAAATGATGTTTTGCGAGATTATAGCGAGAACAGATGGCCTATAATGGTCACTTTTCCTGGATAATTTGTGCGCTAATAAGGCGTTATTTATAAGTCTTATGGCTGCCTGCTGGATATTAATGTAAATGTAATTCTTCAAACGTCCAGGTCAAACATAGGATATTCATTTTTTGTGATAAACATTCCGAGAAGGATTTTTGATTACAAGTCTTATGTTTTCAATTCAGCAATTAGAATTCCAGAAGTCGTTAGAGCGATTACTGAGTTACAAACTATGACACAATGTAAAATTTGTATTTTGTCTAAGGAACATAATTTTTCCCCAACTTAATCATGCAGACGAAGGATATTCGTAATATAAATGTATATACACCATTTGTCATCTAGAATACATGAAATCATTGTCCGTCCGGTGTTAGAAGGAAAAATACCAATTCCAAAGTTAAAACAAACATGATTTCATAAAATCCGAACAATTTCTGCGCATATATCGGACTTGTCTTACATTTTGTAACAGGGAGCTCGGTGACCTTGGTCATTAGTCATTTGTTTTGCCTTCGTGCGGAGAAATTCACGTAGAAATGCATTAAGGCTTTGATAATTCGCGAGGAAAGTCTTTAACCATAAGTTGATCCCTTCAAAGTATTACAGGCGCCAATACAAAACAAACGTTGAAATGCATTACCTCGCGTGGAAAAGCTTTAACCATATGTCGAGCACTTTCAAAGCATGTATTGCAGGAGCCAGGTATATTTTTCCTTTTCGTGCCTATATCAGCTATACTCAGGACCCTCATTTTACAGTCGCCCAGTAGAAACAACCCTCAGGCTAATTCAAAGCTCCTTCCTCACCATGGTGCTAAGGAAATTAGATGTTATTGCACTCGTAAAAATATTCCCAAATTATATTATTATATTAGCGTATTTTAGTAAACAAAGACTTCCTAATAAACAACCCAAGTTTTTAGTAATGATACGTATTTTATGAACGTCTGACTTTATTAAGTTAATTAACCAGGATTATGCTGCCATGTTAAAATAAATAAATTGGACATGAAAGATACGGAACCGATTCATCACCAATTGTCGGTCAAGAAAATCTTTCGTGTGTCAGTGAAAATTCCTCTTCTACCAAGGATTCGAGGTCGTTCGCTGAAAGACAATGTCCTTTGACTCATTTTCCACAATTAGAGGTATTTGACAGGGCCTCCTGATTTCCCGAAGCACGATGAACCTTTCGCTTTCAGTGAAGAGGATTTTCGGAAGCCTATGCGTCACTCGCAACAACAAACCGGTCGTAAGGCAAGGAGCTCAGGCTTACTTACTCAGACTTATTAGCACTATTTCTTCATTTAGGTCTTCACGTCGATAGACGGACAACCAGCGGACCGCGCAAGCGAACCTTTCTCATTTTTAAGCTTAAAAAAAAGCCTTGAGAACTATTGACATTCTTATGCATATTATTATTCATTGTTCGTCTATACCCAGAACAATTCGCGGGTTCACAGTTTCCAATTTTCTCGGCGGTAGTTCCAAGCCAATTATATAGATTTAGATTTAGATATATACCCCGCGAGCTGCCAGATGGGTATGGTAGGGATTTTAATAACACCATCATCACGTAATCTATTCTATCAGCCTCTCTAATTGTCCGGGGAAAAAAGCGACCAAAAGTAATGTTTTGTGATTACTTCCCTGTAACGTTTTGTCGATGCTTCTCGGAGATCGCGATTAGGTCTTTAGGTTCTGAACCGATAAAGCTTTCGATGAGCTTCCGTCGGTTATCAGATCTTCTCAGCTGGAGCGAATTCTAATAAAGAAGTGGTTCTATCTATCTCTCGGAGGCTGAATCATATGGAAGAGAATGAAGGAGAATGGATACATTATAATCATCCTATATTTTTCTTGATTCCAATGTAGTTCTCGATTATTAATCATAGTGTATAAGTGCACACTGTCACCGAGTCTGAGAGAAATACGAATACATATAAATATTTTCCACTTGCTTTAAATTATGTTAAATAGTCTCCTTCTCTTAAAAACATTAAAATTGAGTAGCATTACGGGGATGGAGGTCTATGGCGGAGCTGACATTTTTTCATAATCATCTATGTGTAAGAATCTACGGATTCTATCGAATGTGGACATGAATATACAGATGATAATTAATGATGGCTTTGTCGCAGGGGCGCAGCCAGGATTTGCTTATGAGGGAGAGGGTTATAGACAGTAGAAAGAGCGAAAACATTTCTACATTTCAGGGCCGGTATATTCATGCACTCTACATGATAGAAGATATGTTAAATTCTTAAAAAAACTAAAATGCATAGAAAACTAGGATATGTTCACGATTATGTGGCAAAATTAAAACCTTTTTGAGATTTTAGTTTGTAAAATGAATAATTGAATAATAATGATGAATAATAATCCTCAATGATATTTGGATTTCCAGTTTTGATAGGGCCAATTTCTCTTACATTGTCATTATTTCTCAAGGTGTAAGGTTTTTATGATTGGAATATTAATTTCGAGTGCCTTTGAGAGTTTTTTTGAAATCAAAGGAAGCTTAATGAAACTTTCCTTTAGCTGTTATTGAATGTGAGAAGAATTAAATTAGTAGTATTGATTTAGGAGATGATATAGAAACGTAAGTATTTTGGAGGTAGCACTACAATTTGGACAACCCAGTTACTTTGAAGGAAACCGAAGACCAATCGTAGCGGAGACGGATGAATTTTTCCTCTTAAATTATATGTTGTTTTATAAATACGATATATTCTGATTATTGAGTTAAAATGTCGACAGCACAAAAACACCATAAAAATATGTCTATGCAAGAACCCTTCAATCCGCCTTTCAGCGTGTGGCAGGGGGTACAGGCACCTTAACTCTATTTTCCTAATCAATTTCTTTCGCGTATCATGCGCAGAAAAAAAGAATTCTTGATACGATTCCTTCTAGAATTTATTTCTCTAATCTTCCTCGCAGTATCAGAGCGGCCCACATCAACAGGGAGGTCGCATTATATCGATTGCATCATTTGAAAACATAATTTTTCTGAACTTATACAAACATAAGTAAATTTATCCTTTGAACTAGTCTTCTATCCATTAATGATTACCATCCCGCGTACTGCAACATCTGAGTAACACTCACCGTTTTATCATGGCAATTCTGTACAAATCGTATCGTATACAACCAATCAAACAAATGCCGTACACGAACTGTAATATAAAAATAATAATCAGTGTAATCGCGAAACAGTATTTTCTCGTTTGGCTAGGTTGAATAAGAGGAATACGAGTTTTATTTCTTTGAAACACGATGAGCATCCCCTCAACGATCTACCAGTTAATCTTTGCACTCTATTCACTTTTTCTATCGTATCTCTAATATGTTCTTTCGAAGATAAACTACAGCTAAACGTGACACTTAGATATTTTGTGTGGCGCACTAACACTAAGGGTTGTCGCGAAATTTGTTGCTGCGTGGAAATTACGTTTTTGGATGATATCTAACATCCTTACGCTTCATATACATCATTCACAAAAAACTCTAGGTGCGTCTTACAAGATTTATCTTTATGGAATCCGTGTTGGATCCGAATGATTCCTATCTTTATGGTAAGAAACTGAATAATAGAGCTTGCTATAATATGCTCCATTATTTTGCAGAAATTCGAAGTTAAGGAAAATTACCCATAATAATCTGATCATTCTTAGGCCCCGGAGTGACGTTTAATTTCTTCCACGACATTGGGACAGTACCCTCATTAATTGATTTCTGTTAGAATTTCCTATCAATCTGTTGCAGTGAATTTCCACTAGCATCAACTTATATCTCTATGGAAATCGTCTCCGAATCAATGCGTGAGGTAAAATCGTATACTCGACCATTATCTTATGAGAAACATTTCTGGAAGTACGGGTTAAGAAAGTTAGCTATTTCTGTCGATTTATTTAAGGCAATTCCCTCTTCGCTGATAAAGCTAGGCATAGAAAACTGACCACCACGAGTCTCTCACACTTATGACCAAAATTCTTTCTAATCGCCAACTAGTGATTTTAACAAGGTTCGAGATCTATATTCCTGGTATTCTTTTCGTGATCCTTCCTCAAATAGCTTAGACGGAACATATTTAACTAAATCTACTTTGATTATCAGTAGAAACTCTACCCAACTATCATTTACTGTATTTTCACCCGAAAAGCGTAAAAAATTATCCAAGCCTTTGTTCAAATAAAACCTTGAACTCAGAAATAATTGCTTTGCGAATTACATACACTTGCCTCACCGGCTTAAGAGATCTAACCGCTACTACTTTCATCCCTGCCATTATGACATCATGGTCTGACTGTACCGTCAACTACAGCGAGGCTAGTTATTATTTGTGGGTGGGAAGTGGCTAGTAAATCTAAATTGATACCTTGCCTCGCACGATTCGTTCGAGTTTTAGTCATATTTACCTGATCTAAAGCATGCAACGAAAAAGTAAGATGTATTTCGTGATTTTTTTTCCCACTGCTAGTGCTGGAGAATTTTAGATTATCCCAATGAATATTGGTTAGGTAAAAATCTCTTCCTACGGCGATGATTGGATCTTTTATTTTCTCGTCATTTTTATGTAAGGCCTCGGATAAATCAACAATACAACCTATTTTTTCATCGGGAGGACGACACAAAGAACAAACATTAATCTTACTTCCGTTTTGTCTTTGAATCGAGCACCAAATGATTTCGCTCCTGCTATTTTCTACGAATTCATCGCGCTTACTAATTAAATGAGTCCATACTGCTATAAAACCTCCACCGCTAGATCTACATAGTCATATTTTCGGTATATCATATAATCGGGGGAAAATATCTCGCTTTGAGTAATATCCTCGCTTAACCAAATCTTTCTAGTATGATATCCGCGCAAGTTCTCATCGTAATGTTAAAGAATTCCATCTATTTATTACGTAAGCTCTTGCAATTTACTATTATTATTTTTAGATCTCTCAGTTCGCACATTAAAACATTGTTTCCTTTTTCGAATAACCTTTATCTTTTTTTAAGTGAATTTTTCTTTTTCACCATTGCAATTTTTCTATGTTTTGGGGCTAAGCTCATGCACACCCTTTTGCATATTTAAGTGGGCGTTAGTAACTATGTCTACTGCTAAATTAAAGAATAACTTTGTCTGCGTATATTCGCTCTATTCTCTAATCTATTCGCATCTAAACCGCAAAACAACGTAGTAAACGACATTTAAACTACGGTCTTTATGGAGAGAGAGGGGTTGGGAGTGTTTCGGAAGAGTCCGTAAAGTGCACACAAATTGTAGTAAAATCAGCGAACAATATGTCGAGTATGGCGTCTAATATATGGATCTAAGTAACCTTGAGAAGTATTTTAACATACGGAAATCAAGATGATCAAATTGGAAGCGGAAAGTTTTATTCATCGCCACGGAGAAAGTAGAGAAGTGAATACCGGCCTCTTGGAAACATAATACTTTAAAAAGTTTTTAATACCGCGACCGGTTTCGGACGTTAGTCCATTATCAAGCGACGAGTAATATTGTATTACTCATCGCTTGATAATGGACTAACGTCCGAAACCGGTCGCGGTATTAAAAACTTTTTAAAGTGGGATTTTTGCAAAGTTATTTCCACCCACTTATTATATTTTTTCAGTCAGTATGGTTAAAGTGCATTGATGTCTCATGAGAAACACCATTTGTTATTACACAAATATTACTCCCTATTACATATAGCCTGATAGAGCTGAAAATTGTTGATTTACGATTCCACTATTTAAAAGTTAATAATAGTGATGACAATTCCTGTCAAAACGTTAATTGCTAAAAAGCTCTAATTGCTAAAAAGCTCTTGGAAAAGTTGAACTCCTTCAACACACGGATTAGATTGGATTCATTGAAGGGATATTTGTAATACCTTAAGCAGTGGAAAACTACACTGCTCGAGAGAAAATAGAAAGGTAAGAATAGGACGCATCTTAGAGGTTTCTAAATTCGAATTTTTAAGTGTTGAATTCTCTTTGCAAGAATTCAAATCCATCAGAATTCTAGTATTTAGACCTTTAATTCGCGAAATAATACCTCAAAATGTTCATTTTAACGTCTGATATTCCGCTATCAAACAATCTTGTTTGTAACTATCTCCCAGTGTATTATATTAACATTCTACACAACTATTTTTATCACAACTAACTTTGAATAATAAATGGCAAACAATGAAGACAATGAGGCAAAGGCACTACTTGGAAATCTCGCGAAGGTGAGTCTTAAATGTCTGCATATAAAAACGAAACTAAAAGTCTATTTTCCATTCGTATGGACTTTGAATATTCCCGGTTTTACTGCCTCTATACAGAATTGCCGAATTGTCGGAGTTAGAGTGATTTCAGTTAGTTTCCACGTAATCCGCGCTCTGACGCCAACTGGTGTTGCAATAATTGTTTCCGCCACTGTACAATAAGAGTCTCATCTAGTGCAGAATGACTTCAGAACGATAAACATCGAAAGGGCCCTTTGCTGCCGGTTTGTCCGAAACAATGACTAAGGTCCTCGAATTGAAATGTGTCTGCACGATTTGAGGCTTAACGTAAGACATAGGAATGTTATTGTAGCACGAAGGATGAGCTGACACCCTCCCTTTGTCGAAACGTGTCAGAGGTCAAACGTAATCGTGGTAAAACGTATATTGGACAAACGGGCCGATCGCTTGAGTTAACAGAACAGAGAGGATAATGAACAAAGGGACATCGGCAGTCGCAGTTCATTCATTTTCTGGACACGAAATAGATCGAAATCAGAGTTTCCCAAACTATGTTCCGCGGAACACCGGTGTTCCGCTGAACCTGAATAGGTGTTCCGCGACAATTTGGAGCGTCAATGGAGAATTGGAGAATAAAAGCCATTAAATGCATTATTGATTCATATTTTAAGATTTATTACAATATTATAGTTTTATATTTAAAAATAATTACCAAATAAATAATTTGTCTTGATTAAATGATTTTTATTAATTTTACAAGTAGAATTACCTAACCTAAATATAAGCTTAGTGTTCCGTTAAACTTCCCAGGTTAGCGTAGTGTTCCATTGCAGAAAAAGTTTGGGAAACCCTGATCTAAATGATACTAAAGTCGTAGTAAGGTAGACAAAGTATTTTCATAAGATTACACGCGAGTCAATTTAAAACGAAGTCTACTTTAACAGGAATGACGGCTATATTTGCGGCATTTGATACCTAGGAAAAAATAGTAAAAGGGACCGAAGCAAGGAAGTGTGAAGAAGCATGTCAATTGAAATATAATCTTTAGAGTACGGCCCGTACACTGAAAGAAACCACCGTAACTCATTTTAATATCTACAACGTGAATTTATCGATGATTTTCAGTTCGATTAGGAATATAAGCCTATTATATTAATTACATCTTTGTTATCAATTATCGTTAATTTTATATTCGTTATCATTCGTTACCATTTCGGATCGATTCCTCACCAGATTCGAAGTCTGCCTTCCTGGACAATCTTAGTACTGCTATGTCATGGTTTGTTTTTGGTTCCGTAGTGAAATTCGGATGAGGAATGCTCTTCTCCACTTCCATTTCCTGTGGACCATATTGCAACTTCTCGGCTGCATTCGTTTTAGTTGAGATCTCTCCGAGTTTGACCAGATGTCTGAGGAACGAATGTTTATAATTACGATATCGAAAAATTAACTACTATAAACCTATTTTGAGAATCACCGTCGTGTGTGTAAATTTTAATTTAAACATTTCTATTTTCTTATGTTTATGTATTTATTCATCCGATATCGGTGACTTTCCACAAGAAATAATTTGAAGCAAAAATTATTATTCTACATTCTTGCAAACGAGATAAAAACGTAATTTGGAGAGCCATTGGTCTATAGGAAACATTCTAGCATTTCCTACAGAAGTTGCTTATTTAGAATATTTCGTAAGTTCAGTGATTTCATTTTGAATCAAGTGTAATCTTTTTATTCAACAAATTTAAATTAGAAACCCGACGAAATCAATACAGATACGAAAACGGGTAATTTAGTAAAGATACTCATTTTGTCGTGTTTTGTCAGGAGTTGGGGGGTTTAAAATGATATCAAGAAGTATATGGGCAGGAGTGACAATAGAGAATGGATCTCACTCTTCAGACGACGAGGACCTGCTCTGGCATTACAGGGAAATATGGAAGGAAGTGGACATAACATGGAGGATATAAGCGGAGTTGCTCATAGCCAGCGTCCACAGCGTCCACATTTTAGATTCAAAATCGGGTTATGCAAAGTAAATATATACGATAACACGCATTTACCATGTCGAACAAGGGAAATCTCAATCCATACAGAAAGAATGATGAGAAGGTCATCGTCTCTGATGCTAGTCATTACAATTACTAACTGCATGTTGAAGGCAGTGAAAAGCTCATTCGCAGTACATAGTTCGCTTTGGGGAGAGGAATATTTATTTTAGTTTTTAAAATGGCAATTGGAATGAAATTTAAATCACCCACTTTTATTTTCTATAAAAAACTCTTAGTTTCTGGATACAGTTTTGTAGATTCTTAGGTCCCCATCAAATCGGTTGGTGTCTTTTTCCCATCCTTTTCACATTTTCTCGTTTCCTTTTTAGCGCCCTTTATAAGGAATCGCGGCTAGGAAACCCTTAAGATCACACAAAGATCAAGATTATATGTTTTACTTTTTAATTAAAAGGATTAAGCATTATTTTAAACCAATTGCTTACAGAAATAATGTCTTAATCATTATAAGTTGATCAAATCAAAGAAACAGTCCACGATACAGGAGAATTCGGCGAAGCATGGGACGTTCGAAGAGAAAAATATTCGGTCACCTTTCGTCGTTTGTACTCTCGGATATTGTCGAGTATCGTTAGCGAAAGAAATAAATACTTGAATTACTTTTCCTAGAATATGTTTCCGTCTTTTATTCTTGCGTGTTATGATGTTGGATGCTGATCATGTATCTTTTGAGTAAGTATCTCAGAATATTTGGATCAAATTTCATGACAGATTAAACAGTGATTTCTCCTAAGATTTTCATTCAAATACCTGGGTTACTTTCACATTTCCCTGTGCCTTTTATAATTCATTGATACAACTCTTGTCTGCAGGCTCCCATACTCTGCATTTAAACACAAGATGTGATCTCGCGTTGTAACTTAACTTCTTCGCAGTACTTGTAGACAAAAATGGAAGACTTAAAATATCACATACACTGGTTTGCTATACGTGTACTTACGGGAAATCCTTGCCAACGCAATGGGCAGCAGTGAGAACGTACCGCTCGGTGATCAGACTACCGCCACATGTTAAACGGTTCCTATCCTCTCCTAGAATATACAATTAATAAAAGTTAATCGAAATAGCAGTGTAAGCCGTTATATTCTGCAATCGATATGCAAATTAGAAATTAGGAAAAATAGAGGAGAAGTTAGTAATTCTGAGTTGGCCAACTGCAGTAAACTTAAGAATTTTTGAAGGTACCTCTGCAATTTGAGCACGTCTGTTACTTTGAGGGAAGATGATGACCAAACTTGCGATGTAGGATGGTATGAATTTATCATCCTAAACTATATTTTAGCAAGCAAATCCTTTTAGTAGAAATATAACTTGGGAAGAAAATGAAATTGGACTGCGTCAATAAGATTTTCTTCCGAGAAGTTTTATAATAACATGTTACTGAATTAATGTCAAGTCATCCAGATTCGTTTTCGAAAAACTCTTTATTTACTTTTCGCGTTCTATTCCTCGCAGCTAAATGGATTGCTTCCAAAACGGTATATAATGAAAAGTATCATCCAACATTAATTTATATTTTTATCAATATATTGTATTGCTCCATGCTTTCGATTTTCAAAGTATACGGAAATTCTATGAACCAATTATCCTCATCAGTATACATCAAATGGACATCTGGTTAACAGATTTTGAAAATCGGCATCAATTTATTCTTTTTCATCCCGAGGAATGAAGAGTCTTCACTACTGACTTTTAATCGTCCAAAACTATCAAATAAGGGAACAAATACCCACGGTATTTACATGTGACTGAGCTTAAGACTTGCTCTCGGATAACAGCCCTGAAATGAGACGATCCTGTTGTAAGCATCTTATAATGGGAACTCCACTGATCACGATGGGGCCAGTTTGCTTCCGTTTCTTCGATGGAAGTCTAGATATATTTGTAGACTGAATTTCAAATGTCCAAATCCACATTAGAAAATCCAGACGATAATCTCCCACGATGCGATCACAGTGGCCTTCACAAAAACAGTATTTGCTAGCTTTACATTCGCACCCTGTTAACATGCGGATAATCCGACTGAATTCTCAGCTGAGCATTATATTAATCTGTCTATTTTCAAATGGTCAATTTGTAGTTAGTGCCTTTCCAGAGTTTCTTCGTGTCTTCACAAGGAGTAAACAAATCAACACCTTCGGTTGTCTCTTCATGAGAATCTATTATATGGCGAAAAGATAATGTTACTAAGTGCACAGTATAATTATATATGGGAAAAATTTAAATAAAATGTTTTAGTAAGGTTATTAATAAAATGAATAATTTGTAGTAATAATAATAAAATATAATAATGCCAGTAACGAAATGTGAGACAAGTAGGGGATCCCCTGGTGATGTACTGTGGGGACTTCGTGGGCCCCGCTACGGTAGCCGTGAAGGCCCGTCAGGAACCCTGAAAAATCTTGCATGACAAGTACAAGACAAGAAATGTGTATATACTGTTTCAAGGTTATTCAAAATTTATTCTAACTTATAGCTAATTCACAGCGGTGTGTTTTTATAATATATATATGTATTAAATATTTATATTTTTGTATGTATTTATTGTTTTTTATTTATGCATGCTTATATTGTATGTAGTTGGGTTTATTATATTGATGGATGGAAATATGTTTTAAATTAATTGTTGTATAAGTTAACGTCGCCGCCTGTCCTCGTTACTAACTGCGGCGGTTTTCTCCAATGAATATAAAAATGAGTCACATGGAAACGGCCGGCCGATACAGCCAACTCTGTTGCCGACAGCATCTTCGGAGAAACCGGAGCCATAGTTTTTGCGGAATTTACCAACGCATAATGATACGAATAGCAACATGTTGATACACCGAGAGCTGCATAATTATTAGGGGGTTTTCATCTTCAGCAAAAACAATAGCAGAAGGATAGGGCTAACATCCGGAATCCTATATATATATTAAGACAGAATCGTGTCCGTCCGTCTGTCCTCAAAAAAAGGATGTAACACTTTTAGCAAAATCTGAGTCTAAATTCAATCTCCCGCAACGATTTTTAGTGCGCTGGAGGCGGACGGCCTGCACGCACAGGCGTGCAAAAATTTCAATTTTTTGGTTGAGTTTAGAGGTGCAAAACGGGTGAAAAACTGAAAAAAATCGGGAAAATGAGGGCAGTGGGAGACGTTTTCTTTTGGGATGACGAACGCCGCTTACCTATCGCTTGCGCGTCATTTAACATAATTAAGTCTTTATCAGTTGATCTCACTGCTGAGGATGAGGTCCCGACTTTGCGGTCTCTGACATTATCTACTTTTTCGGAATCTTTGACGAAGGCCTCGAATACCTTTCGATGCTGCCCCATCAAACGTAAGGGAACTAACCTGCCTTCGGAGCAGGCAGTAGGCAACTGCTAGTATAAAATATATTTAAACTACTTGCGATATCTTCCTTAAAGAATGTAACCCTCTTGGGGACCAACGAGAGAAGAGAGTACTAGTCCTTTTTCTACAGTTTCATTTTCCAAAACCGGTTTCCTCCAATAATCGTCATCGTCAGGTTTCAAAAATTTTTTTCCATGCATATTTATACAGATTGAAAGGAGGTATGAGAGGGGGAGAAGGTATGGGAGGGGGAGCATTGAGGCAACCAAGCACATTGGTACAATTTTATCAATGGAATGTTTCCGGCAACTGGGGGAATTCATTAAAAATAGTGAAGTTACGAGAATTAGTGTGCATAAGGATTTTGAGTTGCTCATTATTGAGTGCCTTTACTTTCTGTATGCATAATTTTTGGTAGAAAATCTCCCGCATTGCCGGGCTCAAGAAGGTGCTTGGCAAAGTGGGAAGCAGGTGATAGGTTTTTGAAACGTCTATGATCATTTGCTCTTATTATAAAGCAGCGGCCAGTTTGCCCAATGTAAACACCATTACACCCCTTACATTCGAGTTTGTACACAGTTTAATTAAACCCATTTGGGGTTTCTAATGGTAACTCCGATTATCCGAAAGCAAATATTTTAATTTTATCTCATCTTAAAAAAGTCCTGGGTTCGACACCAGGTCACTTGGATACAAAACCGATTTTAACTGAGAAATTTGGGTTCCTATATCCTAAATTTTGAAACCGAATATAACTTTGCAAAGTGCAGTAATTCAAACAAATGCTTGCAGTATGGAATCTACTTTTACTCCTACTTATTATACGTAAGTGAGGTTGGAAGAATGCAGCTTTCCGTCCGCGTTCCATCTCGTAGAGGCCCTTTACTGTTCCTTGTGTATGCGCGGTGACATTATTGTTTCTAGGCTGGTTTTCGCCTTAAAAAGGTTCTGCCTTTGACAAGTTTTACTGACTGGGCCGGGAATCGAACCCGAGATCATCCTCTATCCGGGAGGCTGCCTTAACCACTAGGCTACCGAGGTTGAGGCAACGGCTTGCTGAAATGTTGTCTCGGTAGCCTAGTTGTTAAGGCAGCCTCCCGGATAGAAGATCCCGGGTTCGATTCCCGGCCCAGTCTGACTTTTTTCAAGGACGTGTTTCCTTGGGATTTTTCTTGGGTGCACGCCCTTATGTGCAATTTACCCTTTCCAAGTTTTACTGTAGTAGGATCTGTCCAGCTGGAAATTCTCTTTAAAATTTTAAATCGTTACGTATGCCCATATTATTTTCTAATATTCTTTTATTTTTCCTCATAATGTACTTTATGAATGAACATCCATGTACGTTTTCCTTATTTTTCTTTTCTGTTTGGTTTATGTTAGTTTGTATATTACTATCTTTTTACTTTCTCCATATACGAAGTATAGAGAAAATATTGTTTTCATGAAAAAAATCGACTTCGAGATTTCAACGGAAATACATGTTTTGGGGTCCCTAGAACACGTTTTGACCATTTTCGAAATGATGTCTGTGTGTCTGTGTGTATGTGTGTGTGTGTGTGTGTGTGTGTGTGTATGTGTGTGTGTGATAGTGGGCGCTCTAACATGAAAACTATTAGTCGTATCAATACCAAAATTCATATATAGTACTGTGGTGTGTGCTGTCAGAGTTGATTAGTTTTTGGAGTAAATCGATCAACCGGAAGTCGAGCTTCATTCATCAAAACCCATTTCCGGTTTTCAAAATATCTCCATAAATATTATATTTACGCATAAACTATTAATTATAAAAGTTTTAGAAAATATAATTTACCATAAATTTTGTATGAAACATATTTTTGTATCACTGATTGTGTAGGAGTTATTTGTGAAATACTGATAAACCGGAAGTTGCTGATTATGTACGTTGTGGGCGCTCTGGGAGCTGGGGCGAAAGGCCATTTCATCGTTTTTCATCGAACATGTCCCGAAAAACATTATTTATAGTGTTTGTGACGTAAAAGATAATATGATATAAATTAAACACTCCTCTTCAAAGAGGCTCCCGGATAGTCATGTGGACAGCGCGTTTGCCTTTGGTGAAAGCGGTCCCGGGTTCGAATCCCGGTGGGAGCCAATGTGCGAAATGACCTTAGCTGTCGAAGCACTTTTATCAATACTACTACTCCTCTTCCAAGTTTAGATGGAATATAGAGTTCGAAATTACTGTCGTATATAAACATTTACATCTTATATATGGAGAAAGTCATGTGCTGGCCACATCAGATTTTTACTGTTTGTATGCACGATTCTTCTCAGTACATTGTTCACAGCTGCAGTTACTAATATCTGCTTAAATTTCTCCCTCTTCATATAATCTATCACTTATTCCTAACACTAATTTGAAGTAGACATATTTTCTCAATGTTTTCTTGCAGATAAATACATCAGCTGGGGACTCAACAATCGCCTTGATCGTCAGGGGGATGGGTTGTTTACGACATCAAAATTTCGATCAAAAACTCACGTACTCTATCAATATGTGCGCAATCTCGAAACGAAAGCGATATTCCACGACCAAGTTAAGAATTTTTATTCTGTTTTCCTTCTTTTGGTCTTTGATTTGACTTTCTAGGACCATTATTTCTAATTTCATTTTGCAAAAGAAATGAACCCTGTTACGAAAAAAAATTACCTCTACGTGTATTTCTTGTGGAAAAGTTTTGACCCGTCTGGATTCGAACCGTGGACTTTAGGGAAATAAAAAGTAACCTATACTCTGCTCGGGGTCGACTTTTAATAATGTAGAAAATTTCAAAGTTCTGCGACTCTCGGTTCTCGAGTTTTTATGCGAACATACACACTATTATATATGTTACACCCCAAATGTGTAATTGCCCATTTCATGAATTGGACAATTAAGTTTGGGGTGAAAGGAACCCCACCTACCCTACTGAACCCATCGCCGCCGCGCATATTTCACGATTTGTTGAGATGGGTTGAGTAGGGTAGGAAGGGTTCCTGTCACCCCAAACGTGTAACTGCCCAATTCATGAAATAGGCAATTACACGTTTGGGGTGTAACATATATATAGATAGATTGTCTAAGAAGCAAACAGTCATTAAATCGCAACTGAGAAAGCACAAATCATGTGGAGCCACTGTCCAAACTGAAATCTCCTCTGACGAGCTGCTCGACCGCCGACCATTTCTAAATCTGAGATTAATATTACTTCAAAATGGCCCCAAATCGCGCACATGGTAAATAACGAAAAGTGCAAGCTTATGTTTTTGCCGATGTTACTCACACATATTGAGAGATTTTGTCAGAAAAAGATACCTGTTTACTACAGCGGTGTGAGGTAAAAATGTCACCGGTAAAAATTCCACGGTAAAAATGCCACACTTTTTGAGAGGTAAAAATACAACGGTAGATATGCCAAATTGGTATTCTGTGGGTGGTAAAAATGCCAAAGTAAAATTTTCACGTGGGAACATAAACATTTTGACAATATTTCAGACCATTGCGACAATGGCTCGGATTGTTGTAGTTACTCCTGCATAGAATGCAATAATAATATTATGCTTCAATCTTCTTTACGCTATAATACACCATCTTGACAGTGTTGAAGGCCATATTGGCAATGCCTCATGCCATAATTATTGTGGTAGTTACTCCTGTATAGGATGCAATAAGTATTTTATATGTCAATCATTTTTACACAATAATGCTATTATTCACCATTCTGACAATTTTTAAAACCGTTTAGACAAAGTCATAATTTGACAACATCAACGACAGCTATCACTCACGCCGTATCTCATTACTATTCTTACTATTGGCTAGAATAAAATAATATTTCTATATTTTAATCATTTTTACGTCCAAAAACAATATCAAAGGATTAAGAGGGAGATGAGGATAGCTATGAGACTCCATGAAGTTGCTTGCTACAAGATTATTCGCCGCAGCGAATGAAAATATTTTAAGTAGCGGAAGAAGAGAAAGGGGGATGAGATGCACATTTAAATGGCAGTGTGATGGTATCAAACCTTTCGTGTCGACGTTGCATTATCTTGAACGGCGAGGTTTTGCGAAGAACAAGTTTCATTTGCTGGATATTCTTCCCGATTTGAACTGAAAAATATTACATAATCTCCTCTGTACAGTCTAGTTGAATCCTATTTTAACACTAGAATCTTTTCTAGTTAATAACATAGCGAATTACTACAGCCTTTACTTCGTGGAGCATTCGAAAATTATTCATCATGAATAATATTTTCTAGTTTATTACAAAGATGAAATCTCCCCTTACGTTCAAAAACTGCTCTAAACTCGTAAACGTCAGAGTTCGAGAGTAATCTGAACAATAAATACAAAAAATAAAGTCGATCTAAGTCGCGAATGATATGTTTGAAAAATAAAAGGCAATAGCAGCCAACCCTATCTCATCCCTCTAACCCACTCAATTTTCCTCCTTACCACCCGCTGCCTTCCCACCCTCTCCCTTCCCACCCTCTCCCTTCCCACCCTCTCCCTACCCACCCTCTCCCTTCCCACCCTCTCCCTTCCCACCCTCTCCCTTCCCACCCTCTCCCTACCCACCCTCTCCCTTCCCACCCTCTCCCTACCCACCCGCTCCCTACCCACCCTCTCCCTTCCACCCTCTCCCTTCCCACCCTCTCCCTACCCACCCTCTCCCTTCCCACCCTCTCCCTTCCCACCCTCTCCCACGATATTTACCATAAATCCTTCTTAATTACTGCATCTAATTTCTGCACCGATACACTACTCCCAGAATACTTACTTAAATTTGTTCTTAATTGCTGCATCTAATTTCTGGAACAACCTCTTGTACATATTTAATATTCCACTTCTGCACAATCTTGTTATAGAAACAGGTTTGATTATTTTATTCACCGAGAAATGATTCTAAAACTATAATACTGTCTTATTCCTTTCTCTTTTTTTGTATCATCTTAATGTGTGTAGTCTATATTTTGTATTATTTCGTTATGTCTATAATTTTATTATATGTGAGCAGATAATATTTGTATTATTTTTTCTACTCTTATGGAACTTTACCAGAGTACAATGAAGTATTTATATTATTACCCTCACCACCCAATCCCAACCCTCTGTCCTACCCTATACATTCCCTCCCTCTATAACACTCAATCCTCCCTCCATTCCACCTCTCTCCCAATCAATCGCATCCTTCTCATACTCTCCCATAACAATATCCCATCTGAGATTATCTTCACTCTTTCTTCCCAATTTTACATTAGAAAAAATATGAGAAATCCATTGAAAAGGTACAGAATATATAAATTATACATAGCCCCTTACACATCATAATAAATCTATACATTCTGCAGTAGTTGGTTTGGCTAAAGGCGCTCATTTTTTTATATCCACATTATAAACATTTCAATTCATGGTAAGCTATACAAGTTCCGGCCTTACAATGTTTTATACTATACATAATTGAAAATATATTTTGGCTCGGAAGAAAAAGAATGTATTTCACTTCTTATTCATCTTCCGGGGCAGAGTTATGCTGTAGGTGTTCGCCCTCGGGGTCAGGTAGTGCAGTACCCTGGTGATTTGCTCAATGTAGAAGTCCTAAATCATACTACTTTGGAGTACTTTGGAGCCTCGGGATTTTTCGGTTGGGACTGTGGGGACGCTACAGGAAAAGGTCTTTTAGGACCGTGGTATTGCATGGACCTCAGCTCCACTCGGAGGTCTTCCCTCTTCTTTCGCTTGGCCGTCGAAAGCGTTCTTCTGGTTTTCGAGGGAGACCATGAAGTCCTCGATATGGAAGGAAGATTGAAGACATGAATTTTAGAGCTTTAGATCATATTTAAATATTATGGATGGATAGGGAAGTCAATATAAGGAAACGTACAAAGAAACAATATTATTAATACTGTATCATTATATGAACAGAAGAAGATTGCAAGAACTATATTAATTTCCTTTAAACTTACTTGTGGTATAGAAAGAATATCCAATTTCGTCTCAATTCCAGGAGTTAAGAATGTGCAGATGCATCTTATAAACCGAAATATGTAAGAATATCAGGAAATTGTACTTATTACTCAAGTTGTATTTTTGCCTAGCAACATAAAAAACACGACCGGTTTTATCCAAATGATTGTCATCATCTGAGCATTATTTTGTGTCTAGTACACAAAAATTTAATTTGTGGGAAAAATGTATTTCCTACAAATTATTCCACAATACCTTGCCTGATTCTGGGAGGTATCACATTTTGTTTTCAAAATCCTGGGACTCTGCAATGAGGTTATCAACTTTTCTGAGTGGGGAAAGTAATCACATTAATCTGTATTCATCCATTATTAGCCATGAGTTATGAAGCACGAAATTACAACCGTAATATAAGAACAGATATCAAACCAAACTATGAACCTAGTGCATGCTATCGCTTACACAAGGCAATGAAGAAAAAGGAAAATTAAATTAAAGCTCTTTGTTTAAGGAAAGTAAAAGACCTCCTTGAACTGTTAAATAATGAGCAAAATGTTCAAGGTCGCTGAAACCTTTTACTGCTCTTACGGAAATATTTGGGAAAATAATTCCTCTATATCGAGAATAATTACAAAGAAAGTATACCCAAAGGAAAGAAAATTAGCCATTGGCATTGCAGAAATATGACAAGTTGCATGCATATACTTTCCACCTCGTTTAAGATAAGATGAGAAAGCGATTGAGAATGCTTCTTGGCCACAAATCAAGCAAATGTGCTCAATGAGGAAATAAAATAAATATTCAACTTTGAAAAAATCAATTCGAGTGATATTTGGTGGAACTTCATTTTTCAAAAACACCAAATATAAAACACAACACACTTGTACTAATTCCACAAATTTAATATAACTGTTAACCGGTTTCGGTGTCACAGCACCATCCTCATCCTCCACATAAAATAACTGGCAAGTTGACAAGTTCCTTATTTTACAATTTTATGGAGGGAATAAGTGTGAATTTTAAATCCACCCTTCAATAATCGAGGTACGTATTTTTACGTGTTAATATTAGAGCAAATTATTTTATTTTATTCATCGCAATTAATAATTCCTACTTTTTCATAACAAAAATATCAATTCAGCGGACTGATCGAAATTATAAGGTTTGCGTTGCGAACAGAAATAAATTTAAAGTAAGTCAAGTGTGACGGGTATGCGCTTAAATTGGAGACCTTTGAGTTAAGACAAATAATCGACTAAAGGGTGAATTGTTTCACAAATTTTCCGCACTATGGATCATCCTTAAATAGGAATTATAATAACATTAGATTCCATTTCCAATTAAATAAAGTAAATAATTTATATTTGAATTTCAAAAAAGGATCCCTTAAAATAAACATTAGAGATTCTACTTAAGGGCAATTATTTGTTTCAAAAAATATAAAAGGATATTAGAGATGTTGAATTTCGATCGTAGTCAGTCTCGTCGCGAGAGGCCCGGGGCCATAAATTCAAACTTTACGGATTAAGCACCCTTGATAAACCAACGTCGTTCAATACGTTAAGCAATCAAATTTGTACAAATTATAATATATAGAAGAGTGATATTCTATTTAAATATTTACAGTATTAATTCGCGAAATGATAATGTGCAGTGTTAACTTGTATGCATATGCAATACATACCTCATAGCAGCTACGCAATTTTAAATTTTAAAGTAAGATTTGGTTATAATGTCTTACGTTATGACTATCATGATAAAATAAAATAATTGAAACGCGATTATATATCAGTAATACTGCATATAGACAACACCTTTTAACATGGTTTAAGTGAAACATAGAAGTAAAAGTATACTTATGGAAAAGCACTAATAATACCTTGCACTACGGAAATATCGCTATACTATTACGACTATGTTATTGAGGAAATTTTTTGCCAAAGCGATTCAAACTGATGCATTGCGAGGAAACATCAAATTAATTTAAAAGGTCTACTCTGTACATAAACTCGTATTCTTCTATTTAATATAATATATATTCTCAGTTTGCAAAAGAGCACGGAAAGGATTCCTTTTTTCCAGTCTGCGCCGAAAGAAATATTTTATATACATTTGAGTCGCAAGTGGCACTAAGTTATGATTTAAGTCACATTCCGCATTACGAGATATTTACCGATATAAAATTAAAGCATAATGTTATCGTCTATGTGATACAATGAAATGCACATTGAATTCCTTGGCTCGTCCGAGGTAGGTTGAACACCACATTGAACGATGAAAATAGAAGCGAAAGAATTCAGTCTTTGAGGCAAAACATCGAGATAAACAGAACACTTTACGAAATATTGCTCGCTAATTTTGAAAAGAATTTTATCGTGAAAAGAACGGAAAGGGAGAGCAAAATCAACCTTGTGTATGTATGTATGCAAGTAACTCTCACTTCTTCTTAGAGAGATCTAGAATGAGGCAAGAAAGTGAAACTGCATGCTTATGACTCACGAGGCAAAGTGCAAGACTAATCGGAAAAACCCATGGCTCCTGAAATGAAGTAGTTAACTGTGACTAGAAACTGGCAATAATTCAATGAAAAAACTTGGCCTGGTCAGATTATTTTGTAATCAATACAGAGATAGCAACGGAAATGGAAAGTACAATATCAGACACTGATAATGAATCTAACCGTAGAATGCTATCTTAACTTTGAATTATTAACTTACATAGATAACTCTTACCGTGGAATATCATTAACTATAAATTCTTATAAATCCTGTATCTTTTCCTTATTTGGATGTATAGAGTAAACGCGGAAAGGTATGTGATTATTAGTTGCTAGGGTAGCAATGCACCATAGCTAAATCTCACAGTTAGGAAATGAAAAGAAAATGAAATCAAACGATGATAAGAATTGTTGAGTCCTGCAGCTTACGTTCATACTGTTCGAAAGAACAATATCATATGAAACATAACTCCTTGTGGAAGAAGATACAAAGAAACAAGTAATTAGAATAATTCGTAGCTGTAACGTGGTGATTGAATTTCGGAAAGAGCGAAGACTGAAGACCGCAGGAGCCCATGATAATCACTTTCTCCACTCCATGATTGCCATCTGTTTAAATACGGCTGGCCATCTCTCTCAAACGTAGCCTATTCTTTCTCAAATATTTATAAGCGAATGAAAGTTTTGGCAAGATATTTGCCAATATCAAAACAGTATATGTCTCGTGAATGACTTAAATTGATCGTTTCACATGGGTCAGTTATATCCGAAAAGGCTGACAAAGAGTCTGAATAATATTCTTTGAAACGATTTTAAGTTAACGGTAAACCTGTATTAGATTATTCATCTACTGAAGGTGATATAAAGACTAACCCTTTGTAAAAGTATCCTAATTCTATAAGAATAGGGTAAATGCCAGAACAAATTTCAACTGGGATAATTGACAAGAAAGTCTATTACATATTTTATATGATTAAATTATTACGATGAAGAGTTACACATACACTGTAAGTTTAAGCTGATGAACATTCGAGAGAAAGGGGAAAAGAGGGAACCGTGCTTCTATTGAATATAATTGTACTTCAATACGTAATACGATTATAAAAAACTCTAATTCTGAAATTCCAGCAATGAAGAACCATCAATAGGCCATGTCTTCTTCACGTTAGAAAATTACAACCAGCATCAATGAATAAAAAATCAACAGTCTCAGGCGACGTCTTGTGGAAATACGTCATGATGAAAATAACAAGATGTGTACTATTTCCACAGTATTTATTATAAACATCAAGTGTTGGAGATCTTGATGATGGAGATCAATCTCTGAAACTAGTCGTGTCTTGTTTCCATTTATTGTTTATAATAAATACTGTGGAAAAAGTGCAAATTTTGTTATTTTCATCAATGAATAACTACGATTATCCTCTAAGGTTAAAAACAGAGAAAAAAAAGTAAATTGACATGTTTGAAATACTTTTACTTCGCGATGTCACAAATTACTCCAATATTTTAATAGTGAAAAACGAAATATTTGCTTGAGCAGTTGACTTGATGATCAAGCTGTAAAATATACGTAAAGTTTCCGTCGAGTTATTTCCAATTTTACTAACTCGAATCACAAACGCCATCTGTATTATAGAAAGCTAGAGATATTTGCTCATCATAATCTCGAATAACACGAGCTACAACATTTAAGTTAAACTTTATCCGCAGAGCGGAAGAGCATCCAAGTAAGAATTCCTTCATTATTTCGCTTTAGATTGAAAGGCCTCTTAGCGTTGTATTACGTAAAAAAGAAAAGCTACTTGATTAAAACTTACTTTCTCATCCCTAACAGTGATAGTGAAATTTCATTCCCTCTTTAAGCTTCAACTATTAGCGATTATTTACCACAACACATTAAATCCAATCAATAGCACTAAGTTCTTCTCAATGGTTCTAGACAAGACGACTTCAACCAAGCATTCTTCCACTTGAACGGTGGATTGCAAAATATTTAGAAGTGTCATAAGAAGACGAAGAATGCATCATGATATATAACGAAAGATAAGAATATTAAGTGCGCTTACCCAAATTGATCAAATGTCGTTCCCCCTCTTTTCTTCCGGAAGGTCATCCCAGGGCCATTCCCTTTTGAAATGAAGTACCAAAGCAGTGACCCGCCGATTCGAGAGTTAAAAGTTCAGTTTCTGAAGCCTGGAAAAATAGAAATACCAAATTAGTAAAATATCAATTAATTTAATTCAGACTGTACTCAACGCCCACGAACATGTATATTTCATAGCCGATAATTTTCAAATTGGGATGTCCGTTATATGAAACCACTATTTCCGCGCCCCCTACGTTGTTATATGTCAGGTAAAGGACAGGTAGGGTCCTAACAAACGGATTTCTAAAATATAAATTTCCAGGGACGGAGGTGAATATTGAAAAGGTCATAAATTCGTTATCCTCAAATTAGATAGTTGCGACCGATTTGGTATTGAAACAAGAAACCAATTTATCAATGCAATATTAAAGAATGGTAAACTTAAACAGAGGCTCGAGGAATAGAAAAAAGCATGGTTCTTATCTAAGAGAAAACTAATCGAAATATAGATCTCATAGAGAAAGAACACCGTAAAATCTCCACGATGGCGTTACAATCATTTGTAATAGAATAAAAACAAAAGACTAAAACCGTAATGAAATATATTTGAGCACAAATATAAATGTAAATATAACATGGAGTGCTATCAGAGATTTTCAAATACTTATTTCCGATAATTTTGCTGGACGGATCGTGCAATCAGCGAGTGCGTAAGAAATCCCCGGGTTCGAGTCCCGTTAGCGTCAGACTTTTTTTCTTGCGCTATTTCTCTTTAATAAAGCACTTAAGACGTGCATTTCCATTCACCTTGAGGTTTCAACTTAATTTTTCTTGATACGTTAACGTCATATATTCAAGAACTAAGGACAGAACGTAGTTAACAAATCAAATTCAAATATGATTACTAAATAGAATTAGAATCGGAAAATACGTGGAGGCTAAGTTTTACACTAATGCATTACGTACGTACTTTAGGATTCTCCTTATTTAAGCGACGACCGAACTTAATACATGATACAAATACGCAAACTTCAAAAGAAATTCCGCAACGACTACTTTTAAAATATGGGAACTTATAGCTCACGAAAGCAATTATTTCTCTAAAGCAAGAACGCGAGCGAAATTTGATTAAAGTTTCCTTGTACTACTTACCATAAAAAGGAAATCCTTGATGACGAACACTAACATCTTCGGGTCCTCAAACGTCGTTCTTTCATTTGTAAGGAAAATTCATTAACGGAGTAGTTATTATTGCAAAAAGAAAACGAAAGGCTAAAATATAACACTCACGTTTACCAGATTGCATATACAACGAAAGTCACAAAATATAAATTGTAACGGATATTTGAAAACAATTGACATAACTTCCGCACCAGTCGGGATCTAGGCAGCAACTAAGGAAATTTCCATCAGGATGATGGTTGAAAAAGAAAGCTGAAATTTGATTGGTCGAATTAGTCGTTTCCTCCAATGGGAAAGCTCGACACATTGCAATGTTTTTACCGTTTAATTTTAAGTTTTGCAATTACAATATCGCTCTTCGTTTATCAGGATTACTAAAAACGTTTAATGGTTTTTTAAATATTAACATAATTAATTACTCCTCATCCAACTTAATAAAATAATGGAGTTAGAGCATTAATTCACTTTATCGATAAACAACGGAAAGTATTTCAAAGATTTCTATTCGAAGTCATTTCGCTTTATCGTTAAAATATTAAATGAGAAGTTCTACTCGTCGAGAAAAAAGCGATTGCATTACAAGATGCAGGAGAATAATAATTGCTTCCCAGTTTGAGAATATCTAAATTAACTTATCTTCCTCCCTCGTCAAAACAAATTTTCGGCGCAGAAATGCATTCAAATCTCACTGTTTTATAATTATGAAAGATATTCTTTTAATGCTTAAAACTCACATCTGACACTTTGCTATGTTGAAAATGGAGCTTAATTGTGAAAATATCTTAGAAAAATAAGGTTCAAGGACCGATAGAACGGACAAGAGTGGCCAAAGATTAATAGGAGCTGTATTGCTGAAGACTGTGATTTAGGGTATAAAATTGAAAACAATAGATACGATAATGGTTAACGTTAGCTGCCCTCAACTGTGGGGTAAATGACTGGGATACGAACACGATGACGTTGAATAGGCAGTTTTGATCACATGAACCCATCGAAATGTAAAACGATCAGGAATGTATCTTAAGCCTACTTTTTTCTCACTAAACACACTTATATATCTTACCTACTTCATATCCTTCGTTGTCTGTGATTCCGTCACCGAGAGCACAAAATTGTAATAACATTCACGTCAGAAACTTCACAAATCACAAGAGAGAAGAAATCTCAATCACGTGTCACTAACGAAGAAAGATACCAAAAGATTGAGGTATCAGTTTTCACACCAATATTGCTTACACTTCTAGCATTCAGAAGATAGTCGATTCGTCTAATATCCTTTACAAAACATTGTTCATCCAGAAGAATATTTTCCAGGTAAATTTAGAATGGGTGAAAGACCGCCATTGTGAGAAACACAATGAAAATCACCTCACATTACTCAGAGTTCCTCGCACACAAATTGCGTACCTCACATTTTCGTGACGATCGAAAAAGCCCAAAAGCGCGGTAAAAGACGACGTAAACACCTCGTGGTTTGAAGGAGTTGGTAAGTGGAATGGCGATCTTTTTTGAGTGACTTTAAAGCTATAATGACAGTCGATGTGAAATGAATTAGTATAAATTTATCAAGACGGTGTTTAACCTTTGGATTAATCCAACAGTTCGTGTGTAACCTGTTCATAGTGTGAGTAAATGCATGCAATACACAATAGAAAGGTTATTGTCGACAACTAGAAAAGAGAGAGAGGTACTTTTCCAGTTTTATTATCCACTAGCTGATTCCGCCAATAATAGCCATCACCATGATGAAATTGTTACGGATAATAATGATTATGCTATGTTAGTGGATAATAAAACCGGAAAAACAGAATAGTGTCTCTCTCTTTTTACGTTGTGATAGATTTGCAATGTATGACGCCTTCCTCCGAGGATTTTATGCTTGCAGACATTTGAAATCAGCTCTTTATAATTTAGTTTCCTTTAATAAGTGTGAAGAGAGTATAATCAATACGTGATTGCTACGAGTTCTTGTGGTTTAACTAAGTATATTCAAGGCATCAAACAGATGGGCTTCCTAAATGGTCGATTTGGAATGTGCTGGAAATTCTTTTAGAATTCTTATCTTCTTCACGGACGGATTAAAGCTCTATGAAGGACTAGAGGTTTTATATAAAATGTGCAAATTAAAGGATATGCAAATGTATTCTTCAAACATACTGTTGTTTTAACCTTTTAACATTTATAACCCTTCTCAATTACATATTTTAGAAATCCCTCTCCTATTAACATTTGGCCACACTTGTCCCTCCTATCAGTCCTTGAACCTTATCTTTCTAAGGTATTTTCACATTTAAGCTCCATTTTCAACATAGCAAAGTGTCAGATGTGAGTTTTAAGCATTAAAAGAATATCTTTCATAATTATAAAACAGTGAGATTTGAATGCATTTCTGCGCCGAAAATTTGTTTTGACGAGGGAGGAAGATAAGTTAATTTAGATATTCTCAAACTGGGAAGCAATTATTATTCTCCTGCATCATGTAATGCAATCGCTTTTTTCTCGATGAGTAGAACTTCTCATTTAATATTTTAACGATAAAGCGAAATGACTTCGAATAGAAATCTTTGAAATACTTTCCGTTGTTTATCGATAAAGTGAATTAATGCTCTAACTCCATTATTTTATCAAGTTGGATGAGGAGTAATTAATTATGTTAATATTTAAAAAACCATTAAACGTTTTTAGTAATCCTGATAAACGAAGAGCGATATTGTAATTGCAAAACTTAAAATTAAACGGTAAAAACATTGCAATGTGTCGAGCTTTCCCATTGGAGGAAACGACTAATTCGACCAATCAAATTTCAGCTTTCTTTTTCAACCATCATCCTGATGGAAATTTCCTTAGTTGCTGCCTAGATCCCGACTGGTGCGGAAGTTATGTCAATTGTTTTCAAATATCCGTTACAATTTATATTTTGTGACTTTCGTTTTACATGCAATCTGGTAAACGTGAGTGATATATTATAGCCTTTCGTTTTCTTTTTGCAATAATAAATACTCCGTTAATGAATTTTCCTTACAAATGAAAGAACGACGTTTGAGGACCCGAAGATGTTAGTGTTCGTCATCAAGGATTTCCTTTTTATGGTAAGTAGTACAAGGAAACTTTAATCAAATTTCGCTCGCGTTCTTGCTTTAGAGAAATAATTGCTTTCGTGAGCTATAAGTTCCCATATTTTAAAAGTAGTCGTTGCGGAATTTCTTTTGAAGTTTGCGTATTTGTATCATGTATTAAGTTCGGTCGTCGCTTAAATAAGGAGAATCCTAAAGTACGTACGTAATGCATTAGTGTAAAACTTGGCCTCCACGTATTTTCCGATTCTAATTCGATTTAGTAATCATATTTGAATTTGATTTGTTAACTACGTTCTGTCCTTAGTTCTTGAATATATGACGTTAACGTATCAAGAAAAATTAAGTTGAAACCTCAAGGTGAATGGAAATGCACGTCTTAAGTGCTTTATTAAAGAGAAATAGCGCAAGAGAAAAAGTCTGACGCTAACGGGACTCGAACCCGGGGATTTCTTACGCACTCGCTGATTGCACGATCCGTCCAGCAAAATTATCGGAAATAAGTATTTGAAAATCTCTGGTGGCACTCCATGTTACATTTATATTCATCTATCTAATCTGAGATGAATAAAGTAGTAAATAATTAATAAGCTATCTTATTTGAGGATAACGAATTTATGACCTTTTCATTATTCACCTCCGTCCCTGGAAATTTATATTTTAGAAATCCGTTTGTTAGGACCCTACCTGTCCTTTACCTGACATATAAAGACATAGGGGGCGCGGAAATAGTGGTTTCATATAACGGACATCCCAATTTGAAAATTATCGGCTATGAAATATACATGTTCGTGGGCGTTGAGTACAGTCTGAATTAAATTAATTGATATTTTACTAATTTGGTATTTCTATTTTTCCAGGCTTCAGAAACTGAACTTTTAACTCTCGAACCGGCGGGTCTCTGCTTTGGTACTTCATTTCAAAAGGGAATGGCCCTGGGATGACCTTCCGGAAGAAAAGAGGGGGAACGACATTTGATCAATTTGGGTAAGCGCACTTAATATTCTTATCTTTCGTTATATATCATGATGCATTCTTCGTCTTGTTATGACACTTCTAAATATTTTGCAATCCACCGTTCAAGTGGAAGAATGCTTGGTTGAAGTCGTCTTTTCTAGAACCATTGAGATGAACAAGCTGCTATTGATTGGATTTAATTTGTTTTGGTAAATAATCGCTAATAGTTGAAGCTTAAAGAGGGAAGAATTTTCACTATCACTCTTAGGGATGAGAAAGTAAGTTTTAATCAAGTAGCTTTTCTTTTTTACGTAATACAACGCTAAGAGGCCTTTCAATCTAAAGCGAAATAATGAAGGAATTCTTACTTGGATGCTCTTCCGCTCTGCGAATAAAGTTTAACTTAAATGTTGTAGCTCGTGTTATTCGAGATTATGATGAGCAAATATCTCTAGCTTTCTATAATACAGATGGCGTTAGTGATTCGATTTAGTAAAATTGGAAATAACTCGACGGAAACTTTACGTATATTTTACAGCTTGATCATCAAGTCAACTGCTCAAGCAAATATTTCGTTTTTCCCTATTAAAATATTGGAGTAATTTGTGACATCACGAGGTAAAAGTATTTCAAACATGTCAATTTACTTCTTTTTCTCTGTTTTTAACCTTAGAGTATAATCTTAGTTATTCATTCATGCTGGTTGTAATTTTTCAAACATGAAGAAGACATTGCCTATGGATGGTTCTTCATTGCTGTAAGTTGCATAATTAGAGATTTTAGAATCGAAGTACGTATTGAATTTTAATTATATCCAATAGAAACACGGTTCCCTCTTTTCCCTTTCATCTCGACTGTTCATCAGCTTAACCTTACGGTTTATATGTAACTCTTCTTGGTAATTATTTAATCAGTTAATATTTTTAATGAACTTTCTCATCAATTATCCCATCTGAAATTTGTTCTGTTATTTACCCTGTACTTATAGATTTTGGATGCTTTTACATAGGCGTATATTTAATATCACCTACTGTAGATGAATAGTCTAATACTGGATTACCGTTAACTTAAAATCGTTTCAAAGAATGTTATTCAGACTCTTTGTCAGCCTCTTCAGATATAACTGACCCATGTGAAACGATCAATTTAAGTCATTCACGAGACATATACTGTTTTGATATTGGCAAATATCTTGCCAAAACTTTCATTCGCTTATAAATATTTGAGAAAGAATAGGCTACGTTTGAGAGAGATGGCCAGCCGTATTTAAACAGATGGCAATCATTGAGTGGAGAAAGTGATTATCATGGGCTCCTGCGGCCTTCAGTCTTCGCTCTTTCCGAAATTCAATCACCACGTTACGGCTACGAATTATTCTAATTACTTGTTTCTTTGTATCTTCTTCCACAAGGAGTTATGTTTCATATGATATTGTTTTTTCGAACAGTATGAACGTAAGCTGTAGGACTTAACAATTCTTATCATCGTTTGATTTCATTTGCTTTTCATTTCCTAACTGTGAGATTTAGCTATGGTGCATTGCTACCCTAGCAACTAATAATCACATACCTTTCCGCGTTTATTCTATACATCCAAATAAGGAATAGATACAGGATTTACAAGAAATTATAGTTAATAATTTTCCACGGTAAGAGTTATCTATGTAAGTTAATAATTCAAAGTTAAGATAGCATTCTACGGTTAGATTCATTATCAGTGTCTGATATTGTACTTTCCATTTCCGTTGCTATCTCTGTATTGATTACAAAATAATCTGACCAGGCCAAGTTTTTTCATTGAATTATTGCCAGTTTCTAGTCACAGTTAGCTACTTCATTTCAGGAGCCATGGGTTTTTCCGATTAGTCTTGCACTTTGCCTCGTGAGTCATAAGCATGCAGTTTCACTTTCTTGCCTCATTCTAAATCTCTCTAAGAAGAAGTGAGAGTTACTTGCATACATACATACACAAGGTTGATTTTGCTCTCCCTTTCCGTTCTTTTCACGATAAAATTCTTTTCAAAATTAGCGAGCAATATTTCGTAAAGTGTTCTGTTTATCTCGATGTTTTGCCTCAAAGACTGAATTCTTTCGCTTCTATTTTCATCGTTCAATGTGGTGTTCAACCTACCTCGGACGAGCCAAGGAATTCAATGTGCATTTCATTGTATCACATAGACGATAACATTATGCTTTAATTTTATATCGGTAAATATCTCGTAATGCGGAATGTGACTTAAATCATAACTTAGTGCCACTGGCAACTTAAATGTATGCAAAATATTTCTTAAGGTGCTGAATGAATATAAGGGATCCTTTCCGTGCACTTTTGCAAACTGAGAATATATATTTTATTAAATAGAAGAATACGAGTTTATACACGGAAGAGACCTTTTAAAGTAATTTAATGTTTCCTCGCAATGCATAAGTTTGAATCGCTTTGCCAAAATAATTTCTTCAATAACATAGTCGTAATAGTATAGCGATGTTTCCGTAGTGCAAGGAATTATTAGTGCTTTTCCATTAGTATACTTCTACTTCTATGTATTACTTTAACCATGTTAAAAGGTGTTTACGATATGCAGTAATACGGATATATAATCGCGTTTCAATTATTTCATTTTATCATGATTGTCATAACGTATGAGATTTCAACCAAATCTTATTTTATAATTTAAAATTTCCTAGTTGCTGAGAGAATAGTATTGCATATGCATAAAAATTAACACATCATATTATCGTTTCGCGAATTAATACTGTAAATATATAAATAGAATATCTCTCTTCTCTATATTATAATATATACAAATTTGATTACTTAACGTATTGAGCGACGTTGATTTATCAATGGTGCTTAATCCGTTAAGTTTTAATTTATGGCCCCAGGCCTCTCGCGACGAGACTGACTACGATCGAAATTCAACTTCTTTAATATCCTTTTATATTTTTTGAAAAAATAATTGTCTTAAAGGAGAATCACAAATTAAAAGAAAAGAATCCGCCTTTGATGTTCAATAATATTATATTTACTTTATTTAAATGAAAATGGAATTTAATGTTATTATAATTCCGATTTTAGGATGATCCATAGTGCGGATAATTTGTGAAAAAATTCCCTCTTTAGTTGATTATTTTTCTTTCCTCAAAGGTCTCCAATGTAAGTGGATGTCCGTCACAATGGATTTACTTTAAATTAATAACAGTCCGCAACGAGAACCTTATAATTTATATCAGTTCGCAGATCCTGCATTCTTTTGCTCTGGCAAAGTAGGTATTATTAATCGCGATAAATAAGGTAAAATAATTTGAATTATTTTTACACAGTTGTAAGAATCTTAAGGTAGTGATCGTTATAAAATAGTGATATCACTAAAAATCATTAAACTTTTAACATTCAACATTTTACTAGGAAAATTATGAGGGATATCTCGGGGTAGCTTTTCTGGAATATCTCGTTTCAAATTAATTCCAATGTAGCAAAATTTCACCAGTGACATAACTTTGTCTCCTAAGTTCTAGACAAGAGAAGCTGTATCTTATTCGTTGCGTATTTATAATATTATTTGCTAACAATTATTCAGATGTTTAAACTGCCATCGTTGCGTAGTATCGTATATTCGTCTCCATGCGATCTGCGCTAAGTTCATTTTTCTCTTATGTCAGAACCATCATAATTTCCATTCCTAATGCCCTCAATTAAAATTTTCCTCCTCTAATACTGTGTTTAGAAATGTTGATGAGTACGGTTTGTGTTTTAACATCAAACATTATACAACTTCATAGATGTTCATTATTGCTACCTGCGATATTTTTCTTTGTCGCCGAGTATTTTATTTTTTAAATTTTTCTCTTCTTGATTTTACCATATTCATTAATAAATAATTAATTATTTTGGTGTTTCTATTCTTTCCAGTTTGAAGAAACTGAAGTTGCTCCGATTTCGGTAAGGCTTTGCCGTACTCTGACTGACTCTTCACAAATGCGAGTGACCAAGGTCAACGGAAGTGTCTCGGGGGTCAACGGTAGACTGGATCTCCAAGTTAAGTAAAATGACTATACTTTCATATTTTGCAGATTAATATTTTAAATTTCATCATTCTATGGTACTTCGAAGTATTACAAATTTTACATTTCAAATTAAGGAAGACATTTGAGATATTCTAGGAGAACTGTGCGTGATTAGTTGAAGTTAAGATTCGTTGAAAATAATCAGTTTGAGCGGCAGCGTAGACTATCTGTAAATCTACTCTATGATGTAAAGGAAATGAAAGAAAAGGATCGAGGTTTTTCGGATACCTACATTCTTACACATGAGCATGTTGTAAATGTATTGATTTTAATACGAAAAAGTAATGACACACTCGGTCGAACGATCTGCAGAGAGAGAAAATAGTTTCCCAAATATTTCCGTAAGAGCCGTTAAAGGGTTACAGTGACAAAGACCTTTAAATCATTTTTCTGGTTTCTTCAATGCTTCATGTAGGTGATAACATGTAGTAAGATCATAGTTATGTTTGATATCAGTTTTTATATCATAGTTGCAATTTCGTGTTTCATAACTCAAACCTTTAGCTACTCACACATAAATAAAAGGTATATTTTGTTTTTTACTGGAAAAAATGGCCTTTCCCATCCTCCTTCGAAAAGGAAATATATAAATTTGATTAAGGTTAGAATTAATAATATTTTATTGATTTCATTTTTTAACGACATGAATATTTCAATCTCCCGGCTTCCCGACAACTTCGAATCGCTTTCGTATAGCCACCTACATTAAGTAGCTTCGTCTCTTAACTATATGTAATTTCTTTTGTGAGGTGCTCTAATCAGTTCAAATCATTGCCTTTTATCAACCAACTGAGCCCGATAATCAGGAGTGGACCACATGAAATCGAGTCACTTCTAAAAATCATCTCTCTATAGTAAATGTTACCTCCAGAAATCCAGAGTACGCAAGACTCTGAGAACTCGGACTAGCCGTTGGATTTAGGTCTTTTATACGAGTTTAATTGCGTACATAATGAGTAAAATAGATGGTGTAGGATGTGGTAATTTTTAGTTGGACCCATTTTGCACCATAAGTAAGAAAACATTGGCAGAAAATTAAATTCCATTAGTTAATTGTTGTTGTTGTATTATTGCGGTGCGTCGACATCTACGGTCATTTAGCACCATTTGCTAGTAAAGATAATTTGGCTGTCTATCAAAACAGGAGTACGATTAATCTATATTTTAATGTTGTAAGAAAAATCTCATAGATACATAATAATTCCTTGAAAGGCCATGAACTAGGACACTAATTCAGCCAAATCTACCCTAAAGATAACATTTTCGGACATAATTGTGAACGTGTAGATCTGATATCCGATAGAAGAATACAGATTAATGTGATTACTTTCCCCACTCAGAAAAAGTTGATAACCTCATTGCAGAGTCCCAGGATTTAGAAAACAAAATGTGATACCACCCAGAATCAGGCGAGGCATTGTGGAATTATTCTTAGGAATGTATATTTTTTCCACAAATTAAATGTTTGTCTGCAATTAAAAAGCCGCTCAGATGATGAAAATCGTTTGTGGAAACCGGTCGTATAATTTGATGATGCCAGGCGAAACTACTACTTGTGTAATAAGTACAATTTCCTGATATTCTTACATATTTCGGTTCATAAGTTGCATCTGCACATTCTTAACTCCTGAAATTGAGACGAAATTGGATATTCCATATGACATGTTAGTTTAATGGAAAGTATTATAGTTTTTGCAATCTACTTCTGTTAATACAATGATACAGTCAAAGTATTAATAATATTGTTTCCTTGTATGTATCCTTATATTTATTTCCCTATTCGACCATAATATTTAGATATGATCTATAATTTTCAAATTCATTTCTTCAATCTTCCTTCCATATCGAGGACTTCATGGTGTCCCTCGAAAACCAGAAGAACGCTTTCGACGGCCAAGCGAAAGAAGAGGGAAGACCTCCGGTTGCAGGAAGGAGCCTACCATTACCACGGTCCAAAAAGCCCTTTCCCTGTAGCGTCTCCACAGTCCTAACCGAAAAATCAAAATCAATCAAAAATCAATTAAAAAATAAAGTTGGATGATTTAGGACTTCTACATTCAGCACATCACCAGGGTACTGCACTACCAGACCCCGAGGGCGAACACTTAAGCATCCCTCTGCCCTGGAAGATGATTAAGAAATGAAATATATCCTTTTTCTTCCGAGCCAAAATATATTTTCAATTATGTATAGTATAAAACATTGTAAGGCCGGAACTTGTATAACTTACCATGAATTGAAATGTTTATAATGTGGATATAAAAAAAATGAGCGCCTTTAGCCAAACCAACTACTGCAGAATGTATAGATTTATTATGATGTGGAAGGGGCTATGTATAATTTATATATTCTGTACCTTTTCAATGGATTTCTCATATTTTTTCTAATGTAAAATTGGGAAGAAAGAGTGAAGATAATCTTAGATGGGATATTGTTATGGGAGAGTATGAGAAGGATGCGATTGATTGGGAGAGAGGTGGAATGTTGTGTTGGTTGAGTGTTGTAGAAAAAGGGAAGATATCAGGTAGGACGGAGGGTTGGGATCAAGTGGTAAGGGTAATAATAATAATTACTTCATTGTGCCCTGGTAAAGTGTCATATGAGTAGAAAAAAAAATTCAAATATTATCTGCTCACACATGATAAAATTATAGACAACGAAATAATACATAATATAGACTACTCACATTAAGATGATACAAAAAAAAAGAGGAATAAGCCAGTATTATAGTTTTAGAATCATTCCTCGGTAACAGTATAATAATCAAACTAGTTCTCATTACAAGATTGTGCAGAAGTGGAATATTTAATATGTACAAGAATGCTGTTCCAGAAATTAGATGCTAATTAAGAAGGATTTTAAGTAAGTATTCTGGGAGTAGTGTATGGGTGCAGAAATTAGATGCAGTAATTAAGAAGGATTTATGGTAAGTATCGTGGGAGAGGGTGGGAAGGGACAGGGTGGGAAGGGACAGGGTGGGAAGGGAGAGGGTGGGAAGGGAGAGGTTTGGAAGGGAGAGGTTTGGAAGGGAGAGGGTGGGAAGGGAGAGGGTGGGAAGGGAGAGGGTGAGAAGGGAGAGGGTGGGAAGGGAGCGGGTGGGAAGGGAGAGGGTGGGAAGGGAGCGGGTGGGTAGGGAGAGGGTGGGAAGGGAGAGGGTGGGAAGGCAAAGGGTGGGAGGGGAGAGGGTGGGAAGGGAAAGGGTGGGAAGGGATAGGGTGGGAAGGGAGCGGGTGGGTAGGGAGAGGGTGGGTAGGGAGAGGGTGGGAACGGAGAGGGTGGGAAGGGAGAGGGTGGGTAGGGAGCGGGTGGGAATTGAGAGGGTGGGAAGGGAGAGGGTGGGAAGGGAGAGGGTGGGAAGGGAGAGGGTGGGAATGGATAGGGTGGGAAGGGAGAGGGTGGGAAGGGAGAGGGTGGGAAGGGAAAGGGTGGGAAGTGAGAGGGTGGGAAGGGAGAGGGTGGGAAGGGAAAGGGTGGGAAGGGAGAGGGTGGGAAGGGAGAGGGTGGGAAGGGAAAGGGTGGGAAGGGATAGGGTGGGAAGGGAGAGGGTGGGAAGGGATAGGGTTGGAAGGAAGGGTAGGGTGTGTTTAAAGTGGGTGTGGTAGTGTTATGGATGTGGATGGCGGGATAGATGGATCTGAGTGGGTGGGGTAGAGGGTGAGGCGGTAGTGGATGACCAAATATTGAGCCAATAAAATATCGCAATTAACGTACAATATATCATTGTTTACAATGTCGCTTTGAAAAGTCAGGGGGCTAAAGATATTATGAATCCCCCAACTCAAACGCTCTAACTTTCTATCAGGTATCCTCGGAAAATATTGCTGAGCCATCATATCACAATGTTACAAATAAGTTTTACGATTTCTTCCATGGAAGTCATTCAATGTGATAAACGTGCATTAGAAATGTACTGCAATGGGTTTAAATACACAAAACAGATCACTCGCGGAATCAAGATGAGGTGGAAAAGCGTATAAAAGGCCAGTGATCACTGTCGTGGCAGCATAAGACTCACAGGGAGACAATCCGGAGATTCCTGTATTTAATTTTCAACAATCAAACTACTATTATCTTTAACGATTGTTAAAATTTAAGGTTTTATTATTACGATCTTCCGTTGCATATCCTTGTGGCTCTTTTGGCTCGTATAACGTAATGCCTATATTCCTAGAAGTCAATTACATATTATTTTCTATGAGCGCAATTTATTCTTTTTGTATCTTAAGTCCTTCAATTTTTTTAATTTTGTTGCTTTTCTTATAATATTTCCATCAAGACATTCCCATTTTACGAAATTATTATTTTTCGTACAGGTGATAGAAGTGACTTATTAGATTAATATCTAATAAACCATTAGTACGTAATTTAATGGTCTAAAAAATTATTGCAACTTCATAACTAAAATAATAGATGTCATCTGCTGATGCTGTGTCCAGTCAATTAACTATCGTCCTATGTGTCTCAAAAGAGAATGTAGCGACTTTGAGTCCAAAACAAAGAACGAGTGAGTCTGCAGTATATCTCGAGACAACAGCACGAATAACGTTTACTTATTTATCCGTCCAAGTTAAGTAAAAGCGTGCCCTCTTTCGAAACAATTCAATGTATGAAAAACAAATTGCGATTTATAAATCATTTGCATTACGGTAAACGGGTGAAAGGTATCAATTGCTTTAAATATAAACTACTTTCCGTCAATAAACGTCAATTGCTAAACTGCGTTCAAGGTTTTCACCTTCCCTCAGGAGAAAAATGAGTTTTCTTGAGGAAGAAACAGCTTTGAAGTTTTTTTTTTACGATTTGAAACCATTTTTATTCTGTTTGCATTTACACATTGCATACACCCCCATGGAATTCCCGCCCACCAATATTCCTTCTTCTAATTTTTCGAACAGGATTTCATTATGGTAATTTCTCTTTATAGAACTTCTGATTTCATCATTTTCTGATAAACTGCAGGTGCTGTGACTTGTGTATGATGGCATTTTTACCGTGGCATTTTGACCATAGACATTATTACCTGTGACATCATTATCTGGATCCACTACAGCACGGCCTGGGCATTATATCAAGATGGAGTTAATATTGGCAATTTGATTTAAATTTAAAGAAATAAGTTGCCATGAATTCCACTCGTTCAACAAATGCGTTTCCCGCGAAGTACCATAGTTCGTGACATCCTTTAGAGTTTGTGCGTGGGAAAAATTACCCAGTGGTCTCACTTAGCAGAAGTTTATCTCTTAAGAAACATATTCAAGAAACGATAGGAAGGGCGAATATAATGCAATAAAGTGGCAGCGTTAACAATATATAATAAGGTATTCCGGTAGAGATGCCCCACCTAAGGAAAATACTTCATAACAATTACTGACGTAATAAAAATAATGTGAAACTGCGTGATAGAATACAAAATTTATTGATTATTAATATTATTTAAACAAATTTTCTTTAAAAACATTTTCACACAAAATATTAAAGTTTTTCTGCACCCATGCATTTGGCCATCTCTCCCGAGTGTCCGGGTGAGACGCCCCTCCTCTGTGGGAGAGATTAGCTTAAACTGAATTTAATCTGGAAAGCACTTTTAATATAAAAAATTGTTAAATTTAACTTGAAATTAGGATATAACAAAACATTTAAGTTAAATTTAAAACCTATTTGAAAGTTTGCAAAAATGTATCCAAAACCTGTAGTACAATTAGAGAACAATATTCATTTAAAATTATAGAAAAATTTGCAATTGGTATGAGTGGGGGCTAGAATACACATAAAATATTGTCGTTTTAACCGAAAAAGAATTTATGACGATTTTATTTATTTATTTATTTATTTGACCCTTTATTGGCGAGGTTAGGTCCAAGTGGGCCTCTCTTCCACCTAACCTCGTATGTCGTCATAATATGAATAATTATAAATTAAATTAAAACAAAAAGACAGAGTAGATTGTGGGGAAAAATCTTTGCAACTGAAGGTTGCTAAAGAAAAACCCACGTTGCGGGAAAACACCCACAGAGAAGGGAGGTGAAAAAAACCCGCGAAAACACAGTAAAAATGACAATTAAAAACAGACAATAATAAAATTACATACAGAAAATACATAAATCAATGAATTTACAGAAGAAAGAAAAAAATAAAAACATTAACAATTTCCTACTAAATAGTATTTGTCAGAGAAAAAATAATAAATAAATAAAGGTCAGCCAGCGGCGTCCGTCCACTTTTTCAAATTTATCTCAGCAGAAAGAGGGTGAGATGAACCTGAAAATGAAGAGAGAAATAAAGGGCAGATGAGATGTATAGATAGCTATTCAGATTTGAAAACACAAAGGAAGAGTATTGATTGGGTTTAACGACGATTTGAAGGAATTATGGAACGAGCTAAGTAGGTATTTGTTGTTCTGACCGATAGAGTTTTTCAAAGATCTCACGTTTAAATGAAAAGAAAGATGATTGTATTAATTTTGGTTGAGCAACTTCATTCCAGTATTTTGCTCCGATGACAAGGAGAGATTTACTGCAAATTTCGGTTCTATGAATTGGTATCATGAGTTTGCCAGTGGGACGAGTTCCTAGTCCTTGCGTGTTGTTCAGTATAGTAAAGTAATTATCGAGGTACCTGGGGCAACATTCATTGAGAACTTTATACACGAGAATAAGAGTGTGAAGTTTTCTTCTTGACTGTGGACGAAGCCACTTTAATTCTTTTAAAAGTGGGGAAACATGATCAAATTTTTTGGCGTTGAAGATAAATTTGACCGCATGATTAAAAGCTCTGTCTAATTTAATGGTGACCGTTTTGTTTGCTTCATTCATTAGTGTGTCACAATAATCAAAGATAGGAAAAATTAACGCTTGAACAAGTAATTTTTTCAGCTTAAATGGTAAGATATATTGCAATCGTTTCATATTTTGAAGAGTTGAATATGATTTCCTGCAGACTTCCGCTACTTGAGGAACCCAAGTAAAGGATTGATCTAAAAGTATTCCTAGATTCTTTACAGATGAGCTGAAATCGATTTCAATGTTGTCAATTTTTACTTTGGGTAGTGTAAGAGTGTTGATGTTTCTCAGTATCTTGGGATAGCCAAATATTATACTCTGAGATTTACTTGGATTGATTTTAAGCGCCAATGAGTTAAGCCATGAGTGTAGGAGGGTGATATCATTATTAATTAGGTGGATGGCTTCAATAGAGTTTTGCGGTTCCGACGATAGATATATTTGTAGATCATCGGCGTATAGGTGGTAAGAAACGTGTTTCAAGTAAGAGGATAGATTTTGGAGGTAAAGAGAAAATAACAAAGGCCCGAGAATAGAGCCCTGCGGAACGCCATGATTGTTTATTATTACAGAAGAGTATATATTGTTAGCGAAGCACGTTTGGGATCTATTTGTAAGATATGATGAAAACCATGATAAGGTGGAGGGAGAGAGGTTAAATATCCTTAGTTTGGCAAGGAGTAAATCAATCTGTACTGAGTCAAAAGCTTTGCTGAGGTCAATTAGGGCAAGAAAAGTGATTTTCTTTTTGTCCATTGCGATCCTTATGTCATCAGTGACTTTAGTAAGTGCCGTAGAAGTACTGTGGTGGCGTCTAAAACCAGACTGGTAAGGATCGAAGAGATTATTCTCGGTCAAAAACCTTGAGAATTGGATATGTACTAGGCGTTCGAGACTCTTGGATAATGATGGAAGAATACTTATTGGGCGGAAGTCGTTCAAATCGGATGGAGTACTCTTTTTAGGAATAGGATGTATGACAGATGTTTTCCATTGTGAAGGAAAGATTCCGTGAGAAAGGGAGAAATTAAAAATATGTGTTATGTGGGGGAGAAAGGCATAGAGAATTTTATGGATGAACTGGATCGGAATACCATCCATGCCTGTAGCTGAGGATTTGATGGCCAAGAGAGATTTTTTAACTTCACTGGAGGACACTGGCTTAAATTTGAATTCAGAATTAGTTAGAGGTGTTTGAGTAGTTATGGACAACAGCGACTTTCGGAATTCATCGGGTGTTAATTTCGTGAAGTTGTCAACAAAATGTTTGTTCATACTATCAGAGCTTAAGTTATGCGGGAATAAGTATTTAGATTTACCAACACCTAGCTTCGATAATCCTTTCCATAAGGACTTGCCAGAGGAATGTTTAAGGAGTTCATCTGCAAATTTAGTTTTGGCTTTTTTAATTGAACTTTTTACTTTATTTCGAAAATATTTGAATCTCTCATAATCCGTAATTAGTTTGGATCGTTTATATTGATTTAGAAGTTTGTCTCTATGTCGCATTAAAGACAGAATTGACTCACTTATCCACGGAGTAGGTTGATTTTGATGTTTTTCGAAAATTTGAGGGAAAAATTCTCACAGAAACTATTTTTTGATTTCGAAAAACATTTATATTTGTAATTTCCATGTGAGTGGGCTACTTTTGCCGGATATTACATTTCGATCAGAAAAAAGTTGCAAAACGCTCCACCCTAGTGCTTACTAAACAATACGTCATCTTTTATTTGCGCATAAAATGCATTGGACCGTGGATTTCAATTTGAAATGACATTAAAATGTAGATTACAAACGTTTTCTTGAAAAAAAGCTTTAATCAGTATCACCTTAAAGTTAAATTGAAACTAATAAAGCACACATACCTAAAGATAGTACTGGGGCATTTATCCCGAGAAGAGGAGGGGCATCTACCCTTTCAGTACCGGAGAGATGACAGCCAGTGGGACTACACTTTGTCCAAGATGGACATTCACTGCACGTGGATAATAGATGAACCTATAGCTACAAGTTTTCGCCCTTTAATTCAAAATATTCAAACATTTAAACTGATGCCAGCTAGAAACATTATACTCTATCTTATAATAGGACCGAAAAAAGTACCTACTTGAAATGATGCTATAGAATTGCATAAAAAGAGTTAATCGCCGTGAAACTCTTGCAGATAGAGAGGTGCCTTCCAACTAACTGACGAACACCGTCAGTAGAGCAATCTTGTGGTTTTTCTTAAAAATACTACGACTGGGGCATCTCACCCGGAATTACCTTATGTATGTGCCAAGATGATAATTTTCTCTCCTTAAAAGGAACTGCATCTTTTACAACATCATAGGAGGTTTTCGTGAGTAAGAGAGAGACAATCCTTGTTCGATGAGCCTCCTCAGTGTCGCACAAACCAGAGGTCTTCGCAACAAGACTCAATCTTCTTTCAGGAATAAAAAAAGGAATTATCAGGAGAGGCGGAAATTTTTAAAAATTTTTTTAAAGGCCAGGCTAAATTAGACCAAATTTTGCCTGGCCTCACCACATCTATATGTATATCCTTCAAGCCGGAGTGTGGCAAGGGGTGTCTCCTACATGACTAAGCTACGCGTTGAAAGATGTAATTTTTAAAGTCTCCTCCCTCTCTCGGTTTCCGCATCTTCCGGTCCTGTGCCGGATGAATGGTCTTCATTTGAATTAACGAAGGATTCGAAGGCAATCGATGGACTTTGGGCTGTTTTGGGAAATTGGATCCCCACACACGAGGATACTGTTTAACGAAGACTTTTCGGCAAGGGATACTCATAAAGTAGTCCTCGGATGAAAGGGCTTTCTAAAAGGATACATAACCCTATCCCAAGGGCCACCGCTTCTTTTTCGAGCCCTTGGGCTGCCCTTTTTTCCTCTTTGGCTACATGTTGCTCTTTGAGGATCTTGGTTTACCGATTTGTTTAATGAGGTCCTGAAGGTTTAAGGCAGACTACTGCAAGAGGCAAGATTTTATTGAATCCTTATTCTGAAAATCGATACCACCCACTCTCGACCATTAATTAGGAACAAACGGAAGGAAGGAGATCGGTTTTTCGAGCAGACCTTTTTCTATTACTCGAAGCATTTTTGTCAGTGTTTAATAATAACCATCATGTTTTGGTAGAATTATTAACTAGTAGTTATTTAGTTTTACGGATAACACTTTCCAACCACTACAAATGTACACAGTAAGGATATTCTCAATTAAACGAATCATTACAGAGTAAATTTATATTTTAAAATGTTTAATAATAAAATTAACATTACATATTATTATTATTTATTATTATCAGCCGAAAAGTTTAAATCAATTCAACTACATCAGTAACACTCATGAAAGATTTTCGCGGTTATAAAATTAGTAAGTAAAACATTTGATTCCAGGATCACCTAAAAATGAGATAAAATTCTAGAATGTTTAGAATTTGACAAGTTCATGTAAGAATGAAGATTGTAGGATTGCAGTGCTATACATACAAACAGAAAATAGAAATCACTTGGAACTGCGGACCATGCGTAGGGGATGTAACGAAAAGTGACGACGTAGACTACCTACTATTAATATCAGACATCGAGTTACACATAAATGAAAATCAAAATTGTGATGAAGGTATGAGCAAAGCTTTACGCAATAAATTCAATAAAAGAGATGTTAAATTTCATTTTAGAGATTATCTGTACTTTACTGCGCGTCCGCTAGAATCTTAAGAAGAGCATCTTTTCGAATCAAAGAAGCGCTTTTTTGCAATTTAAGAGGTTCCGGAGATCTGGAGCTGCTTAGATTTCAGTGTGCCTTATTGCTAGAATCGCGTTCTGAAATGCATTACTATAAATGAGGTATCGCAGAGAAAAATTACTTTAACAATAAGGTTGAATCTGGGATTCAATTTTCTCCAGTTAACGTTATTTTCGTAAGCAATCATTAACGCTCGCTCAGTCAGTCCTTAATCTGGTCGGTTAGTAAAGAGCACGCTTATGATAACATCTTATTCCATCGAAGGATAGTCGAAATATGTGCGTAGCAATTGCAAGTTCTTCCGGATGAGATAAAACAGGCGCCTTGCAATCATTTTCCCTAAGGAAACTTCAAAATTTGGGTTCGTCTTAAATTTAAGAATGTATGACATTATGTATTGACGAACAGGATGTGATTCATTACACTTGGCACCAATGTTTAACTCCCATCCATCACTTTACTCTCACAAGGGGAGACTTTTGCGCGGTGATTCTCATGTATATATTTTTTGCGATGCAGAAGGTAGTGTAATGAAAAATCGTAATATGGTTCGTACATATGGGCCTTAGTTTTGCTGTAATAAGCAATGTAAAATATATTATTGGAATTTAGGCAACAGCGCGATGCACAGCCATAGCGTTCGTTAGCGCTTCGGTAATCATTGGTACCTATTACATTAGCCGTCCACTAAATCTTGGCAGTTGAAATAGCCTTCGCTCGCGAACTGCTATCAGTATCAATACGATGATTCGAGGACTACTGAAGTTTGGGCGAAACTACGTTCATTTTAGTCGTTCTTTATCGATTGCTGTTTAAAGCATTAATCACAAAGTCCTCGAGCTGCAGACGGTTAGCAGTGGCTCAGTGAGGTATGCATGGCAAACTGATTCACTCCCCATCTACACCAGTATGCCTCACTAGCCCTCCTCCGGCAGAATACTTCACCGACGGATGAACCGAGCAAATTCCGCGCAGAATAAATCTCGCCAGAGACAGAGTTTACATAAATCAGTGTCCTTCTTTATTCACCCTGTAATGGAAGGGTGTATTTTGACCAAAAATAAGATGCAAACCAAAAAATATATGCATACACATATAAACGTTAAACGGAGATCGTAACTCGTCGTTGGACGAATTAATAAATTCCTCATTGGGAGAGACGCGCTGCAAGAGAGCATGAAAACTGAATTCCTGAAATCAATGACTATCTCATCTTGTTTCTGAACACAATCAGATATGAAATTTTAGAATATTTCATTAAAGAGGCATTAAATATATTAAATAGTTAGTTTTAAATACAATGTTAATAACGCATAATCATAAAACGGAGATGTTATCCACATAAACTAACCCTTAAGACGTTTTCAAGTTCTCTCTAGGGTGAGTTCCCGAGCTTTATTGAATGCGATTTGGAGAGAAGAATATCATCGGACACATTTGAGAGAGAGAATTTAGATTGGAAGAGCAAATCCCATAATGACATGGAAGAGATATCGGATTTGCAAAGAAGAGCGGTAATGGGATTCTAGGGAAACTGCTGAAGGGGTCGATACGTTTAATGATACTATTCTGTTTGCGCGGGAGTTATACTTTATTAGGATATAATGAAAAGTAAACTACTGACGCATAGAACGAAAATTTCGAAAATAAAGTAATTCTGATGCAATTAGATTAATTTCTCGACCAAATATATACAATTCTCCGATCATTAAATTTCCCGATTCTGCCAAACTTAAACGTAACTTTCCATAAAAAAGGCCATGGAGACATCCAGCAGATACAGCGAACGCTTATTCATTCGGAGAAAACGCATCGCGCTCATTTATTCCGTCACTTTAAGGTTTCGCTGCGCCAACAACTTGTTATGTAGACTGTATTTCAGGCACCTCCGGAATTGCATTATTCCGACATCTCAAGAACATGACGAGTGAATCGCTTCTCTTTGAAGGAATTTCGGGATGGTTTTGGGGTCATTTTGATGGATCGATGGAAGAGCCTCATTCCTCGGTCATTTACATCGTGTTCGTACCGCATGTGGTTTGTGATTTGCGTAGATCGCAGATTCAGCACTTTATGTGATTCTTAACGTTCTGGTGATCGCCGACAATTTCGTCGATTTAATATATTACACTTTATTAGCCTAATTTCCTTAACCCTTTATAGAGACCACTTTTTTCCCTCCATATTTGAGGCAAATTTCTTCACAAATTTAGTGTCCCACTCTTTAGTCAGCATTCTATTGTGGAGCACCTTTTCTGCTCTTCTATTTATCTTAAAACTAAGAAATCACAGTAAGTGGCCCTCAATGCAACCACCGATTTCCTCAAGTGGTTTTTTACTTTCTCCATATACGAAGTATAGAGAAAGTATTGTTTTCATGAAAAAATTCGACTTCGAGATTTCAACGGAAATACATGTTTTGGGGTCCCTAGAACACGTTTTGACTATTTTCGGAATGATGTCTGTGTGTGTGTGTGTGTGTGTGTGTGTGTGTGTGTGTGTGTGTGCTTGTGGGCGCTCTAACGTGAAAACTATTAGTCGTATCAATACCAAACTTCATATATCGTACTGTGGTGTGTGCTGTCAGAGTTGATTAGTTTTTGGAGTAAATCAGTCAACTGGAAGTCGAGTTTCATTCATCAAAGCTCATTTCCGGTTTTCAAAATATCTCCATAAATATGTTATATACGTGTAGTGTATTACTTATAAAAGTTTAAGATAATGTCATATACTATAACTTTTGCATGTAACATATTTTTGTATCACCGGTTGATTAGGAGTTATTCGTGAAATAACGATAAACCGGAAGTAGCTGGTATGTACTTTGTGGGCGCTCTAACATAATAACCATTCGTTGTATCAACACCAAATTTCATATACAGTAGGCTCCCGGATAGTCATGTGGACAGCGCGTTTGCCTTTGGTGAAAGCGGTCCCGGGTTCGATTCCCGGTGGGAGCCAATGTGCGAAATGACCTAAGCTGTCGAAGCACTTTTAACAATACTACTACTACTTCATATACAGTACTTTGGTTGGAGTCGTTAGAGTTGATTAGTTTTTGGAGTAAATCGGTTTTCCGGGAGTCGAGCTTCATTCTTCAAAGATCATTTCCGGTTTTCAAAATATCTCCATAAATGGGCGTAAGTCCTTTCTTAAGACACTTGGAATTGAAGAATATGTTCAGAGAAGCAATGCTTCTCCATAAATATGATATTTAGGTATATATTTTAATTCATAAACGTTTTAGAAAATAAAATTTGCTATAACTTTTGCTTGATACATATTTTTGTATCACTGATTGTTTAGGAGTTATTCATGAAATACTGATAAACCGGAAGTTCCTGATTATGTACTTAGTGGGCGCTCTGGGCTCTATGGGCGAAAGGCCAATTTCTTCGTTTTTCATCGATCATGTCCCGAAAAAACATTATTTATAATGTTTGTGACGTCAAAGATTATAATATATAATTTAATCACTCATCTTCCAAGTTCAGATGGAATATAGAGTTCGAAATTACTGTCGTAGATAAATATTTACATCTTATATATGGAGAAAGTCATGTGCTGGCTACATCAGATTTTTTTAATGTGAACTGATTCTTATTTATGTATTGCATGTAAGTACTTATTGGTAGTGTATTTATTTTTGAATGTTTTTCTCTTTTCTTATCTTTTAGCTATTGTTAACGGTAGGTTTGTGCAGGTTTTTCTCACCCCCCTTCCTTGTGGGTGTTTTCCTGCAGTGGATTTTTCTCCTAAGAATCTCGTAGGTTTTTTTTATACCCACAATTCTTCTAATTGTTTCTACTTCTAATTTTATAATTAATGACGATGAGTTAGATAGAAGAAGAGACTTTTAAGTCTCAATCTCGCCCAAATAAAGACGATTTATTATTATTATTATTGTCAAAATATAGGAAGTGTGCTACTCACTCCGCTTCATTAGAAGCGTCGCCATCCATGGCAGTTGGAAGAGAGACGCTTTTTCGCCGTTAGTGATTCTTAACTCCGGTACGATCGGACCACAAATGCCTCTTGGTATCAGAGCGAGGTTTGGGTGTGCTTTCATGTCTTCTTTGCCTAGAAAATTCAATTCCAGAAATGAACAGTATAAAAACCTTTGAAATTAGACCGTTTGGCCGTTCACTGCTTACTTTCAGCTTAAACTTTAACACCAATACTCTTATTTAAATAATTTTGTTTTCTAATTTCCAAATGAAGACAAGTGAACTATAAAGTGGAAAATGTTCTAACTCCAGAAAGTTTTCTTATTTCGATCTTGAACTATTTAAATGTAGGAAATTCGCGGCACAAGAGTGGCAAAATTGTTTTACATGTTTCCGTTATTATGAGATCGAATTTTAAGTGTAGTCTCTATATCGCAAAAGGTTCCCCACTCCTATCCCAGAACATTCCATCGATTTCAATGTAAGTTCATGCGTCTTTGTGTATTTTGCATACCTCTTTGTACATGTATAACGAGTGAATACAGCTGTGCTGGTTTCATATGCATAATGTTTCCGGGTTCGACTCCAGATTGTTCTGAATGAAGTACAGAGAAAGTGTCGTTATCATCTCTAACAGGCCCTCGCTTACAGCATCACATTAGGAATTATCGTTCTACAAAATGGACCGAAAGTGGAGAAGTTGAATGAAGATTCTGACTTTGATTGTGGAATGTTTTTGATTATAAACTACAGTTTCACGTTTAAACATAAAGGTGTGTGATTATACACAAACTTGTACCATCAGCGTGTTTCATACATCTGAGCTCATGCATTTCCGATAAGAATATATTCGGAATCTATTTGCAAAAAAAGGTATTACAATAGTCTCTCTCCTCACTAATAGCCTTGCTTAAGATAATGTTTTTCATTGGATGATTGAGTACGCTAGTTTATAGCTTTATCAGAAATCAGGAAGTAATTTCAAGCGAAATTCAAGCTTATGTCGGATTAATGATCGCATGATTAAAACAATACCATATTCTTATATATTTAAAAAATAATATTAAAAGTGAGTAATTAAGACATTATACATGTTTTTTGCGTTCTTTGTGCATTCAGGACCGACTATCCGGATAGAATTGTCTCCATAATCAAAGTAAGGAATATTCAGTTACAAAATTGCTTTCTCTCATATTGAAATCGAAGATTATCCAGTCACTTAAGAAATGAATCTACTCTTTTGCAAATGCGAGCAACTTACTCGGACGGTATGAAATTTTCACTGGTAATAACATCAAAATTTACTAAAGAGTTGCAGAATGACATCCCTCCAGAATGGGCATTACGATCTCACTTCGGCTCAGTGAATTAAACAGTTTGAAACGATCAATTAAAAGTCGCTGTAGTAAATTCTTCCAAATACCCTTTTATCCTTCAAACTCATTTCGAAATGCCGTTTTATAGAATTTATTATGAGCTGTAGGGGTCAATAATAACAGTAATAAAGGTCTTAATTCAGGACGAGATTGAGACTATTAAGTCTCTTCTTACATCTAACCCTTCGTAGTATAAATTTAATAAAAGAGATATCTTGAAAAAATTACACATAAGAAGATACCTTGGGGATTTAAAAACCTCAGTTAAGAGCTTAGGAAAAAATATCCTCTGCAGGAAAACACCCTCAAGAAGGGGGGTGTGAAAAATCTGCGAAACCTGCAGATGGGAAACTAAAAATAGTGATGAAATCAAATTCAATGAAATGTATAGACAAGAAGATAAAGCAATAATATCATTAAAAACAATAAAGAAAAATTACAAACAGTCACATATTTAGTTAAGGTAGCTTCTTACTTTAATGGTAACGAATGTTTCTAACTCCACTCACTTCTCTCGATTAACGTACGTCATAAATCCCGAAAAACCTAACGAGGAACTCAATGCATCAGATGGGAAGTGGTACGAATTCGGTGATTCTAAGTACTTACATGTAGACGATCCCCAAATAAGAAAAAGGAAACCAGGATCAAATGAAAAGTTTTTGAAGTCCCCTGCATCTTGTTGAAGAGGATTGAAATCACTCCAAGGCTGAGATTCATGTCATGGAGTCGTTGATTTGAAATAGTTGAGACAGCGGATTGAACCGTAAGCGAAGGCTTTCCTCCATCCGAGACTCGGATGAATTACTATAAAACATAAGATTGACACGCATCGTGATCTCTCCGTATGAATTCATTAATGAGTGCTTCCAAATGATCTGCCTCCTCTCTTCACGAAGGAAACGACCGCGTCATCCCAAGGCACGACTTAACCAGTTTCTTTCTTCTGAAGATTAATGCAATACGATTAAAGGTTTTACCTCGGCGATTATGCCTCGATGTGTTAAACCCTCGGCATTGAGCAAAAGGGCGTCTAAAAAATGCAATTTCTGTTTTAAAGTAACGAGTAAACATTTGTGTTGATATTGCTCATCATTGCTCACTTGCCGGAAATATATTTTTTGTTTCTACCCATCATTAAATGTGAACCATCATTCAATCATTGCATACTGCAGCCATTTAATGTGAGCATATCTTTCTATCAGATATGACTCCGAAAAAGTGTTCCTTGAACGTAAACGGATCGATATTTACCTACGAGATAAAAGAATTACGTCTCAGGTTTGAACCAGATGTACTTTTACGAGAGCTGAGCTCAAGTTACTAGGGAGACGTTTCGATTTAATAGAGGACAAAGTGTGAAATAAGATATTGCAGCAGCTCCGTTGCGCCACATTAATATTTTATGAAATTACAGATCGCGTATCAAATTAAGTTTGGAGAATAATTGAACTGTCGACGCAGAAAATGATGCATATTATATTGCCACTTCGTTAATATTCAATTGCTGTCGCATTAAACCCTTGTATTCTAAACTGGTATGCATCGAAAAGCCTTGACGTGTACAGCGTTTGAAAAGAAATCCAAATTCCACTCCAAATAATTGATTTAAGCTTCCAGAGAGAAATGCATGTTCACATTTACCACTTCCAGAACTTGCTGTAAAATAATTAAATATGAAATGATTTTCCACATGATCTTGGGATATGTTTCTACACTGGGAAGCAAATTTCAATTCTGATTCTAAAGGTAATCGCGAGCCAATATGTTCCGAAAATCAATGCTTTTCTCAAACTGGCCCGACTATAGGCAATGTGAGAAAATCGTCGGAAATCAAATTTAATCCTCCAACCATCAGCTGCGAAACGGTATGAAGAGGGAATTAGAGGCAAAATAAGGAGCGAAGAATTTTCCCTTCTTTCATCATTAAACTATGATGCTATCAGTGGCAAAAGTCTACGTAATTGCGACATAATGACCCTGAGAACTCAATTTTCCATAGCAATTAATTAAAAGGACCGACATGAATTGTCTTCCATTGAACGAGACTGAGGCATTTAGCGAAACGAACAGTCTTATTTAATCTCTACCAAAAGATAAAGGAAGATTATCCATCCAGCTGTTGTTGCCCTCTAACTTTGTGTTATCACGTGAAAAGGCTTATTGCGAGACGTGGCTTGAGGTGTTTACGGAAAGTCGTAATTCTTTGGGGAAAATCACGATTTCCAAGCAATAATAAAATAGCATCCTCATGACAGCATTTTGAAACCTTCTTTCCGTTGAAAGCAATGAATACAATGCGGTTAACAAGTCACTTGCGGCGGATTTGCCATCAGGGGTAATGACGGACATCGCACGACGCTACACGCGGTGGAATCGCTATTCATTTGTTCTGTAAGATACGAGCAGAAGTCAACGGCATTCCTGGTTTGACTGGTGCTGAAGAAATCGAATGTACTGCGATGAGTGAAGAATGGCTATATTTGGCGGGCCATGGGAGATAAAATTGAACCTCCCTCTCAAAGAACTAATATTGCTAAATTCTCATTCCTAAATAGAACAATAGATCAATGGAACGCACTCCCAGCAGGTATATTTGAGCCATTTCCTTCCCAAGTGCGTACCTTCAAGGCGAAGTTAAATAAATTGTAATAGCTGTTAATTTAATTCTGTTAATGTTTTCTTTTGATGGGACGGGATAACATTTGTACATTTTTATTACGTACATGTCTTGACTTCTGTCAGAGGGAGGTTTTCAGAGGGTTCCCTCCATCCAAACGCCTCACAGGAATAGTGTTTACCCCTCAATTTATATTTATATTGACTAATATTGCTTGACCATGTACGACTGTATGAATGTATTTTATGTAATGTCCAACCACTGCCTCCAGATTTATAATCTACATGTAGTGTTCATGTAATAATAATAATCTTTTCCTTGATCCCTCCAGTCAGGGCCCTCATACTTCAAATCCATCTATTACATGCATTACTCAATACAAGAGTGTCTCGTGACTGGTATTATTCCAAGGGTAAGCAAAGCAGAGAGGTCACGAGACGAAGCGTAGCCGAGGAACCCTCCAAACACTGAATAATGTATTTTTCCGTACTCATTTTCAACGCTACAGCGTCATTTAAAGAAAACTTAAGCTGCAGTAGACAAAAAAACATGATTTCCTTTATAAAATAATTTTATTATTAAAAAAAACAAGTTGTTGATCAGTGGAATCTAAAAAACTTCCTCCAGTCGTTCAAATTCTTATCCTGGCTTTAAACTAAAAATAAGGCTAAAAAGATTTTAAATACATGCATACCACTGCTCTGTTATGTGTATTGCATACCACTGCTCCATATAACTGTTATGACTCATATAAGCTTGATATCAGGAATCCACTATTCACTGGTGTTAATTCATCAGTGGTGCATAATGTGTTGACTGCAAACGAATGACGGCATCATCATTTTTACCTCTTCTTAATAATTATTTTTTTCATAAAAATGTCCTATTTATATCATTAACGACCCTTTCGAACCGAGACTGACCAGCTCCAAGCTGAACATTTATCTTCTTCAAAATACTTTTGCACATTTAAAACATCTATTTGCCTTAAAAGAATAATAATTAATAATTTATATTTTAAAAGAACCCAGTTTTGAAATTTCTTATTCCAACTCTCAATTTATTTCTTAAACGATTTAATTGATTTTAATCAAATTTCTCTCGTTCTCATGTTTTAGAAAAAGTGGTTTCGCGAACTAAATGTTCAAGGATTTTAAGAGCTGTCTCTGCGTGATATTTGTTCATCTACGTTCGCATCCCTTCTGCGTTGAGTTCGAGCATCCCTTAAAGAAGAAGAATTCTATTCATTGTGTATAAATATATTAACTTGTCGTCGTAGAACTTGGAAAATATTTTAACTTGTCGGCGGATTTATTTTGATACACTTATCGAAATGATAGGAAGTTCTTGCTTTGCTAGAAAATGTATATTAAGACTAGGTTTAAGGAAAGAATTTATATAAGACATGCTCTTCCTGGGTTCGATGCCAGAGCACATTAATTTTTCTCACATAAAGAATATAAGGGAAACGTAGTACGTTGTTTGAGGCAGTTTTAGCCAATATTTCTGCTTGAGTTTTCACACATTGCTAGAGATGGTGATCTTCTGTTGTGCTGCATAGTAAGTATCACCAGGAAGACCCGGGTTCGATGCCGGACGGTAAATATATCTCCCATCTAAAACATATTGGTTGAATTTTCAAAATTCTTTCGGAGTTTTTACCGTGAAGACAGACAGTTGACACTTTGCATGTGTATTATATTTATGTTATGCTATAATTCAGGGGTGGCCATATTTTCTGTACATCAGATCTACGTTTTATCTTAAAAATATGTCGCGATCGACTTGTTGTCATAGGCGTAGTATAAGGGAGAAGAAGGGGTGTGAAAGGCATACTATGCTTATACACTGTGTTTCTATATAAGGTGCATTTCAGCAAGGTATGGGTAGATATGTAAAATATGTTATTTTTTTAAATCACTTACTAAGTTTTCGAGATATAGGCTTGTGAAGAAAATAAATTTCCAGACCCAACTTTTGTTAGCAGCATTCCGTACATGCGGTACCTAAAGAATTCGATTTTGCAACACGTTTTCAAGATAGATTTTTTTCTGGCTTGTTAGATTACGTCAGTTTGTAAAATTATAATTTAATTTTGTAATGCCCTTTGCTCCGTATGCAATATATCTGAAATTTTTTGGCTAATGCGTTTCACACTTAAATCTTTTTTAAAAGAAAAAGATATAAATTCCACAATTTCTTTAATTTTTTCAAAATCCTGGAATCTTACCTCAGAATCTTCAATTACTTTTTGGATTTCCGTGACGTATTTGTCGATCTTATAACTAATATTTTGATGTTTTTGTAGGTTATCCGCCATATTTGGAAAATGATTCAGATTATTTTGGAAAGAATTTGAGAAAGATTTGTACTATAAGCACAAATTTATTTTTTCAAATAACAGTAACACGACCGGTTTCGACGAAAATTCAAACCTTTTAAAACAAGCTACAGTCTGTTCACTGAATGTTTGCGGGTTCTCAAATATTTGGTAAGTACGTTGGATATCATCATTAATAACTCTAGATTATATTCTTTAGTTTTATTTATCGTTTAAGGTGTAGAAATATTACTTCGTTCTTTACGATAAACCTATTTTTTGAATTAGAAGATGACGTGTTTGTAGCGCTGTCACAATAGCAGTTTGGTGAGCTATTTCTTTTTACGGGAATCCCTATCATTCTTTTCCTTTAACCTTGAATTGCAGTTGAGCTAACATTCATCATTCAGATTCCAATGATACCTTTAACCTTTACAGAATTCTGCTTTCAGAATTTAGAATCGAAGAATATGTCACCGGAAATCGTATTAGGAGTTGTAATTTTCAGAATAGATTTTGATAATCAAATACATTACTGCGCCAAACATCATTTCACGATTATTTTGTGGTCAGCTATGGAAATTATCTACCGAAATCAGATCAACTTGATTTTAATTTAAATTTAAAATTTGATTTTACCGTCCATCATTTTTTCATGTCATATCAACTCATTCTTGTTTCCAGAATCCTTATCAATCTTATCCTTAAACCTTAATTACAGTTGTAATATGTGACATTCAAGACATCGGTTTGATCGGTCGAGCGGAATACGGAAATAATTAGTGGAAATATATATTGATTATTTCAGCGGATACTTTCAACTGTTATTTAGTGGAAGAATCTGAATGGATATCCGAAATTTAATTTACGAGCAGTGATCGTTTATTTTTTTCATGCGATTTTGCTTCGGGAAATCAGTCTGAGAGTTAGATTTTACGATTCATTATTAGTAAAACATTAACCGTATAGGGCACGTTAAGTAACATACTTGGAAATTATTTCGAGATTTGTAACGGTTGTAATCAACCTATGAAATGTCAACGGGGTTTATATCTGAATCACAACATGTTATTTTTCCGTACAGTTATCTTTCATATGATTTCTTTGTGTAAACCTTAATTAAACTTTTAGATTTAAATTTAACTTTCGAATATAGTTCTTGAATGATAGGTGGACACTGATTCTCTTTGATTGTGTATAGATATTAAATCTCGAATTCTTAATCTTAACATCAGTCAAAGAATTCTCCTTTTACAGTTTTACGGTTTGAACTGAATTACTGGTGTTCAATTTAGGAAGTGATGATCAATGATATTTTCGTATTACTTCACTAAATACTCTCAGCTATTGTACTGGAGGTTCAGATAAATATTCGCATTGGAATTGACAATCAGTCTTAAGCGAATTTAATAATCTTAATTATTCATTTACTAAGAAATTTAGGTTTCGCTTGAACGTTTTTATTGGATCCGAATTCAAAAAGAAAATTTTAAATAAATTAGCAAGCTATAGTGTCCTGTTAGATATATTTCAGTTAACATATCTCTGTTCTTGAGATAAAATTAATTACAGATCCAAAAGCGATCTTCGATTTGGTATCGTGCCTTGCCGTACGACGGCGCATAGGAATTCCTTATTTGAGCGATTTGTAAAACATCTGAAATATCTGCTCTTTCTTATACTTAATTAATTTCAGCATCTTTTATTTCTCAAGTTCCTTAAAACGTGAATACTCTAGTTTTTGGATGAATCTTCTGGAAGTCTTTGGTGTTATATAAGTGAATCTGTAATGTTATTTTTCGGTATTCCTCAACCATCTGATATGTTGTGTCACCATAGCTCCATCACGATATAGCAGAGTTGAGGTGTGCAGGGATGCTGAGGAGGAATAATCGGTCCATGGATGAATCACAGAATACAATGAGTAGAAATTGAATCTTATATTATTTCGATTTTTAATTAAGTTTGATCGATGTTGCGTATAATCGCATTGATATAGTGTCTTCTGTATTCGAATTACTTTTTAACTTAATATGTTTTTATTTCATTAGAAACGCTCTCGGAAAAGTTCTCTAACACCGAAGAGAAGAGTGGTTGCACAGAGATGCTACGGAGAGAGATATTCGGTCCTTGGATGGAACACATAGTCAAATAAGTAATATTTCAAACTGATTGAAGTACTATTGCTCATTCATTAGCATAGATTTTTATCAACATTGTGTTTTTTGATTTTAATTACTAATTCATATACTATTTTTTATTTATTCTTTGGGTACACGTTTGGGACACTTCTCCATCGTGAAAGAACAAAAAAGGAGGGCATAGGTGCTGAAGGAAAGGCATTCGGGCGATGGAAGGAGCAAAGTATACAATGAGTATAATTTTAAGCTTATATTATCAAAACGCCTATTTTAGTAAAATAATAGTGCGTATTTAATTGGAAGAATCTGAATAAAAATTCTAATTTTATTTTACAAAGTCATACTTTTAAGAATTTTGATAGTGTGTTTTCCTCGAGAAATCATTACGATATTTGAATTTTTAAACTTTAGCTACTTTCTTATGTCTGGTTATGTTATCCAGCGAGGAGGTGCTGCTGGTCATTGTAGCAAAGTTTTGAATAGTACGAGAACAATATTATTTAAACTTAGCATACGCGAACAATGTTCAAATAGTAATTTAATTATCGTTTCATTAATTTGAGACGAGAAGTATGCGTTCCTTAAATTAAAGCATGTTTCGAAGTTTCAATACATTCGTTGTCTTTGTCGGAAATCTCAATACTTTGATAATTCCATTTTGTGCCGCCCATTGCCTCCCGGAGACCGGTGGCG
>CANPUZ010000098.1:0-242000 GCA_947579665.1 Sympetrum striolatum
GAACGAACAAACTCATGGACGAACAGACGCACGGACGAATAGACGCACGAATGAACAGACGTATGGACGAACAGACGCACGGACGAACAGACGCAAGGACGAACAGACGCACGGATAAACAGACGCAAGGACAAACAGATGCGCGGACGAACAGACGCACGGACAAACAGACGCACGGACGAACAGACGTACGGACGAACAGCCGCACGGACGAACAGACGTACGGAAGAAAAGTCGCACGGACGAACAGACGCACAGACGAACAGACGCACGGACGAACAGACGCAAGGACGAACATACATACGGATGAACAGACGCATGGACGAACAGACTAACGGACGAACAGACGCACGAACGAACAGACGCACGGACGAACAGACGCACGGACGAACAGACTCACGGACGAACAGACGCACGGACGAACAGATGCACGGACGAACAGACGCATGGACGAACAGACGCACGGACGAACAAACATACGGAAGAACAGACGCACGGACGAACAGACGCACGGATGAACAGACGCACGGTCGAACAGACGCACGGATGAACAGACGCATGGACGAACAGACATACGGATGAACACACGCACGGAAGAACAGACGCACGGATGAACATACGCATGGACGAACAGACGCACGGACGAACAGTCATACGGAAGAACAGACGCACGGACGAACAGACGCACGGAAGAACAGACGCACGGTCGAACAGGCGCACGGATGAACAGACGCATGGACGAACAGACGCACAGACGAACAGACGCACGGATGAACAGATGCATGGACGAACAGACGCACGGACGAATAGACTCACGGACGAACAGACGCACGGACGTACAGACGCACGGACGAATAGACGCACAGGTGAACAGACGCACGGACGAACAGACGCAAGGACGAACAGACATACGGATGAACAGACGTATGGACGAACAGACGCATGGACGAACAGACGCACGGACGAACAGACGCACGGACAAACAGACGCACGGACGAACAGACTCACGGACGAACAGACGCACGGACAAAAATAGCACGGACGTACATACACACATACGAACGGACGCACGGAAGAACGGATGCAGGGTCGAACAGGCGCACGGTTGAACAGTCGCTCGGATGAATAGACGCACGGACGAACAGACGCACGGAAGAACAGACGCACGGAAAAAATTATCATGGACGAACGGACGAGTTGACGAACAGACACACTTACGAACAGTCGCACGGACGAACTGAAGCATGAAGGAACAATCGCTCGCACGATCAGACTTACGGACGAACCTAATTTTCGTCATTTTATTAAGGTATGACTGAAGAATACTAAAAAACGAAATAATTCACCGATATTTCAATCTTGTTCCCCTTTTTTGCCATTATTTTCGTAATTTTAGCGAGGTATGATCGAAAAAAAGTTTCAAAAACGGACAATTTCACCAAATTTGTATTTATATTCAATATTTAGCCCTTATTATCATTATTTCCTAAAGGTATGATCAAAAAAAATTTCGAAAACGGTTGTGTTCGGACATACAGATGTACGGACCAACAGACGCATGAACAAACAGACGCACAGACGAACAAACGGACGGACAAACAGACGCACGGACAAACAGTCGCACGGACAAACAGACGCACGGACGAACAGACGCACGGACGAATAGACGCACGGACGAACAGAAACATGGACGAACAGATGCACGGACGAACAGACGCACGGACGAACAGATGCACGGACGAACAGACGCACGGATGAACTGACGCTCGAACGAACTACCACACGAACGAACAGACGCACGGACAAACAGACGCACGGACGAACAGACTCACGGACGAACAGACGCACGGATGAACTGACGCTTGAACGAACTACCACACGAACGAACAGATGCACGGACGAACAAACGCACGGACGAACAGACGCAAGGACGAACTTTATTTTCGTCATGCTATCGAGGTTTGGTCGAAAAAAGGTATCAAACTAATGAATTCAACGATATTTCAATCTTGTTCATATATTTCCCCCTTTTTTTGTCATATTAGAGAGGTATGATCAAAAAATGTTCGACATTGGTTCAGTTCGGACAATCAGATGTACGGACGAACAAACGCATGGACGAACAGTCGCACAGACAAACAGACGCACGGACGAATAGACGCTCGGATGAACAGAGCCACGGACGAACAGATGCACGAACAAACAGACGCACCGACGAACAGACGCACGGACGAAATAACGAAGGGACAAAAAAACACATGGACGAACAGACGCATTGATTCAACAGAAACATGGACGAACAGACGCACGGACGAACAGACGCACGGACGAAAAGACGTTCGGATGAACAGACGCACGGACAAATAGACGCACAGAAAAGCAGACTCACGGACGAACAGACGCGCGGACGAACAGACGCACTAACGAACAAACGCATGGACGAACAGACGCACGGACGAACAGACGCACGGATGAACAGACGCATGGACGAACAGACGCACGGACGAACAGACGCACGGATGAACAGACGCATGGACGAACAGACGCATGGACAAACAGACGCAAGGACGAACAGACGCACGGACAAACAGACGCACGGACAAACAGATGCGTGGACGAACAGACGCACGGACGAACAGACGCACGGACAAACAGACGCACGGACGAACAGACGCACGGTCGAACAGACGCACGGTGGAACAGACGCATGGACGAACAGACGCACAGTCGAACAGACGCACGGATGAACAGACGCATGGACGAACAGACGCACGGACGAAAAGACATACGGATGAACAGACGCACGGACGAACAGACGCACGGAAGAACATATGCACGGTCGAACAGACGCATGGACGAACAGACGCACAGTCGAACAGACGCACGGATGAACAGACGCACGGACGAACAGACGCGCGGAAGAAAAGTCGCACGGACGAACAGACGCACAGACGAACAGACGCACGGACGAACAGACGCAAGGACGAACAGACATATGGATAAACAGACGCATGGACGAACAGACAAACGGACGAACAGACGCACGGTCGAACAGACGCACGGACAAACAGATGCATGGACGAACAGACGCATGAACGAACAGACGCACAAACAAAAAGACGCACGGACAAACAGACGCATGTACGAACAGACGCACGGACGAACAGACGCACGGACGAACAGACGCCAGGACGAACAGATGCACGGACAAAAACACGCACGGACGATCAGACTCACGGACGAACAGACGCAAGGACGAAGTTTATTTTCGTCATTTTATCGAGTTATGATCTAAAAAAGGTAAAAAACGAATGAATTCACCGATATTTCATTCTTGTTAATTTATTTCCTCCTTGTATTTCGACATTTTATAGAGGTATGATTGAAAAAAGTTGCGAAAATGGATAATGTCACCAAAATTTCAATTTTTATCCAACATTTCTCCCTTATGTTCGTTAATTTCTCGAGCTATGATCAAAAAAAATGTTCGAAATTGGTTCTATTCGGACAAACAGATGTACGGACGAACAGACGCATGGATGAACAGACGCACAGACGAACAGACGCACGGACGAACAGACGCACGGGCGAACAGTCGCACGGATGAACAGACGCACGGACGAAGAGACGCACGGACGAACCTTATTTTCGTCATTTTATCGAGGTATGATCTAAATATGGTAAAAAAAATGAATACACCGATATTTCAATCTTGATCATCTATTTATACCTTACTTTTCGTCATTTTAGAGATGTATGATTGAAAAAAGTTTCGAAAATGTATATTGTCACCGAAATTTCAATTTTTATCCACTATTTCGCCATTATATTCGTTATTTTCTCAAACTATGATCAAATAAGGTTCGAAATTGGTTCTGTTTGGAAAAACAGATGTACGGATGAACAAACGCATGGACGAACAGACGCACGGACGAATAGACGCACGGACGAGCAGAAACATGGACGAACAGACGCACGGACGAACAGACGCACGGACGAACAGACGCACGGACGAACAGACGTTCGGATGAACAGACGCACGGACAAACAGACGCACGGAAAAACAGACGCACGGACGAACAGACGCACGGACGAACAGACGAACGGACGAACAGACGCACAGACGAACAGACGCACTGAAAAGCAGACGCACGGACGAATAGACGCACGGACGAACAGACATACGGATGAACAGACGCACAGACGAACAGACGCACGGACGAACAGACGCACGGACAAACAGACGCACGGACGAACAGACGCACGGATGAACAGATGAAGGGACAAAAAAACACATGGACGAACAGACGCATTGACAAACAGACACATGGACGAACAGACGCACGGACGAACAGACGCATGGACGAACAGACGCACGGACGAACAGACGCACGGACGAACAGACGCACGGACAAACAGACGTTCGGATGAACAGACGCACGGACAAACAAACGCACGGAAAAGCAGACGCACAGACGAACAGACGCACAGACGAACGGACCTACAGACGTACAGACGCACGGACAAACAGACGCACAGGCGAGCAGACGCACGGACGAACAGACACACGGACGAACAGACGCACTAACGAACAAACGCATGGACGAACAGACGCACGGACGAATAGACGTATGGACAAACAGACGCACGGACGAACAGTCGCAAGGACGAACAGACGCACGGACGAACAGACACACGGACAAACAGACGCGCGGATGAACAGACGCACGGACAAACAGACGCACGGACAAACAGACGCACGGACGAACAGCTGCACGGACGAACAGTCGCATGGTCGTTCAGACGCACGGATTAACAGACGCATGGACGAACAGACGCATGGACGAACAGACGCAAGGTCGAACAGACGCACGGACAAACAGACGCACTGACAAACAGATGCGCGGACGAACAGACGCACGGACGAACAGACGCACGGACAAACAGACGCACGGACGAACAGACGCACGGTCGAACAGACGCACGGATGAACAGACGCATGGACGAACAGACGCACAGACGAACAGACGCACGGATGAACAGATGCATAGACAAACAGACGCACGGTCGAACAGACATACGGAAGAACAGACGCACGGACAAACAGACACACGGAAGAACAGACGCACGGTCAAACAGACGCACGGATGAACAGACGCATGGACGAACAGACGCACAGACGAACATACGCACGGATAAACAGATGCATGGACGAACAGACGCACGGACGAACAGACGCACGGCCGAACAGACGCACGGACGAACAGACGCACGGACAAACAGATGCACGGACAAAAACACGCACGGACGAACAGACTCACGGACGAACAGACGCACGGATGAACTGACGCTCGGACGAACTACCACACGAACGAACAGATGCACGGACGAACAAACGCACGGACGAACAGACGCAAGGACGAACTTTATTTTCGTCATTTTATCGAGTTATGATCTAAGAAAGGTAAAAAACGAATGAATTCACCGATATTTCATTCTTGTTCATTTATTTCCTCCTTGTATTTCGACATTTTAGAGAGGTATGATTGAAAAAAGTTGCGAAAATGGATAATGTCACCAAAATTTCAATTTTTATCCAACATTTCGCCCTTATGCTCGTTAATTTCTTGAGCTATGATCAAAAAAAAAATTCGCAATTGGTTCTGTTCGGACAAACAGATGTACGGACGATCAGAAGAATGGACGAACAGACGCACGGGCGAACAGTTGCACGGATGAACAGACGCACAGATGAACAGACGCAAGGACGAACAGACGCAAACACGAACAGACGCACTGACGAACAGACATACGGACGAACAGACATACGGATGAACAGACGCACGGAAGAACAGACGCACGGATGAACATACGCATGGACGAACAGACGCACGGACGAACAGTCATACGGAAGAACAGACGCATGGACGAACAGATGCACGGAAGAACAGACGCACGGTCGAACAGACGCACGGATGAAAAGACGCATGGACGAACAGACGCACAGACGAACAGACGCACGGACGAACAGATGCATGGACGAACAGACGCACGAACGAACAGACTCACGGACGAACAGACGCACGGACGAACAGACTCACAGACGAACAGACGCACGGATGAACTGACGCTCGGACGAACTACCACACGAACGAACAGATGCACGGACGAACAAACGCACGGACGAACAGACGCAAGGACGAACTTTATTTTCGTCATTTTATCGAGTTATGATCTAAGAAAGGTAAAAAACGAATGAATTCACCGATATTTCATTCTTGTTCATTTATTTCCTCCTTGTATTTCGACATTTTAGAGAGGTATGATTGAAAAAAGTTGCGAAAATGTATAATGTCACCAAAATTTCAATTTTTATCCAACATTTCGCCCTTATGCTCGTTAATTTCTCGAGCTATGATCAAAAAAAATGTTCGAAATTGGTTCTGTTCGGACAAACAGATGTACGGACGAACAGAAGAATGGACGAACAGACGCACGGGACAACAGTTGCATGGATGAACAGACGCACAGATGAACAGACGCACGGACGAACAGACGCAAACACGAACAGACGCACTTACAAACAGACGCACGGACGAACAGACATACGGATGAACAGACGCACGGAAGAACAGACGCACGGATGAACATACGCATGGACGAACAGACGCACGGACGAACAGTCATACGGAAGAACAGACGCACGGACGAACAGACGCACGGAAGAACAGACGCACGGTCGAACAGACGCACGGATGAACAGACGCTTGGACGAACAGACGCACAGACGAACAGACGCACGGATGAACAGATGCATGGACGAACAGACGCACGGACGAACAGACTCACGGACGAACAGACGCACGGACGTACAGACGCACGGACGAATAGACGCACAGGTGAACAGACGCACGGACGAACAGACGCACGGAAGAAAAGTCGCACGGACAAACAGACGCACAGACGAACAGACGCACGGACGAACAGACGCGAGGACGAACAGACATACGGATGAACAGACGTATGGACGAACAGACAAACGGACGAACAGACGCACGGACGTACAGACGCACGGAAAAACAGATGCACGGACGAATAGACGCATGAACGAACAGACGCTTAGACAAACAGACGCACGGACGAACAGATGCACGGACGAACAGACGCACGGACGAACAGACGCACGGACAAAAACACGCACGGACGAACAGACTCACGGACGAACAGACGCACGGATGAACTGACGCACGGACGAACAGACGCAAGGACGAACAGACATACGGATGAACAGACGCATGGACGAACAGACAAACGGACGAACAGACGCACGGACGAACAGACGCACGGACGAACAGACGCACGGACAAACAGACGCACGGAAGAAAAGTCGCACGGACGAACAGACGCACAGACGAACAGACGCACGGATGAACAGACGCAAGGACGAACAGACATACGGATGAACAGACGCATGGACGAACAGACAAACGGACGAAAAGACGCACGGACGAACAGACGCACGGACGAACAGACGCACGGACGAACAGACACATGGACGAACAGACGCACGGACGAACAGATGCACGGACAAAAACACGCACGGACGAACAGACGTACGGACGAACAGACGCACGGATGAACAAACGCACGGACGAACAGACGCAAGGACGAACTTTATTTTCGTCATTTTATCGAGTTATGATCTAAAAAAGGTAAAAAACGAATGAATTCACCGATATTTCATTCTTGTTCATTTATTTCCTCCTTGTTTTTCGACATTTTAGAGAGGTATGATTGAAAAAAGTTGCGAAAATGGATAATGTCACCAAAATTTCAATTTTTATCCAACATTTCGCCCTTATGCTCGTTAATTTCTCGAGCTATGATCAAAAAAAAATGTTCGAAATTGGTTCTGTTCGCACTAACAGATGTACGGACGAACAGACGCAAGGACGAACAGACGCACGGGCGAACAGTCGCACGGATGAACAGACGCACAGACGAACAGACGCACGGACGAACAGACGCACAGACGAACAGACGCACTGACAAACAGACGCACGGACGAACAGACATACGGATGAACAGACGCACGGAAGAACAGACGCACCGATGAACATGCGCATGGACGAACAGACGCACGGACGAACAGACGCACGGACGAACAGACGCACGGACGTACAGACGCACGGACGAACAGACACACAGGCGAACAGACGCACGGACGAACAGACGCACGGAAGAAAAGACGCACGGACGAACAGACGCACAGACGAACAGACGCACGGACAAACAGACGCAGGGACGAACAGACGCACGGATGAACAGACGCACGGACGAACAGACGCACGGACGAACAAACGAACGGACGAATAGACGAACGGACAAACAGACGCAATAACGAACAGACTCACGGACGAACAGACGCACGGATGAACTGACGCTCGGACGAACTGTCACAAGAACGAACAGATGCACGGACGAACAGACGCACGGACTAACAGACGCACGGACGAACCTAATTTTCGTCATTTTATTAAGGTATGACCGAAGAAAACTAAAAAACGAATTAATTCACCGATATTTCAATCTTGTTCCCATTTTTTGCCATTATTTTCGTAATTTTAGCGAGGTATGATCGAAAAAAAGTTTCAAAAACGGACAATTTCACCAAATTTGTATTTATAATCAATTCTTAGCCCTTATTATATTTATTTCCTATAGGTATGATCAAAAAATTTCGAAAACGGTTGTGTTCGGACAAACAGATGTACGGACCAACAAACGCATGAACAAACAGACGCACAGACGAACAGACGGACGGACAAACAGACGCACGGACAAACAGTCGCACGGACAAACAGACGCACGGACGAACAGAAACATGGACGAACAGACGCACGGACGAACAGACGCACGGACGAACAGACGCACGGACGAACAGACGTTCGGATGAACAGACGCATGGAGAAACAGACGCACGGAAAAACAGACGCACGGACGAACAGACGCGAGGAAGAACAGACGCACGGACGAACAGACGCACAGACGAACAGACGCAATGAAAAGCAGACGCACGGACGAATAGATGCACGGACGAACAAACATACGGATGAACTGACGCACGGACGAACAGACGCACGGACGAACAGACGCACGGACAAACAGACGCACGGACGAACAGACGCACGGACGAACAGACGAAGGGACAAAAAAAACAGATGGACGAACAGACGCATTGACAAACATACACATGGACGAACAGACGCACGGACGAACAGACGCATGGTCGAAGAGACGCACGGACCAACAGACGCACGGACGAACAGACGTTCGGATGAACAGACGCACGGACAAACAGACGAACGGAAAAGCAGACGCACGGACGAACAGACGCACGGACGAACAGACGCACAGACGTAAAGACGCACGGACAAACAGACGCACAGGCGAACAGACGCACGGACGAACAGACAAACGGACGAACAGACGCACTAACGAACAAACGCATTGATGAACAGAAGCACGGACGAATAGACGCACGGATGAACAGATGCATGGACGAACAGACGCACGGACGAACAGACGCAAGGACGAACAGACGCAAGAATAAACAGACGCAGGGACAAACAGATCCGCGGACGAACAGACGCACGGACAAACAGACGCACGGACGAACAGACGCACGGACGAACAGACGCACGGACGAAGAGACACACGGTCGAACAGACGCACGGATGAACAGACGCATGGACGAACAGACGCATGGACGAACAGACGCATGGACGAACAGATGCACGGACGAACAGACGCACGGATGAACTGACGGTCGAACGAACTACCACACGAACGAACAGACGCACGGACAAACAGACGCACGGACGAACAGACTCACGGACGAACAGACGCACGGATGAACTGACGCTTGAACGAACTACCACACGAACGAACAGATGCACGGACGAACAAACGCACGGACGAACAGACGCAAGGACGAACTTTATTTTCGTCATGCTATCGAGGTTTGGTCGAAAAAAGGTATCAAACTAATGAATTCAACGATATTTCAATCTTGTTCATATATTTCCCCCTTTTTTTGTCATATTAGAGAGGTATGATCAAAAAATGTTCGACATTGGTTCTGTTCGGACAATCAGATGTACGGACGAACAAACGCATGGACGAACAGTCGCACAGACAAACAGACGCACGGACGAATAGACGCTCGGATGAACAGATCCACGGACGAACAGAAGCACGAACAAACAGACGCACCGACGAACAGACGCACGGACGAAATAACGAAGGGACAAAAAAACACATGGACGAACAGACGCATTGATTCAACAGAAACATGGACGAGCAGACGCACGGACGAACAGACGCACGGACGAAAAGACGTTCGGATGAACAGACGCACGGACAAATAGACGCACTGAAAAGCAGACTCACGGACGAACAGACGCGCGGACGAACAGACGCACTAACGAACAAACGCATGGACGAACAGACGCACGGACGAACAGACGCACGGATGAACAGACGCATGGACGAACAGACGCACGGACGAACAGACGCACGGATGAACAGACGCATGGACGAACAGACGCATGGACGAACAGACGCAAGGACGAACAGACGCACGGACAAACAGACGCACGGACAAACAGATGCGTGGACGAACAGACGCACGGACGAACAGACGCACGGACAAACAGACGCACGGTGGAACAGACGCATGGACGAACAGACGCACAGTCGAACAGACGCACGGATGACCAGACGCATGGACGAACAGACGCACGGACGAAAAGACATACGGATGAACAGACGCACGGACGAACAGACGCACGGAAGAACATATGCACGGTCGAACAGACGCATGGACAAACAGACGCACAGTCGAACAGACGCACGGACGAACAGACTCACGGACGAACAGACGCACGGATGAACTGACGCTCGGACGAACTACCACACGAACGAACAGATGCACGGACGAACAAACGCACGGACGAACAGACGCAAGGACTAACTTTATTTTCGTCATTTTATCGAGTTATGATCTAAGAAAGGTAAAAAACGAATGAATTCACCGATATTTCATTCTTGTTCATTTATTTCCTCCTTGTATTTCGACATTTTAGAGAGGTATGATTGAAAAAAGTTGCGAAAATGGATAATGTCACCAAAATTTCAATTTTTATCCAACATTTCGCCCTTATGCTCGTTAATTTCTCGAGCTATGATCAAAAAAAAAATTCGCAATTGGTTCTGTTCGGACAAACAGATGTACGGACGATCAGAAGAATGGACGAACAGACGCACGGGCGAACAGTTGCACGGATGAACAGACGCACAGATGAACAGACGCAAGGACGAACAGACGCAAACACGAACAGACGCACTGACGAACAGACATACGGACGAACAGACATACGGATGAACAGACGCACGGAAGAAAAGACGCACGGATGAACATACGCATGGACGAACAGACGCACGGGCGAACAGTCATACGGAAGAACAGACGCATGGACGAACAGACGCACGGAAGAACAGACGCACGGTCGAACAGACGCACGGATGAAAAGACGCATGGACGAACAGACGCACAGACGAACAGACGCACGGACGAACAGATGCATGGACGAACAGACGCACGAACGAACAGACTCACGGACGAACAGACGCACGGACGAACAGACTCACGGACGAACGGACGCACGGATGAACTGACGCTCGGACGAACTACCACACGAACGAACAGATGCACGGACGAACAAACGCACGGACGAACAGACGCAAGGACGAACTTTATTTTCGTCATTTTATCGAGTTATGATCTAAGAAAGGTAAAAAACGAATGAATTCACCGATATTTCATTCTTGTTCATTTATTTCCTCCTTGTATTTCGACATTTTAAAGAGGTATGATTGAAAAAAGTTGCGAAAATGGATAATGTCACCAAAATTTCAATTTTTATCCAACATTTCGCCCTTATGCTCGTTAAGTTCTCGAGCTATGATCAAAAAAAATGTTCGAAATTGGTTCTGTTCGGACAAACAGATGTACGGACGAACAGAAGAATGGACGAACAGACGCACGGGCGAACAGTTGCATGGATGAACAGACGCACAGATGAACAGACGCTCGGACGAACAGACGCAAACACGAACAGACGCACTGACGAACAGACGCACGGACGAACAGACATACGGATGAACAGACGCACGGAAGAAAAGACGCACGGATGAACATACGCATGGACGAACAGACGCACGGACGAACAGTCATACGGAAGAACAGACGCACGGACGAACAGACGCACGGAAGAACAGACGCACGGTCGAACAGACGCACGGATGAACAGACGCATGGACGAACAGACGCACAGACGAACAGACGCACGGATGAACAGATGCATGGACGAACAGACGCACGGACGAACAGACTCACGGACGAACAGACGCACGGACGTACAGACGCACGGACGAATAGACGCACAGGTGAACAGACGCACGGAAGAACAGACGCACGGAAGAAAAGTCGCACGGACAAACAGACGCACAGACGAACAGACGCACGAACGAACAGACGCGAGGACGAACAGACATACGGATGAACAGACGTATGGACGAACAGACAAACGGACGAACAGACGCACGGACGTTCAGACGCACGAAAAAACAGATGCACGGACGAATAGACGCATGAACGAACAGACGCTTAGACAAACAGACGCACGGACGAACAGACGCACGGACGAACAGACGCACGGACGAACAGACACACGGACAAAAACACGCACGGACGAACAGACTCACGGACGAACAGACGCACGGATGAACTGACGCACGGACGAACAAACGCAAGGACGAACAGACATACGGATGAACAGACGCATGGACGAACAGACAATCGGACGAACAGACGCACGGACGAACAGACGCACGGACGAACAGACGCACGGACGAACAGACGCACAGACAAACAGACGCACGGAAGAAAAGTCGCACGGACGAACAGACGCACAGACGAACAGACGCACGGATGAACAGACGCAAGGACGAACAGACATACGGATGAACAGACGCATGGACGAACAGACAAACGGACGAAAAGACGCACGGACGAACAGACGCACGGACGAACAGACGCACGGACGAACAGACACACGGACGAACAGACGCACGGACGAACAGATGCACGGACAAAAACACGCACGGACGAACAGACGTACGGACGAACAGACGCACGGATGAACAAACGCACGGACGAACAGACGCAAGGACGAAAAGACGCACATACGAACTGAATCATGAAAGAAAAATCGCTTGGATGATCTGACGCCCGGTCGAACCTTATATTCGTCATTTTTTTAAGGTTTGATCGTAAAAAGCTATGAAACGAAATAATTCACCGATATTTCAATCTTGTTTCTCTTAATCGCCCCTATTTTCGTAATTTTAGCGACGTATGATCGGAAAAAAATTTCTAAATCGGACAATTTCACCAAATTTATATTTAATCCAATATTTTGCCCTTATTTTTATTATTTTCTAAAGGTATGATCGAAAACAATTTCGAACTGAACTCGAATTCTGAACTGAATTCGAAAATGAACGAACAGACGCACGGACGAATAGTCGAAAGGATGACAGACTAACGGACGAACAGACATTCGGACGAACAGACGCACGGAAGAACGGTCGCACTGTCGAAGAGACGCACAGATTAACAGATGCTCGGACGAACAGACGCACGAACGAACAGATGCACGGACGAACAAACGCATGGACGAACAGACGCACGGACGAACTTTATTTTCGTCATGCTATCGAGGTATGATCTAAAAAAGGTAAAAAACCAATGAATTCAACGATATTTCAATCTTGTTCATCTATTTATCCCTTACTTTTCGTCATTTTAGAGTGGTATGATTGAAAAAAGTTTCGAAAATGTATATTCTCACCGAAATTTCAATTTTTATCCACTATTTCGTCTTTATATTCGTTATTTTCTCAAGCTTTGATCAAATAAGGTTCGAAATTGGTTCAGTTTGGAGAAACAGATGTACCAATCAAGAAATGCATGGACAAACAGACGCACGGACGAACAGGCGCACAGACAAGCAGACGCACGGACGAACCTTATTTTCGTCATTCTATCGAGGTATGATCTAAAAAAGGTAAAATAACAAATGAATTCAACAATATTTCAATCTTGTTCATCTATTTCACCCTTTTTTTTCGTCATATTAGAGAGGTATGATCGGAAAAAGTTTAGAAAATGGATAATTTCACTGAAATTTCATTTTTTAAACATTATTTCGCTCTTATTTTCGTTATTTTCTCAAGCTATGATCGAAAATGTTCGACATTGGTTCTGTTCAGACAATCAGATGTATGGACGAACAGACGCACGGACGAACAGACGCACGGACGAACAGACGCATGGACAAACAGACGCACGGACGTACAGACGCACGGACAAACAGACGCACGGACGAACAAGCGCACGGACGAACAGACGCACGGATGAACAGACGCTCGGACGAACATATGCATGAACGAACAGATGCACGGGGGTACAGACGTACGGATAAACAGATGCACGGACGAACAAACTCACGGACGAACAGACGCACGGACGAACCTTATTTTTGTCCTTTTATTGAGGTAAAATCTAAATATGGTAAAAAACGAATGAATTCACCGATATTTCAATGTAGTTCATCTATTTTCCCCAAAACTTTTCGTCATTTTAGGGAGGTATGATAGAAAAAGGTTTCGAAAATGTATATTGTCACTGAAATTTCAATTTTTATCTACTATTTCGCCCTTATGTTCGTTATTTTCTCAAGCTATGATCAAGAAAATGTTCGAAATTAGTTCTGTGTGGAGAAATAGATGTAAGGATGAACAGACGCATGGACGAATAGACGCACAGACGAGTAGTCGCACGGACGAACAGACGCACGGACGAACTGAAGCATGAAGGAACTATCGTTCGGACGATCAGTCGCCCGGTCGAACCTTATTTTCGTCATTTTATTGATGTATGATCGAAAAAAGCTAAGCAACGAAATAATTCACCGATATTTCAATCATGTTTCTCTTTATCGACCCTATTCTCGTAATTTCAGCGAGGTATGATCGAAAAAAAATTTCGAAAACGGACAATTTCACCAAATTTATATTTTATCCAATATTTTGCCCTTAATTTCATTATTTTCTAAAGGTATGATCGAAAACAATTTCGAAAACGGTTCTGTTCGGGCAAACAGATGAACAGACGAACAGACGCTTGGACAAAAACACGAACAGACGAACAGAAAAACGGATGAACAGACGCATGGATGAACAGACGCACGGACGAACAGACGCACGGACGAATATTGGCACGAACGATCAGACCCACGGACGAACAGACGCAAGGACGAAATGATGCACGGACGAAAAGACGCACGGTCGAAAAGACGCACGGAAGAACAATCACTCGTATGATCAGACGCATGGACGAAAATAGCACGGACGTACATACGCACATACGAACTGACGCACGGAAGAACGGAAGCAGGGTCGAACAGGCGCACGGTTGAACAGTCGCTGGGATGAATAGACGCACGGACGAACAGACGCACGGACGAACTGACGCAAGGACGAACAGACGCACGAATAAACAGACGCAGGGACAAACAGATGCGCGGACGAACAGACGCACGGACAAACAGACGCACGGACGAACAGACGCACGGACGAACAGACGAAGGACGAACAGACGCACGGTCGAACAGACGCACGGATGAACAGACGCATTGACGAACAGACGCATGGACGAACAGACGCAAGGACGAACAGACGCACGGACAAACAGACGCACGGACAAACAGATGCGCGGACGAACAGACGCACGGACGAACAGACGCACGGACAAACAGACGCACGGACGAACAGACGCACGGTCGAACAGACGCACGGATGAACAGACGCATGGACGAACAGACGCACAGACGAACAGACGCAAGATTGAACAGATGCATGGACGAACAGACGCACGGACGAACAGACATACGGAAGAACAGACGCACGGACGAACAGACGCACAGAAGAACATACGCATGGACGAACAGACGCACGGATGAACAGACTCACGGACGAACAGACGCAAGGACGTACAGACGCACGGACGAACAGACGCACAGGCGAACGGACGCACGGACGAACAGACGCACGGAAGAAAAGTCGCACGGACGAACAGACGCACAGACGGACAGACGCACGGACGAACAGACGCAAGGACGCACAGACATACGGATGAACAGTCGCATGGACGAACAGACGCACGGACGAACAGACGCACGGACGAACAGACGCACAGACAAACAGATGCACGGACGAATAGACGCATGAACGAACAGACGCACAGACAAAAAGACGCACGGACAAACAGACGCACGGACGAACAGACGCACGGACGAACAGACGCACGGACGAACAGACGCACGGACGAACAGACACACGGACGAACAGATGCACGGACAAAAACACGCACGGACGAACAGACTCACGGACAAACAGACGCACGGATGAACTGACGCTTGGACGAACTACCACACGAACAAACAGATGCACGGACGAACAAACGCACGGACGAACAGACTCAAGGACGAACTTTATTTTCGTCATTTTATCGAGTTATGATCTAAAAAAGGTAAAAAACGAATGAATTTACAGATATTTCATTCTTGTTCATTTATTTCCTCCTTGTATTTCGACATTTTAGAGAGGTATGATTGAAAAAAGTTGCGAAAATGGATAATGTCACCAAAATTTCAATTTTTATCCAACATTTCGCCCTTATGCTCGTTAATTTCTCGAGCTATGATCAAAAAAAATGTTCGAAATTGGTTCTGTTCGGACAAACAGATGTACGGACGAAAAGAAGAATGGACGAACAGACGCACGGGCGAACAGTTGCATGGATGAACAGACGCACAAATGAACAGACGCACGGACGAACAGACGCAAACACGAACAGACGCACTGACGAACAGACGCACGGACGAACAGACATACGGATGAACAGACGCACGGAAGAACAGACGCACGGATGAACATACGCATGGACGAATAGACGCACGGACGAACAGTCATACGGAAGAACAGACGCACGGACGAACAGACGCACGGAAGAACAGACGCACGGTCGAACAGACGCACGGATGAACAGACGCATGGACGAACAGACGCACAGACGAACAGACGCACGGATGAACAGATGCATGGACGAACAGACGCAAGGACGAACAGACTCACGGACGAACAGACGCACGGACGTACAGACGCACGGACGAATAGACGCACAGGTGAACAGACGCACGGACGAACAGACGCACGGAAGAAAAGTCGCACGGACAAACAGACGCACAGACGAACAGACGCACGGACGAACAGACGCGAGGACGAACAGACATACGGATGAACAGACGTATGGACGAACAGACAAACGGACGAACAGACGCACGGACGAACAGACGCACGGACAAACAGATGCACGGACGAACAGACGCATGAACGAACAGACGCTTAGACAAACAGACGCACGGACGAACAGACGCACGGACGAACAGACGCACGGACGAACAGACGCACGGACAAAAACACGCACGGACGAACAGACTCACGGACGAACAGACGCACGGATGAACTGACGCACGGACGAACAGACGCAAGGACGGACAGACATACGGATGAACAGACGCATGGACGAACAGACAAACGGACGAACAGACGCACGGACGAACAGACGCACGGACGAACAGACGCACGGACGAACAGACGCACAGACAAACAGACGCACGGAAGAAAAGTCGCACGGACGAACAGACGCACAGACGAACAGACGCACGGATGGACAGACGCAAGGACGAACAGACATACGGATGAACAGACGCATGGACGAACAGACAAACGGACGAAAAGACGCACGGACGAACAGACGCACGGACGAACAGACGCACGGACGAACAGACACACGGACGAACAGACGCACGGACGAACAGATGCACGGACAAAAACACGCACGGACGAACAGACGTACGGACGAACAGACGCACGGATGAACAAACGCACGGACGAACAGACGCAAGGACGAAAAGACGCACATACGAACTGAATCATGAAAGAAAAATCGCTTGGATGATCTGACGCCCGGTCGAACCTTATATTCGTCATTTTTTTAAGGTTTGATCGTAAAAAGCTATGAAACGAAATAATTCACCGATATTTCAATCTTGTTTCTCTTAATCGCCCCTATTTTCGTAATTTTAGCTACGTATGATCGGAAAAAAATTTCTAAATCGGACAATTTCACCAAATTTATATTTAATCCAATATTTTGCCCTTATTTTTATTATTTTCTAAAGGTATGACCGAAAAAAATTTTGAAAACGGTTCTGTTCGGACAAACAGATCTTCATCTGTTTGACGAAATGACGCATGGACAAAAACACGCAAAGACGAACAGACGAACGGATGAACAGACGCATGGATGAACAAACGCACGGACGAACAGACGCACGGACGAACAGACGCACGGACGAACAGACATACGGATGAACAGGCGCATGGAAGAACAGACGCACGGATGAACATACGCATGGACGAACAGACGCACGGACAAACAAACGCACGGACGAACAGACGCACGGACGTACAGACATACGGATGAACAGGCGCATGGAAGAACAGACGCACGGATGAACATACGCATGGACGAACAGACGCACGGACAAACAGACGCACGGACGAACAGACGCACGGACGTACAGTCGCACGGACGAACAGACGCACAGGTAAACAGACGCACGGACGAACAGACGCACGGAAGAAAAGACGCACGGACGAACAGACGCACGGACGAACAGACGCACGGACGAACAGACGCACAGACAAACAGATGCACGGACGAACACACGCACGGACGAACAGACGCACGGACGAACAGACACACGGACGAACCGACGCACAGACAAACAGACGCACGGACGAACAGACGCACGGATGAACATACGCACGGATGAACAGACGCACGGACGAACAGACGCATGGACAATAGACACACGGACGTACAGACGCACGGACAAACAGACGCACGGACGAACACACGCACGGACAAACAGACGCACGGATGAACAGACGCTCGGACGAACAGACGCATGAACGAACAGACGCACGGACGAATAGTCGAACGGATGACAGACTAACGGACGAACAGTCATTCGGACGAACAGACGCATGGAAGAACGGTCGCACTGTCGAAGAGACGCACAGATTAACAGACGCTCGGACGAACAGACGCACGAACGAACAGATGCACGGACGAACAAACGCATGGACGAACAGACGCACGGACGAACTTTATTTTCGTCATGCTATCGAGGTATGATCTAAAAAAGGTAAAAAACCAATGAATTCAACGATATTTCAATCTTGTTCATCTATTTATCCCTTACTTTTCGTCATTTTAGAGTGGTATGATTGAAAAAAGTTTCGAAAATGTATATTCTCACCGAAATTTCAATTTTTATCCACTATTTCGTCTTTATATTCGTTATTTTCTCAAGCTTTGATCAAATAAGGTTCGAAATTGGTTCTGTTTGGAGAAACAGATGTATGGATGAACAAACGCATGGACGAACAGACGCACAGAAGAACAGTCACACGAACGAACATACGCACGGAAGAACAAACGCACGGACGACAAACGCACGGACGATCAGACTTACGGACGATCAGAACACGGACAAACAGACGCACGGACGAAGCGACGCATGGACGAACTGACGCACGGACGTTAAGAGGCAACGACGAACAGACGCACGGATGAACAGGCGCACAGACAAACAGACGCACGGACGAACCTTATTTTCGTCATTCTATCGAGGTATGATCTAAAAAAGGTAAAATAACAAATGAATTCAACAATATTTCAATCTTGTTCATCTATTTCACCCTTTTTTTTCGTCATATTAGAGAGGTATGATCGAAAAAAGTTTCGAAAACGGATAATTTCACTGAAATTTCATTTTTTAAACATTAATTCGCTCTTATTTTCGTTATTTTCTCAAGCTATGATCGAAAATGTTCGACATTGATTCTGTTCAGACAATCAGATGTACGGACGAACAGACGCACGGACGAACAGACGCACGGACGAACAGACGCATGGACAAACAGACGCATGGACGTACAGACGCACGGACAAACGGACGCACGGACGAACAGACGCACGGATGAACAGACGCTCGGACGAACATACGCATGAACGAACAGATGCACGGGCGTACAGACGCACGGACAAACAGATGCACGGACGAACAAACTCACAGACGAACAGACGCACGGACGAACCTTATTTTCGTCCTTTTATTGAGGTATGATCTAAATATGGTAAAAAACGAATGAATTCACCGATATTTCAATGTAGTTCATCTATTTTCCCCTAACTTTTCGTCATTTTAGGGAGGTATGATAGAAAAAGGTTTCGAAAATGTATATTGTCACTGAAATTTCAATTTTTATCTACTATTTCACCTTTATGTTCGTTATTTTCTCAAACTATGATCAAAAAAATGTTCGAAATTAATTCTGTGTTGAGAAATAGATGTACGGATGAACAGACGCATGGACGCATAGACGTACAGACGAGTAGTCGCACGGACGAACAGACGCACGGACGAACTGAAGCATGAAGGAACAATTGCTCGGACGATCAGTCGCCCGGTCGAACCTTATTTTCGTCATTTTATTAAGGTATGATCGAAAAAAGCTAAGAAACGAAATAATTCACCGATATTTCAATCATGTTTCTCTTTATCGACCCTATTTTCGTAATTTCAGCGAGGTATGATCGAAAAAAAATTTCGAAAACGGACAATTTCACCAAATTTATATTTTATCCAATATTTTGCCCTTATTTTCATTATTTTCTAAAGGTATGATCGAAAACAATTTCGAAAACGGTTCTGTTCGGGCAAACAGATGAACAGACGAACAGACGCTTGGACAAAAACACGCACAGACGAACAAACGAACGGATGAACAGACGCATGGATGAACAGACGCACGGACGAACAGACGCACGGACGAATATTGGCACGAACGATCAGACCCACGGACGAACAGACGCAAGGACGAAATGATGCACGGACGAAAAGTCGCACGGTCGAAAAGACGCACGGAAGAACAATCACTCGCACGATCAGACGCATGGACGAAAATAGCACGGACGTACATACGCACATACGAACGGACGCACGGAAGAACGGATGCAGGGTCGAACAGGCGCACGGTTGAACAGTCGCTCGGATGAATAGACGCACGGACGAACAGACGCACGGACGAACAGACATACGGATGAACAGACGCACGGACGAACAGACGCACGGACGAACAGACGCACGGACAAACAGATGCACGGACGAACACACGCACGGACGAACAGACGCACGGACGAACAGACGCACGGACGAACAGACGCATGAACGAACAGACGCACGGACGAATAGTCGAAAGGATGACAGACTAACGGACGAACAGACATTCGGACGAACAGACGCACGGAAGAACGGTCGCACTGTCGAAGAGACGCACAGATTAACAGATGCTCGGACGAACAGACGCACGAACGAACAGATGCACGGACGAACAAACGCACGGACGAACAGACGCACGGACGAACTGACGCAAGGACGAACAGACGCACGAATAAACAGACGCAGGGACAAACAGATGCGCGGACGAACAGACGCACGGACAAACAGACGCACGGACAAACAGACGCACGGACGAACAGACGAAGGACGAACAGACGCACGGTCGAACAGACGCACGGATGAACAGACGCATTGACGAACAGACGCATGGACGAACAGACGCAAGGACGAACAGACGCACGGACAAACAGACGCACGGACAAACAGATGCGCGGTCGAACAGACGCACAGACGAACAGACGCACGGATGAACAGATGCATGGACGAACAGACGCACGGACGAACAGACATACGGAAGAACAGACGCACGGACGAACAGACGCACAGAAGAACATACGCATGGACGAACAGACGCACGGATGAACAGACTCACGGACGAACAGACGCAAGGACGTACAGACGCACGGACGAACAGACGCACAGGCGAACAGACGCACGGACGGACAGACGCACGGAAGAAAAGTCGCACGGACGAACAGACGCACAGACGAACAGACGCACGGACGAACAGACGCAAGGATGCACAGACATACGGATGAACAGTCGCATGGACGAACAGACAAACGGACGAACAGACGCACGGACGAACAGACGCACGGACAAACAGATGCACGGACGAATAGACGCATGAACGAACAGACGCACAGACAAAAAGACGCACGGACAAACAGACGCACGGACGAACAGACGCACGGACGAACAGACGCACGGACGAACAGACGCACGGACGAACAGACACACCGAAGAACAGATGCACGGACAAAAACACGCACGGACGAACAGACTCACGGACAAACAGACGCACGGATGAACTGACGCTCGGACGAACTACCACACGAACAAACAGATGCACGGACGAACAGACTCAAGGACGAACTTTATTTTCGTCATTTTATCGAGTTATGATCTAAAAAAGGTAAAAAACGAATGAATTTACCGATATTTCATTCTTGTTCATTTATTTCCTCCTTGTATTTCGACATTTTAGAGAGGTATGATTGAAAAAAGTTGCGAAAATGGATAATGTCACCAAAATTTCAATTTTTATCCAACATTTCGCCCTTATGCTCGTTAATTTCTCGAGCTATGATCAAAAAAAATGTTCGAAATTGGTTCTGTTCGGACAAACAGATGTACGGACGAACAGACGCAAGGACGAACAGACGCACAGACGAACAGACGCACGGATGAACAGACGCACGGGCGAACAGTCGCACGGAAGAACAGACGCACAAACGAACAGACGCACTGACGAACAGACGCACGGACGAACGGACATACGGATGAACAGACGCACGGACGAACAGACGCACGGACGAACAGACGCACGGACAAACAGATGCACGGACGAACACACGCACGGACGAACAGACGCACGGACGAACAGACGCACGGACGAACAGACGCATGAACGAACAGACGCACGGACGAATAGTCGAAAGGATGACAGACTAACGGACGAACAGACATTCGGACGAACAGACGCACGGAAGAACGGTCGCACTGTCGAAGAGACGCACAGATTAACAGATGCTCGGACGAACAGACGCACGAACGAACAGATGCACGGACGAACAAACGCATGGACGAACAGACGCACGGACGAACTTTATTTTCGTCATGCTATCGAGGTTTGATCTAAAAAAGGTAAAAAACCAATGAATTCAACGATATTTCAATCTTGTTCATCTATTTATCCCTTACTTTTCGTCATTTTAGAGTGGTATGATTGAAAAAAGTTTCGAAAATGTATATTCTCACCGAAATTTCAATTTTTATCCACTATTTCGTCTTTATATTCGTTATTTTCTAAAGCTTTGATCAAATAAGGTTCGAAATTGGTTCAGTTTGGAGAAACAGATGTACCAATCAAGAAATGCATGGACAAACAGACGCACGGACGAACAGGCGCACAGACAAGCAGAAGCACGGACGAACCTTATTTTCGCCATTCTATCGAGGTATGATCTAAAAAAGGTAAAATAACAAATGAATTCAACAATATTTCAATCTTGTTCATCTATTTCACCCTTTTTTTTCGTCATATTAGAGAGGTATGATCGGAAAAAGTTTAGAAAATGGATAATTTCACTGAAATTTCATTTTTTAAACATTATTTCGCTCTTATTTTCGTTATTTTCTCAAGCTATGATCGAAAATGTTCGACATTGGTTCTGTTCAGACAATCAGATGTATGGACGAACAGACGCACGGACGAACAGACGCACGGACGAACAGACGCATGGACAAACAGACGCACGGACGTACAGACGCACGGACAAACAGACGCACGGACGAACAAGCGCACGGACGAACAGACGCACGGATGAACAGACGCTCGGACGAACATATGCATGAACGAACAGATGCACGGGGGTACAGACGCACGGACAAATAGATGCACGGACGAACAAACTCACGGACGAACAGACGCACGGACGAACCTTATTTTTGTCCTTTTATTGAGGTAAAATCTAAATATGGTAAAAAACGAATGAATTCACCGATATTTCAATCTAGTTCATCTATTTTCCCCTAACTTTTCGTCATTATAGGGAGGTATGATTGAAAAAGGTTTCGAAAATGTATATTGTCACTGAAATTTCAATTTTTATCTACTATTTCGCCCTTATGTTCGTTATTTTCTCAATCTATGATCAAGAAAATGTTCGAAATTAGTTCTGTGTGGAGAAATAGATGTAAGGATGAACAGACGCATGGACGAATAGACGCACAGACGAGTAGTCGCACGGACGAACAGACGCACGGACGAACTGAAGCATGAAGGAACAATCGTTCGGACGATCAGTCGCCCGGTCGAACCTTATTTTCGTCATTTTATTGATGTATGATCGAAAAAAGCTAAGAAACGAAATAATTCACCGATATTTCAATCATGTTTCTCTTTATCGACCCTATTCTCGTAATTTCAGCGAGGTATGATCGAAAAAAAATTTCGAAAACGGACAATTTCACCAAATTTATATTTTATCCAATATTTTGCCCTTATTTTCATTATTTTCTAAAGGTATGATCGAAAACAATTTCGAAAACGGTTCTGTTCGGGCAAACAGATGAACAGACGAACAGACGCTTGGACAAAAACACGAACAGACGAACAGAAAAACGGATGAACAGACGAATGGATGAACAGACGCACGGACGAACAGACGCACGGACGAATAATGGCACGAACGATCAGACCCACGGACGAACAGACGCAAGGACGAAATGATGCACGGACGAAAAGACGCACGGTCGAAAAGACGCACGGAAGAACAATCACTCGTATGATCAGACGCATGGACGAAAATAGCACGGACGTACATACGCACATACGAACTGACGCACGGAAAAACGGAAGCAGGGTCGAACAGGCGCACGGTTGAACAGTCGCTGGGATGAATAGACGCACGGACGAACAGACGCACGGACGAACTGACGCAAGGACGAACAGACGCACGAATAAACAGACGCAGGGACAAACAGATGCGCGGACGAACAGACGCACGGACAAACAGTGCACGGACAAACAGACGCACGGACGAACAGACGAAGGACGAACAGACGCACGGTCGAACAGACGCACGGATGAACAGACGCATTGACGAACAGACGCATGGACGAACAGACGCAAGGACGAACAGACGCACGGACAAACAGACGCACGGACAAACAGATGCGCGGACGAACAGACGCACGGACGAACAGACGCACGGACAAACAGACGCACGGACGAACAGACGCACGGTCGAACAGACGCACGGATGAACAGACGCATGGACGAACAGACGCACAGACGAACAGACGCACGGATGAACAGATGCATGGACGAACAGACGCACGGACGAACAGACATACGGAAGAACAGACGCACGGACGAACAGACGCACAGAAGAACATACGCATGGACGAAAAAACGCACGGATGAACAGACTCACGGACGAACAGACGCAAGGACGTACAGACGCACGGACGAACAGACGCACAGGCGAACAGACGCACGGACGAACAGACGCACGGAAGAAAAGTCGCACGGACGAACAGACGCACAGACGAACAGACGCACGGACGAACAGACGCAAGGACGCACAGACATACGGATGAACAGTCGCATGGACGAACAGACAAACGGACGAACAGACGCACGGACGAACAGACGCACGGACAAACAGATGCACGGACGAATAGACGCATGAACGAACAGACGCACAGACAAAAAGACGCACCGACAAACAGACGCACGGACGAACAGACGCACGGACGAACAGACGCACGGACGAACAGACGCACGGACGAACAGACACACGGAAGAACAGATGCACGGACAAAAACACGCACGGACGAACAGACTCACGGACAAACAGACGCACGGATGAACTGACGCTTGGACGAACTACCACACGAACAAACAGATGCACGGACGAACAAACGCACGGACGAACAGACTCAAGGACGAACTTTATTTTCGTCATTTTATCGAGTTATGATCTAAAAAAGGAAAAAAACGAATGAATTTACCGATATTTCATTCTTGTTCATTTATTTCCTCCTTGTATTTCGACATTTTAGAGAGGTATGATTGAAAAAAGTTTCGAAAATGGATAATGTCACCAAAATTTCAATTTTTATCCAACATTTCGCCCTTATGCTCGTTAATTTCTCGAGCTATGATCAAAAAAAATGTTCGAAATTGGTTCTGTTCGGACAAACAGATGTACGGACGAACAGACGCAAGGACGAACAGACGCACAGACGAACAGACGCACGGATGAACAGACGCACGGGAAAACAGTCGCACGGATGAACAGACGCACAAACAAACAGACGCACTGACGAACAGACGCACGGACGAACAGACATACGGATGAACAGACGCACGGATGAACATACGCATGAACGAACAGACGCACGGACGAAAAGACGCACGGACGAACAGACGCACGGACGTACAGACGCACGGACGAACAGACGCACAGGCGAACAGACGCACGGACGAACAGACGCACGGAAGAAAAGACGAACGGACGAACAGAAGCACAGACGAACAGACTCACGGACGAACAGACGCACGGACGAACAGACATACGGATGAACAGACGCATGGACGAACAGACACACGGACGAACAGACGCACGGACGAACAGACGCACGGACAAACAGATGCACGGACGAACAGACGCACGGATGAACTGACGCTCGGACGAACTGTCACACGAACGAACAGATGCACGGACGAACAGACGCACGGACGAACAGACGCACGGACGAACCTTATTTTCGTCATTTTATCGAGGTATGATCTAAATATGGTAAAAAAAATGAATACACCGATATTTCAATCTTGATCATCTATTTATCCCTTACTTTTCGTCATTTTAGATATGTATGATAGAAAAAAGTTTCGGAAATGTATATTGTCACCGAAATTTCAATTTTTATCCACTATTTCGCCATTATATTCGTTATTTTCTCAAACTATGATCAAATAAGGTTCGAAATTGGTTCTGTTTGGAGAAACAGATGTATGGATGAAAAAACGCATGGACGAACAGACGCACATACGAATTGAATCATGAAAGAAAAATCGCTTGGACGATCTGACGCCCGGTCGAACCTTATATTCGTCATTTTTTTAAGGTTTGATCGTAAAAAGCTATGAAACGAAATAATTCACCGATATTTCAATCTTGTTTCTCTTAATCGCCCCTATTTTCGTAATTTTAGCAAGGTATGATCGGAAAAAAATTTCTAAATCGGACAATTTCACTAAATTTATATTTAAGCCAATATTTTTTCCTTATTTTTAATATTTTCTAAAGGTCTGACCGAAAAAAATTTTGAAAACGGTTCTGTTCGGACAAACAGATCTACATCTGTTTGACGAACAGACGCATGGACAAAAACACGCACAGACGAACAGACGAACGGATGAACAGACGCATAGATGAACAAACGCACGGACGAACAGACGCTCGGACGAACAGACGTAAGGACGAACAGACATAAAGATGAACAGACGCACGGAAGAACAGACGCACGGATGAACATACGCATCGACGAACAGACGCACGGACGAACAGACGCACGGACGAACAGACGCACGGACGAACAGACGCACGGACGTACAGACAGACGGACGAACAGACGCACAGGCAAACAGACGCAAGGACGAACAGACGAACGGAAGAAAAGACGCACGGACGAACAGACGCACGGACGAACAGACGCACGGACGAACAGACGCACGGACGAACAGACGCACGGACGAACAGACATACGGATGAACAGACGCATGGACGAACAGACGCACGGACGAACAGACGCACGGACGAACAGACGCACGGACAAACAGATGCACGGACGAACACACGCATGGACGAACAGACGCATGGACGAACCGACGCACGGACGAACCGACGCACAGACAAACAGACGCACGGACGAACAGACAAACGGATGAACATACGCACGGATGAACAGACGCACGGACGAACAGACGCATGGACAACAGACACACGGACTTACAGACGCACGGAAAAACAGACGCACGGACGAACACACGCACGGACAAACAGACGCACGGATGAACAGACGCTCGGACGAACAGACGCATGAACGAACAGACGCACGGACGAATAGTCGAACGGATGACAGACTAACGGACGAACAGACATTCGGACGAACAGACGCATGGAAGAACGGTCGCACTGTCGAAGAGACGCACAGATTAACAGACGCTCGGACGAACAGACGCACGAACGAACAGATGCACGGACGAACAAAGGCATGGACGAACAGACGCACGGACGAACTTTATTTTCGTCACTCTATCGAGGTATGATCTAAAAAAGGTAAAAAACCAATGAATTCAACGATATTTCAATCTTCTTCATCTATTTATCCCTTACTTTTCGTCATTTTAGAGTGGTATGATTGAAAAAAGTTTCGAAAATGTATATTGTCACCGAAATTTCAATTTTTATCCACTATTTTGTCTTTATATTCGATATTTTCTCAAGCTTTGATCAAATAAGGTTCGAAATTGGTTCTGTTTGGAGAAACAGATGTACGGATGAACAAACGCATGGACGAACAGACGCACAGAAGAACAGTCACACGAACGAACAGACGCAAGGACGAACAAACGCACGGACGAACAAACGCACGGACGATCAGACTTACGGACGAACCTTATTTTCGTCATTTTATCGAGGTATGATCTAAATATGGTAAAAAAAATGAATACACCGATATTTCAATCTTGATCAATTATTTATCCCTTACTTTTCGTCATTTTAGAGATGTATGATAGAAAAAAGTTTCAAAAATGTATATTGTCACCGAAATTTCAATTTTTATCCCTTATTTCGCCATTATATTCGTTATTTTCTCAAACTATGATCAAATAAGGTTCGAAATTGGTTCTGTTTGGAGAAACAGATGTACGGATGAACAAACGCATGGACGAACAGACGCACATACGAACTGAATCATGAAAGAAAAATCGCTTGGATGATCTGACGCCCGGTCGAACCTTATATTCGTCATTTTTTTAAGGTTTGATCGTAAAAAGCTATGAAACGAAATAATTCACCGATATTTCAATCTTGTTTCTCTTAATCGCCCCTATTTTCGTAATTTTAGCGAGGTATGATCGGAAAAAAATTTCTAAATCTGACAATTTCACTAAATTTATATTTAATCCAATATTTTTTCCTTATTTTTATTATTTTCTAAAGGTATGACCGAAAAAAATTTTGAAAACGGTTCTGTTCGGACAAACAGATCTTCATCTGTTTGACGAACAGACGCATGGACAAAAACACGCACAGACGAACAGAAAGGATGAACAGACGCATAGATGAACAAACGCACGGACGAACAGACGCACGGACGAACAGACGCACGGACGAACAGACATAAAGATGAACAGACGCACGGAAGAACAGACGCACGGATGAACATACGCATGGACGAACAGACGCACGGACGAACAGACGCACGGACGAACAGACGCACGGACGTACAGACAGACGGACGAACAGACGCAAAGGCAAACAGACGCACGGACGAACAGACGCACGGAAGAAAAGACGCACGGACGAACAGACGCACGGACGAACAGACGCACGGACGAACAGACGCACGGACGAACAGACGCACGGACGAACAGACATACGGATGAACAGACGCATGGACGAACAGACGCACGGACGAACAGACGCACGGACGAACAGACGCACGGACGAACAGATGCACGGACGAACACACGCACGGACGAACAGACGCACGGACGAACAGACGCATGGATGAACAGACGCACGGACGAACAGACGCACGGACGAATATTGGCACGAACGATCAGACCCCCGGACGAACAGACGCAAGGACGAAATGATGCACGGACGAAAAGACGCACGGTCGAAAAGTCGCACGGAAGAACAATCACTCGTACGATCAGACGCATGGACGAAAATAGCACGGACGTACATACGCACATACGAACGGACGCACGGAAGAACGGATGCAGGGTCGAACAGGCGCACGGTTGAACAGTCGCTCGGATGAATAGACGCACGGACGAACAGACGCACGGAAGAACAGACGCACGGAAAAAATTATCATGGACGAACGGACGCATTGACGAACAGACACACTTACGAACAGACGCACGGACGAACTAAAGCATGAAGGAACAATCGCTCGCACGATCAAACTTACGGACGAACCTAATTTTCGTCATTTTATTAAGGTATGACGGAAGAATACTAAAAAACGAATTAATTCACCGATATTTCAATCTTGTTCCCCTTTTTTGCCATTATTTTCGTAATTTTAGCGAGGTATGATCGAAAAAAAGTTTCAAAAACGGACAATTTCACCAAATTTGTATTTATATTCAATACGAGTAAAATGTAGCTTGCATACTGCAAGCAGATCGACAACACTAATTTCATATCGGCATCATATCGGGACGGACATCAAAAGAAAAAAAAAATTCAAAATATTCGTAGAATTCGCTGCAATTTAATCACCTGGCAGCGAACCCCGGTCTTCCTGGTGTACTTACTATGCAGCAAAATAGAAAATTACCATATCAAACTATGTGTGAAAATTCAAGCAAAACTATTAGGTGCAACTACCTCAAACGACGTCCTACTATTCACATACACTCCTTATTTGAGAAATTATAATGTGCTCTGGCATCGAACCCAGGAACAGCATGGTCTTATCTATTTTTTTTCTTAAACAAAGTGTTAATATACATCTTCCATCTAAGCAAGAGCTCCCTTTCATATCGATAAATGCATAAAAAAATTATGAAAAGATACCCTATAGTATTATATATGGGTGATATTTTTACCGCCCGGCATCGAACCCGGGTCTTTCAGGCAATACTTTCTATGCAGCACAAAAGAAAAACACCATCTCTAACCGCGTATGCAAATTCAAGCAGAAATATTGGTTACAACTGCCTCAAATGACGTCCTACTTTTCCTTTATATTCCTTATGAGAGAAACGTTATTGTGCTCTGGCTTCGAACCCAGGAACAGTACGGTCTTATGAAAATTTTTTTCTAAAACTTATTCGTACCATACATCTTCCAGCCAAGCACGAACATCCTATCATTTCGATAAGTGCATCTAAAAAAATAATGAAAAACGGCTCCCATGTATTTTAAAGGGCAGATATTTGCATCGTCCTAGCATCGAACCCAGGATAACTTTTGTAAAAGTCATTGATGTTTTCGAAAGTCCAAGACCATAAATATAGGCACCTTGAGTTTTACTTCTCTACCTATCCGGAAAGTATTTTTTTTTAATTCCCGAAAATCACGGCAATGCATTCAAACGGGAAAAATCGGGACTTTGGGGCCCTCTGGAATCGAACCTATGACACTGAGGATCAAAGTCTCTTTTTTCCTGGGGGTTTCACGTTATGGCCAATATGTCATAAAAATTTCAGATCAATGACGCTTGTAGATTAGGCTGTGAATTTGTATCCTATCTATCTATATAGGTATATATATGAATGAATCCGGAGAAGCATCTATATATAATAGATTTAGCCCTTATTATCATTATTTCCTAAAGGTATGATCAAAAAAAATTTCGAAAACGGTTGTGTTCGGACATACAGATGTACGGACCAACAGACGCATGAACAAACAGACGCACAGACGAACAAACGGACGGACAAACAGACGCACGGACAAAAAGACGCACGGACAAACAGACGCACGGACGAACAGACGCACGGACGAATAGACGCACGGACGAGCAGAAACATGGACGAACAGATGCACGGACGAACAGACGCACGGACGAACAGATGCACGGACGAACAGACGCACGGATGAATTGACGCTCGAACGAACTACCACACGAACGAACAGACGCACGGACAAACAGACGCACGGACGAACAGACTCACGGACGAACAGACGCACAGATGAACTGACGCTTGAACGAACAGACGCACGGACGAACAGACACACGAACGAACAGATGCACGGACGAACAAACGCACGGACGAACAGACGCAAGGACGAACTTTATTTTCGTCATGCTATCGAGGTTTGGCCTAAAAAAGGTATCAAACTAATGAATTCAACGATATTTCAATCTTGTTCATATATTTCCCCCATTTTTTGTCTTATTAGAGAGGTATGATCAAAAAATGTTCGACATTGGTTCTGTTCGGACAATCAGATGTACGGACGAACAAACGCATGGACGAACAGTCGCACAGCCAAACAGACGCACGGACGAATAGACGCTCGGATGAACAGAGCCACGGACGAACAGATGCACGAACAAACAGACGCACCGACGAACAGACGCACGGACGAACAGACGAAGGGACAAAAAAACACATGGACGAACAGACGCATTGATTCAACAGACACATGGACGAACAGACGCACGGACGAACAGACGCAAGGACGAAGAGACGCATGGACGAACAGACGCACGGACGAACAGACGCACGGACGAACAGACGTTCGGATGAACAGACGCACGGACAAATAGACGCACAGAAAAGCAGACTCACGGACGAACAGACGCGCGGACGAACAGACGCACAGACGTACAGACGCACGGATAAACAGACGCACAGACGAAAAAACGCACGGACGAACAGACACACGGACGAACAGACGCACTAACGAACAAACGCATGGACGAACAGACGCACGGACGAACAGACGCAAGGATAAACAGACGCATGGACGAACAGACGCACGGACGAACAGACGCACGGATGAACAGACGCATGGACGAAATGACGCATGGACGAACAGACGCAAGGACGAACAGACGCACGGACAAACAGACGCACGGACAAACAGATTCGTGGACGAACAGACGCACGAACGATCAGACCCATGGACGAACAGACGCAAGGACGAAATGATGCACGGACGAAAAGACGCACGGTCGAAAAGACGCACGGAAGAACAATCACTCGTATGATCAGACGCATGGACGAAAATAGAACGGACGTACATACGCACATGCGAACGGACGCACGGAAGAACGGAAGCAGGGTCGAACAGGCGCACGGTTGAACAGTCGCTCGGATGAATAGACGCACGGACGAACAGACGCACGGAAGAACAGACGCACGGAAAAAATTATCATGGACGAACGGACGCATTGACGAACAGACACACTTACGAACAGACGCACGGACGAACTGAAGCATGAAGGAACAATCGCTCGCACGATCAGACTTACGGACGAACCTAATTTTCGTCATTTTATTAAGGTATGACCGAAAAAAACTAAAAAACGAATTAATTCACCGATATTTCAATCTTGTTCCCCTTTTTTGCCATTATTTTCGTAATTTTAGCGAGGTATGATCGAAAAAAGTTTCAAAAACGGATAATTTCACCAAATTTGTATTTATATTCAATATTTAGCCCTTATTATAATTATTTCCTAAAGGTATGATCAAAAAAAATTTCGAAAACGGTTGTGTTCGGACAAACAGATGTACGGACCATCAAACGCATGAACAAACAGACGCATAGACGAACAGACGGAAGGACAAACAGACGCACGGACAAAAAGACGCACGGACGAACAGACGCACGGACGAATAGACGCACGGACGAACAGAAACATGGACGAAAAGACGCACGGACGAACAGACGCACGGACGAACAGACGCACGGACGAACAGACGTTCGGATGAACAGACGCACGGACGAACAGACGCACGGAAAAACACACGCACGGACGAACAGACGCACGGACGAACAGACGCACAGACGAACAGACGCACTGAAAAGCAGACGCACGGACGAATAGACGCACGGACGAACAGACATTAGGATGAACAGACGCACGGACGAACAGACGCACGGACGAACAGACGCACGGACAAACAGACGCACGGACGAACAGACGCACGGATGAACAGATGAAGGGACGAAAAAACACATGGACGAACAGACGCATTGACAAACAGACACATGGACGAACAGACGCACGGACGAACAGACGCATGGACGAAGAGGCGCACGGACGAACAGACGCACAGACGAAAAGACGCACGGACAAACAGACGTTCGGATGAACAGACGCATGGACAAACAAACGCACGGAAAAGCAGACGCACGGACGACCAGACGCACGGACGAACAGACGCACAGACGTACAGACGCACGGACAAACAGACGCACAGGCGAACAGACGCACGGACGAACAGACACACGGACGAAGAGACGCACTAACGAACAAACTCATGGACGAACAGACGCACGGACGAATAGACGCACGGATGAACAGACGTATGGACGAACAGACGCACGGACGAACAGACGCAAGGACGAACAGACGCACGGATAAACAGACGCAAGGACAAACAGACGCACGGACGAACAGACGTACGGACGAACAGCCGCAAGGACGAACAGTCGCAAGGTCGAACAGACGCACGGATGAACAGACGCATGGACGAACAGACGCATGGACGAACAGACGCAAGGACGAACAGACGCACGGACAAACAGACGCACGGACAAACAGATGCGCAGACGAACAGACGCACGGACGAACAGACGCACGGACAAACAGACGCACAGACGAACAGACGCACGGTCGAACAGACGCACGAATGAACAGACGCATGGACGAACAGACGCACAGACGAACAGACGCACGGATGAACAGATGCATGGACGAACAGACGCACGGACGAACAGACATACGGAAGAACAGACGCACGGACGAACAGACGCACGGAAGAACAGACGCACGGTCGAACAGAGCACGGATGAGCAGACGCATGGACGAACAGATGCACAGACGAACAGACGCACGGATGAACAGATGCATGGACGTACAGACGCACGGACGAATAGACGCACAGGTGAACAGTCGCACGGACGAACAGACGCACGGAAGAAAAGTCGCACGGACGAACAGACGCACAGACGAACAGACGCACGGACGAACACACGCAAGGACGAACAGACATACGGATGAACAGACGCATGGACGAACAGACAAACGGACGAACAGACGCAAGGACGAACAGACGCACGGAAAACAGATGTACGGACGAATAGACGCATGAACGAACAGACGCCCCTGACAAAAAGACGCACGGACAAACAGACTTACGGACGAACAGACGCACGGACGAACAGACGCACGGATGAACTGACGCTCGGACGAACTACCACACGAACGAACAGATGCACGGACGAACAGACGCACGGACGAACAGACGCACGGAAGAAAAGTCGCACCGACGAACAGACGCACAGACGAACAGACGCACGGACGAACAGACGCAAGGAAGAACAGACATACGGATGAACAGACGCAAGGACGAACAGACTAACGGACGAACAGACGCACGGACGAACAGACGCACGGACGAACAGCCGCACGGACGAACAGACACACGGACGAACAGACGCACGGACGAAGAGATGCACGGACAAAAATCCGCACGGACGAACAGACTCACGGACGAACAGACGCACGGATGAACAAACGCACGGACGAACAGACGCAAGGACGAACTTTATTTTCGTCATTTTATCGAGTTATGATCTAAAAAAGGTAAAAAACGAATGAACTCACCGATATTTCATTCTAGTTCATTTATTTCCGCCTTGTATTTAAACATTTTAGAGAGGTATGATTGAAAAAAGTTGCGAAAATGGATAATGTCACCAAAATTTCAATTTTTATCCAACATTTCGCCCTTATGCTCGTTAATTTCTCGAGCTATGATCAAAAAAAATGTTCGAAATTGGTTCTGTTCGGACAAACAGATGTACGGACGAACAGACGCACGGACGAACAGACGCACGGGCGAACAGTCGCAGGGATGAACAGACGCACAGACGAACAGACGCACTGACGAACAGACGCACAGATGAACAGACGCACGGAAGAACAGACGCACGGTCGAACAGAGCACGGATGAACAGACGCATGGACGAACAGATGCACAGACGAACAGACGCACGGATGAACAGATGCATGGACGTACAGACGCACGGACGAATAGACGCACAGGTGAACAGACGCACGGACGAACAGACACACGGAAGAAAAGTCGCACGGACGAACAGACGCACAGACGAACAGACGCACGGACGAACAGACGCAAGGACGAACAGACATACGGATGAACAGACGCATGGACGAACAGACAAACGGACGAACAGACGCACGGACGAACAGACGCACGGAAAACAGATGCACGGACGAATAGACGCATGAACGAACAGACGCACAGACAAAAAGACGCACGGACAAACAGTCTTACGGACGAACAGACGCACGGACGAACAGACGCACGGACGAACAGATATACGGACAAAAGCACGAACGGACGAACAGACTCACGGACGAACAGACGCACGGATGAACTGACGCTCGGACAAACTACCACACGAACGAACAGATGCACGGACGAACAAACGCACGGACGAACAGACGCAAGGACGAACTTTATTTTCGTATTTTTTCGAGTTATGATCTAAAAAAGGTAAAAAACGAATGAATTCACCGATATTTCATTCTTGTTCATTTATTTCCTCTTTGTATTTCGACATTTTAGAGAGGTATGATTGAAAAAAGTTGCGAAAATGGATAATGTCACCAAAATTTCAATTTTTATCCAACATTTCGCCCTTATGCTCGTTAATTTCTCGAGCTATGATCAAAAAAAATGTTCGAAATTCTTTCTGTTCGGACAAACAGATGTACGGACGAACAGACGAATGGACGAATAGACGCACGGGCGAACAGTCGCACGGATGAAAAGACGCACAGATGAACAGACGCACGGACGAACAGACATACGGATGAACAGACGCACGGAAGAACAGACGCACGGACGAACAGACGCACGGACGAACAGACGCACGGACGAACAGACGCACGGACGAACAGACGCACAGACGAACAGACGCACTGAAAAGCAGACGCGGGGACGAATAGACGCACGGACGAACAGACATACGGATGAACAGACGCACGGACGAACAGACGCACGGACGAACAGACGCACGGACAAACAGACGCACGGACGAAAAGACGCACGGATGAACAGATGAAGGGACAAAAAAACACATGGACGAACAGACGCATTGACAAACAGACACATGGACGAACAGACGCACGGACGAACAGACGCATGGACGAAGAGACGCACGGACGAACAGACGCACGGACGAACAGACGCACGGACAAACAGCCGTTCGGATGAACAGACGCACGGACAAACAAACGCATGGAAAAGCAGACGCACGGACGAACAGACGCACGGACGAACAGACGCACAGACTTACAGACGCACGGACAAACAGACGCACAGGCGAACTGACGCACGGACGAACAGACACACGGACGAACAGACGCACTAACGAGCAAACTCATGGACGAACAGACGCACGGACGAATAGACGCACGGACGAACAGACGCAAGGACGAACAGACGCACGGATAAACAGACGCAAAGACAAACAGATGCGCGGACGAACAGACGCACGGACAAACAGACGCACGGACGAACAGAGGTACGGACGAACAGCCGCACGGACGAACAGTCGCACTGTCGAACAGACGCACGGATGAACAGACGCATGGACGATCAGACGCATGGACGAACAGACGCAAGGACGAACAGACGCACGGACAAACAGACGCACGGACAAACAGATGCGGAGACGAACAGACGCACGGACGAACAGACGCAAGGACAAACAGACGCACGGACGAACAGACGCACGGTCGAACAGACGCACGGATGAACAGACGCATGGACGAACGGACGCACAGACGAACAGACGCACGGATGAACAGATGCATGGACGAACAGACGCACGGACGAACAGACATACGGAAGAACAGACGCACGGACGAACAGACGCACGGAAGAACAGACGCACGGTCGAACAGAGCACGGATGAACAGACGCATGGACGAACAGACGCACAGACGAACAGACGCACGGATGAACAGATGCATGGACGTACAGACGCACGGACGAATAGAAGCACAGGTGAACTGACGCACGGACGAACAGACGCACGGAAGAAAAGTCGCACGGACGAACAGACGCACAGACGAACAGACGCAGGGACGAACAGACGCAAGGACGAACAGACATACGGATGAACAGACGCATGGACGAACAGACAAACGGACGAACAGACGCACGGACGAACAGACGCACGGAAAACAGATGCACGGACGAATAGACGCATGAACGAACAGACGCACAGACAAAAAGACGCACGGACAAACAGACTTACGGACGAACAGACGCACGGACGAACAGACGCACGGACGAACAGACGCACAGACGAACAGACGCACGGACGAACAGACGCAAGGACGAAAAGACATACGGATGAACAGACGTATGGACGAACAGACAAACGGACGAACAGACGCACGGACGAACAGACGCACGGACAAACAGATGCACGGACGAATAGACGCACTGGCGAACAGACGCACGGAGGAACAGACGCACGGAAGAAAAGACGCACGGACGAACAGACGCACAGACGAACAGACGCACGGACGAACAGACGCATGGACGAACAGACATACGGATGAACAGACGCATGGACGAACAGACGCACGGACGAACAGACATACGGATGAACAGACGCATGGACGAACAGACGCACGGACGAACAGACGCACGGACGAACAGACGCACGGACGAACAGACGCATGGACGAACAGACGCACAGACAAACAGACGCACGGACAAACAGACGCACTGATGAACAGACGCACGGACGAACAGACGCACGGACGAACAGACGCACGGACGAACAGACGCACGGACGAACAGACGTACGGACAAACAGACGCACGGACGAACAGACTCACGGACGAACAGACGCACGGATGAACTGACGCTCGGACGAACTGTCACACGAACGAACAGATGCACGGACGAACAGACGCACGGACGAACAGACGCACGGACGAACCTTATTTTCCTCATTTTATCGAGGTATGATCTAAATATGGTAAAAAAAATGAATACACCGATATTTCAATCTTGATCATCTATTTATCCCTGACTTTTCGTTATTTTAGAGATGTATGATTGAAAAAAGTTTCGAAAATTTATATTTTCACTGAAATTTCAATTTTTATCCAATATTTCGCCAATATATTCGTTATTTTCTCAAACTATGATCAAATAAGGTTCAAAATTGGTTCTGTTTGGAGAAACAGATGTACGGATGAACAAACGCATGGACGAACAGGGGCACATACGAACTGAATCAAAAAAGAAAAATCGCTTGGACGATCTGACGCCCGGTCGAACCTTATATTCGTCATTTTTTTAAGGTTTGATCGTAAAAAGCTATGAAACGAAATAATTCACCGATATTTCAATCTTGTTTCTCTTAATCGCCCCTATTTTCGTAATTTTAGCGAGGTATGATCGGAAAAAAATTTCTAAATCGGACAATTTCACCAAATTTATATTTAATCCAATATTTTGCCCTTATTTTTATTATATTCTAAAGGTATGACCGAAAAAAATTTCGAAAACGGTTCTGTTCGGACAAACAGATCTTCATCTGTTTGACGAACACATGCATGGACAAAAACACGCACAGACGAACAGACGAACGGATGAACAGACGCATGGATGAACAGACGCACGGACGAACAGACGCACGGACGAACAGACGCACGGACGAACAGACGCACGGACGAACAGACGCAAGGACGAACAGACGCACGGATAAACAGACGCAAGGACAAACAGATGCGTGGACGAACAGACGCACGGACAAACAGACGCACGGACGAACAGACACACGGACGAACAGCCGCACGGACGAACAGTCGCACGGTCGAAGAGACGCACGGATGAACAGACGCATGGACGAACAGACGCATGGACGAACAGACGCAAGGACGAACAGACGCACGGACAAACAGACGCACGGACAAACATAAGCGCGGACGAACAGACGCACGGACGAACAGACGCACGGACAAACAGACGCACGGACGAACAGACGCACGGTCGAACAGACGCACGGATGAACAGACGCATGGACGACCTGACGCACAGACGAACAGATGCACGGATGAACAGATGCATGGACGAACAGACGCACTTACGAACAGACATACGGAAGAACAGACGCACGGCGAACAGACGCACGGAAGAACAGACGCACGGTTGAACAGACGCACGGACGAACTGACGCATGGACAACAGACACACGGACGTACAGACGCACGGACAAACAGACGCACGGACGAACACACGCACGGACAAACAGACGCACGGATGAACAGACGCTCGGACGAACAGACGCATGAACGAACAGACGCACGGACGAATAGTCAAACGGATGACAGACTAACGGACGAACAGACATTCGGACGAACAGACGCACGGAAAAACGGTCGCACTGTCGAAGAGACGCACAGATTGACAGACGCTCGGACGAACAGACGCACGAACGAACAGATGCACGGACGAACAAACGCATGGACGAACAGACGCACGGACGAACTTTATTTTCGTCATGCTATCGAGGTATGATCTAAAAAAGGTAAAAAACCAATGAATTCAACGATATTTCAATCTTGTTCATCTATTTATCCCTTACTTTTCGTCATTTTAGAGTGGTATGATTGAAAAAAGTTTCGAAAATGTATATTGTCACCGAAATTTCAATTTTTATCCACTATTTCGTCTTTATATTAATTATTTTCTCAAGCTTTGATCAAATAAGGTTCGAAATTGGTTCTGTTTGGAGAAACAGATGTACGGATGAACAAACGCATGGACGAACAGACGCACGGACGAACAGGCGCACAGACAAACAGACGCACGGACGAACCTTATTTTCGTCATTCTATCGAGGTATGATCTAAATATGGTAAAAAACGAATGAATTCAACAATATTTCAATCTTGTTCATCTATTTCACCCTTTTTTTCGTCATATTAGAGAGGTATGATCGAAAAAAGTTTCGAAAATGGATAATTTCACTGAAATTTCATTTTTTAAACATTATTTCGCTCTTATTTTCGTTATTTTCTCAAGCTACGATCGAAAATGTTCAACATCGGTTCTGTTCAGACAATCAGATGTACGGACGAACAGACGCACGGACGAACAGACGCACGGACGAACAGACGCACGGACGAACACACGCACGGACGAACAGACGCACGGATGAACAGAAGCTCGGACGAAATACGCATGAACGAACAGATGCACGGGGGTACAGACGCACGGACAAACATATGCACGGACGAACAAACTCACGGACGAACAGACGCACGGACGAACCTTATTTTCGTCCTTTTATTGAGGTAAGATCTAAATATGGTAAAAAACGAATGAATTCACCGATATTTCAATCTAGTTCATCTATTTTCCCCTAACTTTTCGTCATTTTAGGGAGGTATGATAGAAAAAGGTTTCGAAAATGTATATTGTCACTGAAATTTCAATTTTAATCTACTAGTTCGCCCTTATGTTCGTTATTTTCTCAAGCTATGATCAAGAAAATGTTCGAAATTAGTTCTGTGTGGAGAAATAGATGTAAGGATGAACAGACGCATGGACGAATAGACGCACAGACGAGTAGTCGCACGGACGAACAGACGCACTGACGAGCTGAAGCATGAAGGAACAATCGCTCGGACGATCAGTCGCCCGGTCGGACCTTATTTTCGTCATTTTATTGAGGTATGATCGAAAAAAGCTAAGAAACGAAATAATTCACCGATATTTCAATCATGTTTCTCTTTATTGACCCTATTTTCGTAATTTCAGCGAGGTATGATCGAAAAAAAATTTCGAAAACGGACAATTTCACCAAATTTATATTTTATCCAATATTTTGCCCTTATTTTCATTATTTTCTAAAGGTATGATCGTAAACAATTTCGAAAATGGTTCTGTTCGGGCAAACAGATGAGCAGACGAACAGACGCTTGGACAAAAACACGCACAGACGAACAGAAAAACGGATGAACAGACGCATGGATGAACAGACGCACGGACGAACAGACGCACGGACGAATATTGGCACGAACGATCAGACCCACGGACGAACAGACGCAAGGACGAAATAATGCACGGACGAAAAGACGCACGGTCGAAATGACGCACGGAAGAACAATCACTCGTATTAACAGACGCATGGACGAAAATAGCACGGACGTACATACGCACATACGAACGGACGCACGGAAGAACGGAAGCAGGGTCGAAGAGGCGCAGGGTTGAACAGTCGCTCGGATGAATAGACGCACGGACGAACAGACGCACGGAAGAACAGACGCACGGAAAAAATTATCATGGACGAACGGACGCATTGACGAACAGACACACTTACGAACAGACGCACGGACGAACTGAAGCATGAAGGAACAATCGCTCGCACGATCAGACTTACGGACGAACCTAATTTTCGTCATTTTATTAAGGAATGACGGAAGAATAATAAAAAACGAATTAATTCACCGATATTTCAATCGTGTTCCCCTTTTTTGCCATTATTTTCGTAATTTTAGCGAGGTATGATCGAAAAAAAGTTTCAAAAACGGACAATTTCACCAAATTTGTATTTATATTCAATATTTAGCCCTTATTATAATTATTTCCTAAAGGTATGATCAAAAAAAATTTCGAAAACGGTTGTGTTCGGGCAAACAGATGTACGGACCAACAAACGCATGAACAAACAGACGCACAGACGAACAGACGGACGGACAAACAGACGCACGGACAAACAGTCGCACGGACAAACAAACGCACGGACGAACAGACGCACGGACGAATAGACGCACGGACGAACAGAAAGATGGACGAACAGACGCACGGACGAACAGACGCACGGACGAACAGACGTTCGGATGAACAGTCGCACGGACAAACAGACGCACGGAAAAACAGAGGCACGTACGATCAGAAGCACGCACGAACAGACGCACGGACGAACAGACGCACAGACGAACAGACGCTCTGAAAAGCAGACGCACGGACGAATAGACGCACGGAGGAACAGACATACGGATGAACAGACGCACGGACGAACAGACGCACGGACGAACAGACGCACGGACAAACAGACGTTTGGATGAACAGTCGCACGGACAAACGGACGCACGGAAAAACAGACGCACGGACGATCAGACGCACGGACGAACAGACGCACGGACGAACAGACGCACAGACGAACAGACGCTCTGAAAAGCAGACGCACGGACGAATAGACGCACGGACGAACAGACATACGGATGAACAGACGCACGGACGAACAGACGCACGGACGAACAGACGCACGGACAAACAGACGCACGGACGAACAGACGCACGGACGAACAGACGAAGGGACAAAAAAACACATGGACGAACAGACGCATTGACAAACAGACACATGGACGAACAGACGCACGGACGAACAGACGCATTGATGAAGAGACGCACGGACAAACAGACGCACGGACGAACAGACGCACGGACAAACAGACGTTCGGATGAACAAACGCACGGACAAACAGACGCACGGAAAAGCAGACGCACGGACGAACAGACGCACGGACAAACAGACGCACAGGCGAACAGACTTACGGACGAACAGACACACGGACGAAAAGACGCACTAACGAACTAACGCATGGACGAACAGACGCACGGACGAATAGACGCACGGATGAACAGACGCATGGACGAACAGACGCACGGACGAACAGACGCAAGGACGAACAGACGCACGGATAAACAGACGCAAGGACAAACAGATGCGCGGACGAACAGACGCACGGACAAACAGACGCACGGACGAACAGACGCACGGACGAACAGACGCACGGACGAACAGTCGCACGGTCGAACAGATGACGGATGAAAAGACGCATGGACGAACAGACGCATGGACGAACAGACGCAAGGACGAACAGACGCACGGACAAATAGACGCACGGACAAACAGATGCGCGGACAAACAGTTGCGCGGACGAACAGACGCACGGACAAACAGATGCACGGACAAACAGACTCACGGACGAACAGACGCACGGACGTACAGACGCACGGACGAATAGACGCACAGACGAACAGACGCACGGACGAACAGACGCACGGAAGAAAAGTCGCATGGACGAACAGACGCACAGACGAACAGACGCACGGACGAACAGACGCAAGTACGAACAGACATACGGATCAACTGACGCATGGACGAACAGACAAACGGACGAACAGACGCACGGACGAATAGTCGCACGGACAAACAGATGCACGGACGAATAGACGCATGAACGAACAGACGCACAGACAAAAATACGCACGGACAAACAGACGCACGGAAGAACAGACGCACGGACGAACAGACGCACGGACGAACAGACGCACGGACGAACAGATGCACGGACAAAAACACGCACGGACGAAGAGACTCACGGACAAACAGACGCACGGATGAACTGACGCTCGGACGAACTACCACACGAACGAACAGATGCACGGACGAACAAACGCACGGACGAACAGACGCAAGGACGAACTTTATTTTCGTCATTATATCGAGTTATGATCTAAAAAAGGTAAAAAACGAATGAATTCACCGATATTTCATTCTTGTTCATTTATTTCCTCCTTGTATTTCGACATTTTAGAGAGGTATGATTGAAAAAAGTTGCGAAAATGGATAATGTCACCAAAATTTCAATTTTTATCCAACATTTCGCACTTATGTTCGTTAATTTCTCGAGCTATGATCAAAAAAAATGTTCGAAATTGGTTTTGTTCGGACAAACAGATGTACGGACGAACAGACGCATGGACGAAAGACGCACATACGAACAGACGCACGGACGAACAGACGCACGGGCGAACAGTCGCACGGATAAACAGACGCACAGACGAACAGACGCACGGACGAACAGACGCACAGACGAACAGACGAACTGACGAACAGACGCACGGACGAACAGTCATACGGATGAACAGACGCATGGACGAACAGACGCACGGACGAACAGACGCACGGACGAACAGACGCACGGACAAACAGACGCACAGGCGAACAGACGCACGGACGAACAGACGCACGGAAGAAAAGACGCACGGACGAACAGACGCACAGACGAACTGACGCACGGACGAACAGACGCACGGACGAACAGACATACGGATGAACAGACGCATGGACGAACAGACGCACGGACGAACAGAAGCACGGACGAATAGATGCACGGACAAACAGATGCACGGACGAACAGACGCATGGACGAACAGACGCACAGACAAACAGACGCACGGACAAACAGACGCATGGATGAACAGACGCACGGATGAACAGACGCACGGACGAACAGACGCACGTACGAACAGACGCACGGACAAACAGACGCACGGACGGACAGACTCACGGACGAACAGACGCACGGATGAACTGACGCTCGGACAAACAGTCGCACGGACGAACAGACGCACGGACAAACAGATGCACGGACGAACAGACGCACGGACGAAGAGACGCACGGACGAATAGACGCACGGACGAACAGAAACATGGACGAACAGACGCACGGACGAACAGACGCACGGACGAACAGACGTTCGGATGAACAGTCGCACGGACAAACAGACGCACGGAAAAAAAGACGCACGGACGATCAAACGCACGGACGAACAGACGCACGGACGAACAGACGCACAGACGAACAGACGCTCTGAAAAGCAGACGCACGGACGAATAGACGCACGGACGAACAGACATACGGATGAACAGACGCACGGACGAACAGACGCACGGACGAACAGACGCACGGACAAACAGACGCACGGACGAACAGACGCACGGACGAACAGACGAAGGGACAAAAAAACACATGGACGAACAGACGCATTGACAAACAGACACATGGACGAACAGACGCACGGACGAACAGACGCATGGATGAAGAGACGCACGGACAAACAGACGCACGGACGAACAGACGCACGGACAAACAGACGTTCGGATGAACAAACGCACGGACAAACAGACGCACGAAAAAGCAGACGCACGGACGAACCGACGCACGGACGAACAGACGCACAGACGTACAGACGCACGGACAAACAGACGCACAGGTGAACAGACGCACGGACGAACAGACACACGGACGAACAGACGCACTAACGAACTATTGCATGGACGAACAGACGCACGGACGAATAGACGCACGGATGAACAGACGCATGGACGAACAGACGCACGGACGAACAGACGCAAGGACGAACAGACGCACGGATAAACAGACGCAAGGACAAACAGATGCGCGGACGAACAGACGCACTAACGAACTATTGCATGGACGAACAGACGCACGGACGAATAGACGCACGGATGAACAGACGCACGGACAAACAGACGCACGGTCGAACAGACGCACGGACGAACAGACGCACGGACGAACAGTCGCACGGTCGAACAGATGCGCGGACAAACAGATGCGCGGACGAACAGACGCACGGACAAACAGATGCACGGACAAACAGACGCAGGGTCGAACAGACGCACAGACGAACAGACGCACGGATGAACAGATGCATGGACGAACAGACGCACGGACGAACAGACATACGGAAGAACAGACGCACGGACGAACAGACGCACGGAAGAACATACGCATGGACGAACAGACGCACGGACGAACAGACTCACGGACGAACAGACGCACGGACGTACAGACGCACGGACGAATAGACGCACAGACGAACAGACGCACGGACGAACAGGCGCACGGAAGAAAAGTCGAATGGATGAACAGACGCACAGACGAACAGACGCACGGACGAACAGACGCAAGTACGAACAGACATACGGATGAACTGACGCATGGACGAACAGACAAACGGACGAACAGACGCACGGACGAATAGTCGCACGGACAAACAGATGCACGGACGAATAGACGCATGAACGAACAGACGCACAGACAAAAATACGCACGGACAAACAGACGCACGGAAGAACAGACGCACGGACGAACAGACGCACGGACGAACAGACGCACGGACGAACAGATGCACGGAGAAAAACACGCACGGACGAACAGACTCACGGACGAACAGACGCACGGATGAACTGACGCTCGGACGAACTACCACACGAACGAACAGATGCACGGACGAAAAACGCAAGGACGAACAGACGCAAGGACGAACTTTATTTTCATCATTATATCGAGTTATGATCTAAAAAAGGTAAAAAACGAATGAATTCACCGATATTTCATTCTTGTTCATTTATTTCCTCCTTGTATTTCGACATTTTAGAGAGGTATGATTGAAAAAAGTTGCGAAAATGGATAATGTCACCAAAATTTCAATTTTTATCCAACATTTCGCACTTATATTCGTTAATTTCTCGAGCTATGATCTAAAAAAATGTTCGAAATTGGTTTTGTTCGGACAAACAGATGTACGGACGAACAGACGCACGGGCGAACAGTCGCACGGATAAACAGACGCACAGACGAACAGACGCACGGACGAACAGACGCACAGACGAACAGACGAACTGACGAACAGACGCACGGACAAACAGACATACGGATGAACAGACGCACGGTAGAACAGACGCGAAGGATGAGCATACGCATGGACGAACAGACGCACGGACGAACAGACGCACGGACGAACAGACGCATGGACGTACAGACGCACGGACGAACAGACGCACAGGCGAACAGACGCACGGACGAACAGACGCACGGAAGAAAAGACGCACGGACGAACAGACGCACAGACGAACAGACGCACGGACGAACAGACGCACGGACGAACAGACATACGGATGAACAGACGCATGGACGAACGGACGGACGGACGAACAGACGCACGGACGAACAGACGCACGGACAAACAGATGCACGGACGAACAGACGCATGGACGAACAGACGCACAGACAAACAGACGCACGGACAAACAGACGCACGGATGAACAGACACACGGACGTACAGACGCACGGACGAACAGGCGCACGGACGAACACACGCACGGACAAACAGACGCACGGACGAACCTTATTTTCGTCATATTATCGAGGTATGATCTAAATATGGTAAAAAAAATGAATACACCGATATTTCAATCTTGATCATCTATTTATCCCTTACTTTTCGTCATTTTAGAGATGTATGATTGAAAAAAGTTTCGAAAATGTATATTGTCACCGAAATTTCAATTTTTATCCGTTATTTCGCCATTATTTTCGTTATTTTCTCAAACTATGATCAAATAAGGTTCGAAATTGGTTCTGTTTGGAAAAACAGATGTACGGATGAACAAACGCATGGACGAACAGACGCACATACGAACTGAATCATGAAAGAAATATCGCTTGGACGATCTGACGCCCGGTCGAACCTTATATTCGTCATTTATTTAAGGTTTGATCGTAAAAAGCTATGAAACGAAATAATTCACCGATATTTCAATCTTGTTTCTCTTAATCGCCCCTATTTTCGTAATTTTAGCGAGGTATGATCGGAAAAAAATTTCTAAATCGGACAATTTCACCAAATTTATATTTAATCCAATATTTTGCCCTTATTTTTATTATTTTCTAAAGGTATGACCGAAAAAAATTTCGAAAACGGTTCTGTTCGGACAAACAGATCTTCATCTGTTTGACGAACAGACGCATGGACAAAAACACGCACAGACGAACAGACGAAAGGATGAACAGACGCATGGATGAACAGACGCAAGGACGAACAGACGCTCGGACTAACAGACGCATGAACCAACAGACGCACGGACGAATAGTCGAACGGATGAAAGACTAACGGACGAACAGACATTCGGACGAGCAGACGCACGGAACAACGGTCGCACTTTCGAAGAGACGCACAGATTAACAGACGCTCGGACGAACAGACGCACGAACGAACAGATGCATGGACGAACAAACGCATGGACGAACAGACGCACGGACGAACTTTATTTTCGTCATGCTATCGAGGTATGATCTAAAAAAGGTAAAAAACCAATGAATTCAACGATATTTCAATCTTGTTCGTCTATTTATCCCTTACTTTTCGTCATTTTAGAATGGTATGATTGAAAAAAGTTTCGAAAATGTATATTGTCACCGAAATTTCAATTTTTATCCACTATTTCGTCTTTAAATTCGTTATTTTCTCAAGCTTTGATCAAATAAGGTTCGAAATTGGTTCTGTTTGGAGAAACAGATGTACGGATGAACAAACGCATGGACGAACAGATGCACGGACGAACAGGTTCACAGACAAACAAACGCACGGACGAACCTTATTTTCGTCATTCTATCGAGGTATGATCTAAAAAAGGTAAAATAACAAATGAATTTAACAATATTTCAATTTTGTTCATCTATGTCACCCTTTTTTTTCGTCATATTAGAGAGGTATGATCGAAAAAAGTTTTGAAAATGGATAATTTCACTGAAATTTCATTTTTTAAACATTATTTCGCTCTTATTTTCGTTATTTTTCTCAAGTTATGATCGAAAATGTTCGACATTGGTTCTGTTCAGACAATCAGATGTACGGACGAACAGACGCACGGACGAACAGACGCACGGACGAACAGACGCATGGACAAACAGACGCATGGACGTACAGACGCACGGACAAACAGACGCACGGACGAACACACGCACGGACGAACAGACGCACGGATGAACAGACGCTCTGACGAACATACGCATGAACGAACAGATGCACGGGGGTACAGACGCACGGACAAACAGATGCACGGACGAACAAACTCACGGACGAACAGACGCACGGACGAACCTTATTTTCGTCCTTTTATCGAGGTATGATCTAAATATGGTAAAAAAAATGAATACACCGATATTTCAATCTTGATCATCTATTTATCCCTTACTTTTCGTCATTTTAGAGATGTATGATTCAAAATAGTTTCGAAAATGTATATTGTCACCGAAATTTCAATTTTTATCCACTATTTCGCCATTATATTCGTTATTTTCTCAAACTATGATCAAATAAGGTTCGAAATTGATTCTGTTTGGAGAAACAGACGCACGGATGAACAGATACATGGACGAACAGACGCACGGACGAACAGACGCACAGACTTACAGACGCACGGACAAACAGACGCACAGGCGAACTGACGCACGGACGAACAGACACACGGACGAACAGACGCACTAACGAGCAAACTCATGGACGAACAGACGCACGGACGAATAGACGCACGGACGAACAGACGCAAGGACGAACAGACGCACGGATAAACAGACGCAAAGACAAACAGATGCGCGGACGAACAGACGCACGGACAAACAGACGCACGGACGAACAGAGGTACGGACGAACAGCCGCACGGACGAACAGTCGCACTGTCGAACAGACGCACGGATGAACAGACGCATGGACGATCAGACGCATGGACGAACAGACGCAAGGACGAACAGACGCACGGACAAACAGACGCACGGACAAACAGATGCGGAGACGAACAGACGCACGGACGAACAGACGCAAGGACAAACAGACGCACGGACGAACAGACGCACGGTCGAACAGACGCACGGATGAACAGACGCATGGACGAACGGACGCACAGACGAACAGACGCACGGATGAACAGATGCATGGACGAACAGACGCACGGACGAACAGACATACGGAAGAACAGACGCACGGACGAACAGACGCACGGAAGAACAGACGCACGGTCGAACAGAGCACGGATGAACAGACGCATGGACGAACAGACGCACAGACGAACAGACGCACGGATGAACAGATGCATGGACGTACAGACGCACGGACGAATAGAAGCACAGGTGAACTGACGCACGGACGAACAGACGCACGGAAGAAAAGTCGCACGGACGAACAGACGCACAGACGAACAGACGCAGGGACGAACAGACGCAAGGACGAACAGACATACGGATGAACAGACGCATGGACGAACAGACAAACGGACGAACAGACGCACGGACGAACAGACGCACGGAAAACAGATGCACGGACGAAAAGACATACGGATGAACAGACGTATGGACGAACAGACAAACGGACGAACAGACGCACGGACGAACAGACGCACGGACAAACAGATGCACGGACGAATAGACGCACTGGCGAACAGACGCACGGAGGAACAGACGCACGGAAGAAAAGACGCACGGACGAACAGACGCACAGACGAACAGACGCACGGACGAACAGACGCATGGACGAACAGACATACGGATGAACAGACGCATGGACGAACAGACGCACGGACGAACAGACATACGGATGAACAGACGCATGGACGAACAGACGCACGGACGAACAGACGCACGGACGAACAGACGCACGGACGAACAGACGCATGGACGAACAGACGCACAGACAAACAGACGCACGGACAAACAGACGCACTGATGAACAGACGCACGGACGAACAGACGCACGGACGAACAGACGCACGGACGAACAGACGCACGGACGAACAGACGTACGGACAAACAGACGCACGGACGAACAGACTCACGGACGAACAGACGCACGGATGAACTGACGCTCGGACGAACTGTCACACGAACGAACAGATGCACGGACGAACAGACGCACGGACGAACAGACGCACGGACGAACCTTATTTTCCTCATTTTATCGAGGTATGATCTAAATATGGTAAAAAAAATGAATACACCGATATTTCAATCTTGATCATCTATTTATCCCTGACTTTTCGTTATTTTAGAGATGTATGATTGAAAAAAGTTTCGAAAATTTATATTTTCACTGAAATTTCAATTTTTATCCAATATTTCGCCAATATATTCGTTATTTTCTCAAACTATGATCAAATAAGGTTCAAAATTGGTTCTGTTTGGAGAAACAGATGTACGGATGAACAAACGCATGGACGAACAGGGGCACATACGAACTGAATCAAAAAAGAAAAATCGCTTGGACGATCTGACGCCCGGTCGAACCTTATATTCGTCATTTTTTTAAGGTTTGATCGTAAAAAGCTATGAAACGAAATAATTCACCGATATTTCAATCTTGTTTCTCTTAATCGCCCCTATTTTCGTAATTTTAGCGAGGTATGATCGGAAAAAAATTTCTAAATCGGACAATTTCACCAAATTTATATTTAATCCAATATTTTGCCCTTATTTTTATTATATTCTAAAGGTATGACCGAAAAAAATTTCGAAAACGGTTCTGTTCGGACAAACAGATCTTCATCTGTTTGACGAACACATGCATGGACAAAAACACGCACAGACGAACAGACGAACGGATGAACAGACGCATGGATGAACAGACGCACGGACGAACAGACGCACGGACGAACAGACGCACGGACGAACAGACGCACGGACGAACAGACGCAAGGACGAACAGACGCACGGATAAACAGACGCAAGGACAAACAGATGCGTGGACGAACAGACGCACGGACAAACAGACGCACGGACGAACAGACACACGGACGAACAGCCGCACGGACGAACAGTCGCACGGTCGAAGAGACGCACGGATGAACAGACGCATGGACGAACAGACGCATGGACGAACAGACGCAAGGACGAACAGACGCACGGACAAACAGACGCACGGACAAACATAAGCGCGGACGAACAGACGCACGGACGAACAGACGCACGGACAAACAGACGCACGGACGAACAGACGCACGGTCGAACAGACGCACGGATGAACAGACGCATGGACGACCTGACGCACAGACGAACAGATGCACGGATGAACAGATGCATGGACGAACAGACGCACTTACGAACAGACATACGGAAGAACAGACGCACGGCGAACAGACGCACGGAAGAACAGACGCACGGTTGAACAGACGCACGGACGAACTGACGCATGGACAACAGACACACGGACGTACAGACGCACGGACAAACAGACGCACGGACGAACACACGCACGGACAAACAGACGCACGGATGAACAGACGCTCGGACGAACAGACGCATGAACGAACAGACGCACGGACGAATAGTCAAACGGATGACAGACTAACGGACGAACAGACTTTCGGACGAACAGACGCACGGAAAAACGGTCGCACTGTCGAAGAGACGCACAGATTGACAGACGCTCGGACGAACAGACGCACGAACGAACAGATGCACGGACGAACAAACGCATGGACGAACAGACGCACGGACGAACTTTATTTTCGTCATGCTATCGAGGTATGATCTAAAAAAGGTAAAAAACCAATGAATTCAACGATATTTCAATCATGTTCATCTATTTATCCCTTACTTTTCGTCATTTTAGAGTGGTATGATTGAAAAAAGTTTCGAAAATGTATATTGTCACCGAAATTTCAATTTTTATCCACTATTTCGTCTTTATATTAATTATTTTCTCAAGCTTTGATCAAATAAGGTTCGAAATTGGTTCTGTTTGGAGAAACAGATGTACGGATGAACAAACGCATGGACGAACAGACGCACGGACGAACAGGCGCACAGACAAACAGACGCACGGACGAACCTTATTTTCGTCATTCTATCGAGGTATGATCTAAATATGGTAAAAAACGAATGAATTCAACAATATTTCAATCTTGTTCATCTATTTCACCCTTTTTTTCGTCATATTAGAGAGGTATGATCGAAAAAAGTTTCGAAAATGGATAATTTCACTGAAATTTCATTTTTTAAACATTATTTCGCTCTTATTTTCGTTATTTTCTCAAGCTACGATCGAAAATGTTCAACATCGGTTCTGTTCAGACAATCAGATGTACGGACGAACAGACGCACGGACGAACAGACGCACGGACGAACAGACGCACGGACGAACACACGCACGGACGAACAGACGCACGGATGAACAGAAGCTCGGACGAAATACGCATGAACGAACAGATGCACGGGGGTACAGACGCACGGACAAACATATGCACGGACGAACAAACTCACGGACGAACAGACGCACGGACGAACCTTATTTTCGTCCTTTTATTGAGGTAAGATCTAAATATGGTAAAAAACGAATGAATTCACCGATATTTCAATCTAGTTCATCTATTTTCCCCTAACTTTTCGTCATTTTAGGGAGGTATGATAGAAAAAGGTTTCGAAAATGTATATTGTCACTGAAATTTCAATTTTAATCTACTAGTTCGCCCTTATGTTCGTTATTTTCTCAAGCTATGATCAAGAAAATGTTCGAAATTAGTTCTGTGTGGAGAAATAGATGTAAGGATGAACAGACGCATGGACGAATAGACGCACAGACGAGTAGTCGCACGGACGAACAGACGCACTGACGAGCTGAAGCATGAAGGAACAATCGCTCGGACGATCAGTCGCCCGGTCGGACCTTATTTTCGTCATTTTATTGAGGTATGATCGAAAAAAGCTAAGAAACGAAATAATTCACCGATATTTCAATCATGTTTCTCTTTATTGACCCTATTTTCGTAATTTCAGCGAGGTATGATCGAAAAAAAATTTCGAAAACGGACAATTTCACCAAATTTATATTTTATCCAATATTTTGCCCTTATTTTCATTATTTTCTAAAGGTATGATCGTAAACAATTTCGAAAATGGTTCTGTTCGGGCAAACAGATGAGCAGACGAACAGACGCTTGGACAAAAACACGCACAGACGAACAGAAAAACGGATGAACAGACGCATGGATGAACAGACGCACGGACGAACAGACGCACGGACGAATATTGGCACGAACGATCAGACCCACGGACGAACAGACGCAAGGACGAAATAATGCACGGACGAAAAGACGCACGGTCGAAATGACGCACGGAAGAACAATCACTCGTATTAACAGACGCATGGACGAAAATAGCACGGACGTACATACGCACATACGAACGGACGCACGGAAGAACGGAAGCAGGGTCGAAGAGGCGCAGGGTTGAACAGTCGCTCGGATGAATAGACGCACGGACGAACAGACGCACGGAAGAACAGACGCACGGAAAAAATTATCATGGACGAACGGACGCATTGACGAACAGACACACTTACGAACAGACGCACGGACGAACTGAAGCATGAAGGAACAATCGCTCGCACGATCAGACTTACGGACGAACCTAATTTTCGTCATTTTATTAAGGAATGACGGAAGAATAATAAAAAACGAATTAATTCACCGATATTTCAATCGTGTTCCCCTTTTTTGCCATTATTTTCGTAATTTTAGCGAGGTATGATCGAAAAAAAGTTTCAAAAACGGACAATTTCACCAAATTTGTATTTATATTCAATATTTAGCCCTTATTATAATTATTTCCTAAAGGTATGATCAAAAAAAATTTCGAAAACGGTTGTGTTCGGGCAAACAGATGTACGGACCAACAAACGCATGAACAAACAGACGCACAGACGAACAGACGGACGGACAAACAGACGCACGGACAAACAGTCGCACGGACAAACAAACGCACGGACGAACAGACGCACGGACGAATAGACGCACGGACGAACAGAAAGATGGACGAACAGACGCACGGACGAACAGACGCACGGACGAACAGACGTTCGGATGAACAGTCGCACGGACAAACAGACGCACGGAAAAACAGAGGCACGTACGATCAGAAGCACGCACGAACAGACGCACGGACGAACAGACGCACAGACGAACAGACGCTCTGAAAAGCAGACGCACGGACGAATAGACGCACGGAGGAACAGACATACGGATGAACAGACGCACGGACGAACAGACGCACGGACGAACAGACGCACGGACAAACAGACGTTTGGATGAACAGTCGCACGGACAAACGGACGCACGGAAAAACAGACGCACGGACGATCAGACGCACGGACGAACAGACGCACGGACGAACAGACGCACAGACGAACAGACGCTCTGAAAAGCAGACGCACGGACGAATAGACGCACGGACGAACAGACATACGGATGAACAGACGCACGGACGAACAGACGCACGGACGAACAGACGCACGGACAAACAGACGCACGGACGAACAGACGCACGGACGAACAGACGAAGGGACAAAAAAACACATGGACGAACAGACGCATTGACAAACAGACACATGGACGAACAGACGCACGGACGAACAGACGCATTGATGAAGAGACGCACGGACAAACAGACGCACGGACGAACAGACGCACGGACAAACAGACGTTCGGATGAACAAACGCACGGACAAACAGACGCACGGAAAAGCAGACGCACGGACGAACAGACGCACGGACAAACAGACGCACAGGCGAACAGACTTACGGACGAACAGACACACGGACGAAAAGACGCACTAACGAACTAACGCATGGACGAACAGACGCACGGACGAATAGACGCACGGATGAACAGACGCATGGACGAACAGACGCACGGACGAACAGACGCAAGGACGAACAGACGCACGGATAAACAGACGCAAGGACAAACAGATGCGCGGACGAACAGACGCACGGACAAACAGACGCACGGACGAACAGACGCACGGACGAACAGACGCACGGACGAACAGTCGCACGGTCGAACAGATGACGGATGAAAAGACGCATGGACGAACAGACGCATGGACGAACAGACGCAAGGACGAACAGACGCACGGACAAATAGACGCACGGACAAACAGATGCGCGGACAAACAGTTGCGCGGACGAACAGACGCACGGACAAACAGATGCACGGACAAACAGACTCACGGACGAACAGACGCACGGACGTACAGACGCACGGACGAATAGACGCACAGACGAACAGACGCACGGACGAACAGACGCACGGAAGAAAAGTCGCATGGACGAACAGACGCACAGACGAACAGACGCACGGACGAACAGACGCAAGTACGAACAGACATACGGATCAACTGACGCATGGACGAACAGACAAACGGACGAACAGACGCACGGACGAATAGTCGCACGGACAAACAGATGCACGGACGAATAGACGCATGAACGAACAGACGCACAGACAAAAATACGCACGGACAAACAGACGCACGGAAGAACAGACGCACGGACGAACAGACGCACGGACGAACAGACGCACGGACGAACAGATGCACGGACAAAAACACGCACGGACGAAGAGACTCACGGACAAACAGACGCACGGATGAACTGACGCTCGGACGAACTACCACACGAACGAACAGATGCACGGACGAACAAACGCACGGACGAACAGACGCAAGGACGAACTTTATTTTCGTCATTATATCGAGTTATGATCTAAAAAAGGTAAAAAACGAATGAATTCACCGATATTTCATTCTTGTTCATTTATTTCCTCCTTGTATTTCGACATTTTAGAGAGGTATGATTGAAAAAAGTTGCGAAAATGGATAATGTCACCAAAATTTCAATTTTTATCCAACATTTCGCACTTATGTTCGTTAATTTCTCGAGCTATGATCAAAAAAAATGTTCGAAATTGGTTTTGTTCGGACAAACAGATGTACGGACGAACAGACGCATGGACGAAAGACGCACATACGAACAGACGCACGGACGAACAGACGCACGGGCGAACAGTCGCACGGATAAACAGACGCACAGACGAACAGACGCACGGACGAACAGACGCACAGACGAACAGACGAACTGACGAACAGACGCACGGACGAACAGACGCACGGAAGAAAAGTCGCATGGACGAACAGACGCACAGACGAACAGACGCACGGACGAACAGACGCAAGTACGAACAGACATACGGATCAACTGACGCATGGACGAACAGACAAACGGACGAACAGACGCACGGACGAATAGTCGCACGGACAAACAGATGCACGGACGAATAGACGCATGAACGAACAGACGCACAGACAAAAATACGCACGGACAAACAGACGCACGGAAGAACAGACGCACGGACGAACAGACGCACGGACGAACAGACGCACGGACGAACAGATGCACGGACGAACAGACGCACGGAAGAAAAGACGCACGGACGAACAGACGCACAGACGAACAGACGCACGGACGAACAGACGCACGGACGAACAGACATACGGATGAACAGACGCATGGACGAACGGACGGACGGACGAACAGACGCACGGACGAACAGACGCACGGACAAACAGATGCACGGACGAACAGACGCATGGACGAACAGACGCACAGACAAACAGACGCACGGACAAACAGACGCACGGATGAACAGACACACGGACGTACAGACGCACGGACGAACAGGCGCACGGACGAACACACGCACGGACAAACAGACGCACGGACGAACCTTATTTTCGTCATATTATCGAGGTATGATCTAAATATGGTAAAAAAAATGAATACACCGATATTTCAATCTTGATCATCTATTTATCCCTTACTTTTCGTCATTTTAGAGATGTATGATTGAAAAAAGTTTCGAAAATGTATATTGTCACCGAAATTTCAATTTTTATCCGTTATTTCGCCATTATTTTCGTTATTTTCTCAAACTATGATCAAATAAGGTTCGAAATTGGTTCTGTTTGGAAAAACAGATGTACGGATGAACAAACGCATGGACGAACAGACGCACATACGAACTGAATCATGAAAGAAATATCGCTTGGACGATCTGACGCCCGGTCGAACCTTATATTCGTCATTTATTTAAGGTTTGATCGTAAAAAGCTATGAAACGAAATAATTCACCGATATTTCAATCTTGTTTCTCTTAATCGCCCCTATTTTCGTAATTTTAGCGAGGTATGATCGGAAAAAAATTTCTAAATCGGACAATTTCACCAAATTTATATTTAATCCAATATTTTGCCCTTATTTTTATTATTTTCTAAAGGTATGACCGAAAAAAATTTCGAAAACGGTTCTGTTCGGACAAACAGATCTTCATCTGTTTGACGAACAGACGCATGGACAAAAACACGCACAGACGAACAGACGAAAGGATGAACAGACGCATGGATGAACAGACGCAAGGACGAACAGACGCTCGGACTAACAGACGCATGAACCAACAGACGCACGGACGAATAGTCGAACGGATGAAAGACTAACGGACGAACAGACATTCGGACGAGCAGACGCACGGAACAACGGTCGCACTTTCGAAGAGACGCACAGATTAACAGACGCTCGGACGAACAGACGCACGAACGAACAGATGCATGGACGAACAAACGCATGGACGAACAGACGCACGGACGAACTTTATTTTCGTCATGCTATCGAGGTATGATCTAAAAAAGGTAAAAAACCAATGAATTCAACGATATTTCAATCTTGTTCGTCTATTTATCCCTTACTTTTCGTCATTTTAGAATGGTATGATTGAAAAAAGTTTCGAAAATGTATATTGTCACCGAAATTTCAATTTTTATCCACTATTTCGTCTTTAAATTCGTTATTTTCTCAAGCTTTGATCAAATAAGGTTCGAAATTGGTTCTGTTTGGAGAAACAGATGTACGGATGAACAAACGCATGGACGAACAGATGCACGGACGAACAGGTTCACAGACAAACAAACGCACGGACGAACCTTATTTTCGTCATTCTATCGAGGTATGATCTAAAAAAGGTAAAATAACAAATGAATTTAACAATATTTCAATTTTGTTCATCTATGTCACCCTTTTTTTTCGTCATATTAGAGAGGTATGATCGAAAAAAGTTTTGAAAATGGATAATTTCACTGAAATTTCATTTTTTAAACATTATTTCGCTCTTATTTTCGTTATTTTTCTCAAGTTATGATCGAAAATGTTCGACATTGGTTCTGTTCAGACAATCAGATGTACGGACGAACAGACGCACGGACGAACAGACGCACGGACGAACAGACGCATGGACAAACAGACGCATGGACGTACAGACGCACGGACAAACAGACGCACGGACGAACACACGCACGGACGAACAGACGCACGGATGAACAGACGCTCTGACGAACATACGCATGAACGAACAGATGCACGGGGGTACAGACGCACGGACAAACAGATGCACGGACGAACAAACTCACGGACGAACAGACGCACGGACGAACCTTATTTTCGTCCTTTTATCGAGGTATGATCTAAATATGGTAAAAAAAATGAATACACCGATATTTCAATCTTGATCATCTATTTATCCCTTACTTTTCGTCATTTTAGAGATGTATGATTCAAAATAGTTTCGAAAATGTATATTGTCACCGAAATTTCAATTTTTATCCACTATTTCGCCATTATATTCGTTATTTTCTCAAACTATGATCAAATAAGGTTCGAAATTGATTCTGTTTGGAGAAACAGACGCACGGATGAACAGATACATGGACGAACAGACGCACGGACGAACAGACGCAATTACGAACAGAGGCACGAATAAACAGACGCAGGGACAAACAGATGCGCGGACGACCAGACGCACGGACAAACAGACTTACGGACGAACAGACGCACGGACGAACAGACGCACGGACAAACAGACGCACGGACGAACAGACGCACGGATGAACAGATGAAGGGACAAAAAAACACATGGACGAACAGACACATTGACAAACAGACACATGGACGAACAGACCTACGTACGAACAGACGCATGGACGAAGAGACGCACGGACGAAAAGACGCACGGACGAAAAGACGCACGGACAAACAGACGTTCGGATGAACAGACGCACGGACAAACAAACGCACGGAAAAGCAGACGAACGGACGAACAGACGCACAGACGTAAAGACGCACGGAAAAACAGACGCACAGGCGAGCAGACGCACGGACGAACAGACACACGGACGAACAGACGTACTAACTAACAAACGCATGGACGAACAGACGCACGGACGAATAGACGTATGGACGAACAGACGCACGGACGAACAGACGCAAGGACGAACAGACGCACGGATGAACAGACGCACGGACAAACAGACGCGCGGATGGACAGACGCACGGACAAACAGACGCACGGACGGACAGACGCACGGACGAACAGCTGCACGGACGAACAGTCGCACGGTCGAACAGACGCACGGATGAACAGACGCATGGACGAACAGACGCATGGACGAACAGACGCAAGGACTAACAGACGCACGGACAAACAGACGCACGGACAAACAGATGCGCGGACGAACAGACGCACGGACGAACAGACGCACGGACAAACAGACGCACGGACAAACAGACGCACGGTCGAACAGACGCACGGATGAACAGACTCAAGGACGAACAGACGCACAGACGAACAGACGCACAGATGAACAGATGCATGGACGAACAGACGCACGGACGAACAGACATACGGATGAACAGACGCACGGACAAACAGACGCACGAAAGAACAGACGCACGGTCGAACAGACGCACCGATGAACAGACGCATGGACGAACAGTCGCACAGACAAACAGACGCACGGACGAATAGACGCTCGGATGAACAGAGCCACGGACGAACAGATTTCACGAACAAACAGACGCACCGACGAACAGACGCACGGACGAGCAGACGAAGGGACAAAAAAACACATGGACGAACAGACGCATTGATTCAACAGACACATGGACGAACAGACGCACGGACGAACAGACGCAAGGACGAAGAGACGCACGGACGAACAGACGCACGGACGAACAGACGCACGGACGAACAGACGTTCGGATGAACAGACGCACGGACAAATAGACGCACAGAAAAGAACACTCTAAAACAAACAGACGCGCAGACGAACAGACGCACAGACGTACAGACGCACGGATAAACAGACGCACAGATGAAAAAACGCACGGACGAACAGACACACGGACGAACAGACGCACTAACGAACAAACGCATGGACGAACAGACGCACGGACGAACAGACGCACGGATGAACAGACGCATGGACGAACAGACGCAAGGACGAACAGACGCACGGATGAACAGACGCATGGACGAACAGACGCATGGACGAACAGACGCAAGGACGAACAGACGCACGGACAAACAGATGCACGGACAAACAGATGCGTGGACGAACAGACGCAAGGACGAACAGACGCACCGACAAACAGACGCATGGACGAACAGACGCACGGTCGAACAGACATACGGATGAACAGACGCACAAGCGAACAGACGCACGGAAGAACATATGCATGGACGAACAGACGCACGGGTGAACAGACTCACGGACGAACAGACGCACGGACGTACAGACGCACGGATGAACAGACGCACAGGCGAACAGACGCACGGACGAACAGACGCACGGAAGAAAAGTCGCACGGACGAACAGACGCACAGACGAACAGACGCACGGACGAACAGACGCAAGGACGAACAGACATACGGATAAACAGACGCATGGACGAACAGACAAACGGACGAACAGACGCACGGACGAACAGACGCACGGGCAAACAGATGCATGGACGAACAGACGCATGAACGAACAGACACACAAACAAAAAGACGCACGGACAAACAGACGCACGGACGAACAGACGCACGGACGAACAGACGCACGGACGAACAGACGCAAGGACGAACAGATGCACGGACAAAAACACGCACGGACGAACAGACTCACGGACGAACAGACCCAAGGACGAAGTTTATTTTCGTCATTTTATCGAGTTATGATCTAAAAAAGGTAAAAAACGAATGAATTCACCGATATTTCATTCTTGTTCATTTATTTCCTCCTTGTATTTCGACATTTTATAGAGGTATGATTGAAAAAAGTTGCGAAAATGGATAATGTCACCAAATCTTCAATTTTTATCCAACATTTCGCCCTTATGTTCGTTAATTTCTCGAGCTATGATCAAAAAAAATGTCCGAAATTGGTTCTGTTCGGACAAACAGATGTACGGACGAACAGACGCATGGACGAACAGACGCACAGACGAACAGACGCACGGACGAACAGACGCACGGGCGAACAGTCGCACGGATGAACAGACGCACGGACGAACAGACGCACGGACGAACAGACGCACGGACGAACAGACGCACGGATGAACTGACGCACGGATGAACAGACGCACGGACGAACAGACGCATGGACAAACAGACGCACGGACAAACAGACGCACGGACAAACAGATGCACGGACGAACACACGCACGAACGAACAGACGCACGGACGAACAGACGCACGGACGAACCGACGCACAGACAAACAGACGCACGGACGAACAGACGCACGGATGAACAGACGCAAGGATGAACAGACGCACGGACGAACAGATGCACGGACAACAGACACACGGACGTACAGATGCACGGACAAACAGACGCACGGACGAACACACGAACGGACAAACAGACGCACGGATGAACAGACGCTCGGACGAACAGACGAAAGAACGAACAGACGCACGGACGAATAGTCGAACGGATGACAGACTAACGGACGAACAGACATTCGGACGAACAGACGCACGGACGAACCTTATTTTCGTCCTTTTATTGAGGTTTGATCTAAATATGGTAAAAAACGAATGAATTCACCGATATTTCAATCTAGTTCATCTATTTTCCCCTATTTTTTCGTCATTTTATGGAGGTATGATAGAAAAAGGTTTCGAAAATGTATATTGTCACTGAAATTTCAATTTTTATCTACTATTTCGCCCTTATGTTCGTTATTTTCTCAAGCTATGATCAAAAAAATGTTCGAAATTAGTTCTGTGTGGAGAAATAGATGTACGGATGAACAGTCGCATGGACGAATAGACGCACAGACGAGTAGTCGCACGGACGAACAGACGCACGGACGAACTGAAGCATGAAGGAACAATCGCTCGGACGATCAGTCGCCCGGTCGAACCTTATTTTCGTCATTTTATTAAGGTATGATCGAAAAAAGCTAAGAAACGAAATAATTCACCGATATTTCAATCATGTTTCTCTTTATCGACCCTATTTTCGTAATTTCAGCGAGGTATGATTGAAAAAAAATTTCGAAAACGGACAATTTCACCAAATTTATATTTTATCCAATATTTTGCCCTTATTTTCATTATTTTCTAAAGGTATGATCGAAAACAATTTCGAAAACGGTTCTGTTCGGGCAAACAGATGAACAGACGAACAGACGCTTGGACAAAAAACTCGCACAGACGAACAGAAAAACGGATGAACAGACGCATGGATAAACAGACGCACAGACGAACAGACGCACGGACGAATATTGGCACGAACGATAAGACCCACGGACGAACAGACGCATGGACGAAAATAGCACGGACGTACATACGCACATACGAACAGACGCACGGAAGAACGGAAGCAGGGTCGAACAGGCGCACGGTTGAACAGTCGCTCGGATGAATAGACGCACGGACGAAAAGACGCACGGAGGAACAGACGCACGGAAAAAATTATCATGGACGAACGGACGCATTGACGAACAGACACACTTACGAACAGACGCACGGATGAACTGAAGCATGAAGGAACAATCGCTCGCACGATCAGACTTACGGACGAACCTAATTTTCGTCATTTTATTAAGGTATGACCGAAGAAAACTAAAAAACGAATTATTTCACCGATATTTCAATCTTGTTCCCCTTTTTTGCCATTATTTTCGTAATTTTAGCGAGGTATAATCGAATAAAAGTTTCAAAAACGGACTATTTCACCAAATTTGTATTTATATTCAATATTTAGCCCTTATTATAATTATTTCCTAAAGGTATCATCAAAAAAAATTTCGAAAACGGTTGTGTTCGGACAAACAGATGTACGGACCAACAAACGCATGAACAAACAGACGCACAGACGAACAGACGGACGGACAAACAGACGCACGGACAAACAGTCGCATGGACAAACAGACGCACGGACGAACAGACGCACGGACGTATAGACGCACGGACGAACAGAAACATGGACGAACAGACGCACGGACGAACAGACGCACGGACGAACAGACGCACAGACGAACAGACGCACTGAAAAGCAGACGCACGGACGAATAGACGCACGGTCGAAGTGACATACGGATGAACAGACGCACGGTCGAACAGACGCACGGACGAACAGACGCACGGACATACATACGCACGGACGAACAGACGCACGGATGAACAGATGAAGGGACAAAAAAACACATGGACGAACAGACGCATTGACAAACAGATGCGCGGACGAACAGACGCACGGACGAACAGACGCACGGACAAACAGACGCACGGACGAACAGACGCACGGTCTAACAGCCGCACGGATGAACAGACTCATGGACGAACAGACGCACAGACGAACAGACGCACGGATAAACAGAAGCATGGACGAACAGACGCACGGACGAACAGACATACGGATGAACAGACGCACGGACAAACAGAAGCACGGAGGAACAGACGCACGGTCGAACAGACGCACGGATGAACAGACGCATGGACGAACAGACGCACAGACGAACAGACGCACGGATGAACAGATGCATGGACGTACAGACGCATGGACGAACAGACGCAAGGACTAACAGACGCACGGACAAACAGACGCACGGTCGAACAGACGCACGGATGAACAGACGCATGGACGAACAGACGCACAGACGAACAAACACACGGATGAACAGACGCATGGACGAACAGAAGCATGGACTAACAGACGCACGGACAAACAGACGCACGGACAAACAGATGCGCGGACGAACAGACGCACGGACGAAAAGACGCACGGACAAACAGACGCACGGACGAACAGACGCACGGTCTAACAGACGCACGGATGAACAGACTCATGGACGAACAGACGCACAGACGAACACACGCACGGATGAACAGATGCATGGACGAACAGACGCACGGACGAACAGACATACGGATGAACAGACGCACGGACAAACAGACGCACGGAAGAACAGACGCACGGTCGAACAGACGCACGGATGAACAGACGCATGGACGAACCGACGCACAGACGAACAGACGCACGGATGAACAGATGCATGGACGTACAGACGCACGGACGAATAGACGCACAGGCGAACAGACGCACGGACGAACAGACGCACGGAAGAAAAGTCGCACGGACGAACAGACGCACAGACGAACAGACGCACGGACGAAAAGACGCAAGGACGAACAGACATCCGAATGAACAGACGCATGGACGAACAGACAAATGGACGAACAGACGCACGGACGAACAGACGCACGGACAAACAGATGCACGGACGAATAGACGCATGAACGAACAGACGCACAGACAAAAAGACGCACGGACAAACAGACTTACGGACGAACAGACGCACGGACGAACAGACGCACGGACAGACAGACGCACGGACGAACAGACGCACGGATGAACAGATGAAGGGACAAAAAAACACATGGACGAACAGACACATTGACAAACAGACACATGGACGAACAGACCTACGGACGAACAGACGCATGGACGAAGAGACTCACGGACGAACAGACGCACGGACGAAAAGACGCACGGACAAACAGACGTTCGGATGAACAGACGCACGGACAAACAAACGCACGGAAAAGCAGACGCACGGACGAACAGACGCACAGACGTAAAGACGCACGGAAAAACAGACGCACAGGCGAGCAGACGCACGGACGAACAGACACACGGACGAACAGACGTACTAACTAACAAACGCATGGACGAACAGACGCACGGACGAATAGACGTATGGACGAACAGACGCACGGACGAACAGACGCAAGGACGAACAGACGCACGGATGAACAGACGCACGGACAAACAGACGCGCGGATGAACAGACGCACGGACAAACAGACGCACGGACGAACAGACGCACGGACGAACAGCTGCACGGACGAACAGTCGCACGGTTGAACAGACGCACGGATGAACAGACGCATGGACGAACAGACGCATGGACGAACAGACGCAAGGACTAACAGACGCACGGACAAACAGACGCACGGACAAACAGATGCGCGGACGAACAGACGCACGGACGAACAGACGCACGGACAAACAGACACACGGACAAACAGACGCACCGTCGAACAGACGCACGGATGAACAGACTCATGGACGAACAGACGCACAGACGAACAGACGCACAGATGAACAGATGCATGGACGAACAGACGCACGGACGAACAGACATACGGATGAACAGACGCACGGACAAACAGACGCACGAAAGAACAGACGCACGGTCGAACAGACGCACGGATGAACAGACGCATGGACGTACAGACTCACGGACGAATAGACGCACAGGCGAACAGATGCACGGACGAACAGACGCACGGAAGAAAAATCGCACGGACGAACAGACGCACAGACGAACAGACGCACGGACGAACAGACGCAAGGACGAACAGACATACGGATGAACAGACGCATGGACGAACAGACAAACGGACGAACAGACGCACGGACGAACAGACGCACGGACAAACAGATGCACGGACGAATAGACGCATGAACGAACAGACGCACAGACAAAAAGACGCACGGACAAACAGACTTACGGACGAACAGACGCACGGACGAACAGACGCACGGACGAACAGACGCACGGACGAACAGATGCACGGACAAAAACACGCAAGGACGAACAGACTCACGGACGAACAGACTCACGGATGAACTGACGCTCGGACGAACTACCACACGAACGAACAGATGCACGGACGAACAAACGCACGGACGATCAGACGCAAGGACGAACTTTATTTTCGTCATTTTATCGAGTTATGATCTAAAAAAGGTAAAAAACGAATGAACTCACCGATATTTCATTCTTGTTCATTTATTTCCTCCTTGTATTTAAACATTTTAGATAGGTATGATTGAAAAAAGTTGCGAAAATGGATAATGTCACCAAAATTTCAATTTTTATCCAACATTTCGCCCTTTTGCTCGTTAATTTCTCGAGCTATGATCAAAAAAAATGTTCGAAATTGGTTCTGTTCGGACAAACAGATGAACGGACGAACAGACGCACGGACGAACAGACGCACAGACGAACAGACGCACGGACGAACAGACGCACGGGCGAACAGACTCAAGGACGAACAGACATACGGATAAACAGACGCATGAACGAACAGACGCACAAACAAAAAGACGCACGGACAAACAGACGCACGGACGAACAGACGCACGGACGAACAGACGCACGGACGAACAGACGCAAGGACGAACAGATGCACGGACAAAAACACGCACGGACGAACAGACTCACGGACGAACAGACCCAAGGACGAAGTTTATTTTCGTCATTTTATCGAGTTATGATCTAAAAAAGGTAAAAAACGAATGAATTCACCGATATTTCATTCTTGTTCATTTATTTCCTCCTTGTATTTCGACATTTTATAGAGGTATGATTGGAAAAAGTTGCGAAATTGGATAATGTCACCAAATCTTCAATTTTTATCCAACATTTCGCCCTTATGTTCGTTAATTTCTCGAGCTATGATCAAAAAAAATGTCCGAAATTGGTTCTGTTCGGACAAACAGATGTACGGACGAACAGACGCATGGACGAACAGACGCACAGACGAACAGACGCACGGACGAACAGACGCACGGGCGAACAGTCGCACGGATGAACAGACGCACGGACGAACAGACGCACGGACGAACAGACGCACGGACGAACAGACGCACGGATGAACTGACGCACGGATGAACAGACGCACGGACGAACAGACGCATGGACAAACAGACGCACGGACAAACAGACGCACGGACAAACAGATGCACGGACGAACACACGCACGAACGAACAGACGCACGGACGAACAGACGCACGGACGAACCGACGCACAGACAAACAGACGCACGGACGAACAGACGCACGGATGAACAGACGCAAGGATGAACAGACGCACGGACGAACAGACGCACGGACAACAGACACACGGACGTACAGATGCACGGACAAACAGACGCACGGACGAACACACGAACGGACAAACAGACGCACGGATGAACAGACGCTCGGACGAACAGACGAAAGAACGAACAGACGCACGGACGAATAGTCGAACGGATGACAGACTAACGGACGAACAGACATTCGGACGAACAGACGCACGGACGAACCTTATTTTCGTCCTTTTATTGAGGTTTGATCTAAATATGGTAAAAAACGAATGAATTCACCGATATTTCAATCTAGTTCATCTATTTTCCCCTATTTTTTCGTCATTTTATGGAGGTATGATAGAAAAAGGTTTCGAAAATGTATATTGTCACTGAAATTTCAATTTTTATCTACTATTTCGCCCTTATGTTCGTTATTTTCTCAAGCTATGATCAAAAAAATGTTCGAAATTAGTTCTGTGTGGAGAAATAGATGTAAGGATGAACAGTCGCATGGACGAATAGACGCACAGACGAGTAGTCGCACGGACGAACAGACGCACGGACGAACTGAAGCATGAAGGAACAATCGCTCGGACGATCAGTCGCCCGGTCGAACCTTATTTTCGTCATTTTATTAAGGTATGATCGAAAAAAGCTAAGAAACGAAATAATTCATCGATATTTCAATCATGTTTCTCTTTATCGACCCTATTTTCGTAATTTCAGCGAGGTATGATTGAAAAAAAATTTCGAAAACGGACAATTTCACCAAATTTATATTTTATCCAATATTTTGCCCTTATTTTCATTATTTTCTAAAGGTATGATCGAAAACAATTTCGAAAACGGTTCTGTTCGGGCAAACAGATGAACAGACGAACAGACGCTTGGACAAAAAACTCGCACAGACGAACAGAAAAACGGATGAACAGACGCATGGATAAACAGACGCACAGACGAACAGACGCACGGACGAATATTGGCACGAACGATCAGACCCACGGACGAACAGACGCATGGATGAAAATAGCACGGACGTACATACGCACATACGAACAGACGCACGGAAGAACGGAAGCAGGGTCGAACAGGCGCACGGTTGAACAGTCGCTCGGATGAATAGACGCACGGACGAAAAGACGCACGGAGGAACAGACGCACGGAAAAAATTATCATGGACGAACGGACGCATTGACGAACAGACACACTTACGAACAGACGCACGGACGAACTGAAGCATGAAGGAACAATCGCTCGCACGATCAGACTTACGGACGAACCTAATTTTCGTCATTTTATTAAGGTATGACCGAAGAAAACTAAAAAACGAATTATTTCACCGATATTTCAATCTTGTTCCCCTTTTTTGCCATTATTTTCGTAATTTTAGCGAGGTATAATCGAATAAAAGTTTCAAAAACGGACTATTTCACCAAATTTGTATTTATATTCAATATTTAGCCCTTATTATAATTATTTCCTAAAGGTATCATCAAAAAAAATTTCGAAAACGGTTGTGTTCGGACAAACAGATGTACGGACCAACAAACGCATGAACAAACAGACGCACAGACGAACAGACGGACGGACAAACAGACGCACGGACAAACAGTCGCACGGACAAACAGACGCACGGACGAACAGACGCACGGACGAATAGACGCACGGACGAACAGAAACATGGACGAACAGACGCACGGACGAACAGACGCACGGACGAACAGACGCACAGACGAACAGACGCACTGAAAAGCAGACGCACGGACGAATAGACGGACGGACGAACAGACATACGGATGAACAGACGCACGGTCGAACAGACGCATGGACGAACAGACGCACGTACATACATACGCACGGACGAACAGACGCACGGATGAACAGATGAAGGGACAAAAAAACACATGGACGAACAGACGCATTGACAAACAGACACATGTGTGAACAGACGCACGGACGAACAGACGCATGGACGAAGAGACGCACGGACAAACAGACGCACGGACAAACAGATGCGCGGACGAACAGACGCACGGACGAACAGACGCACGGACAAACAGACGCACGGACGAACAGACGCACGGTCTAACAGACGCACGGATGAACAGACTCATGGACGAACAGACGCAGAGACGAACAGACGCACGGATAAACAGAAGCATGGACGAACAGACGCACGGACGAACAGACATACGGATGAACAGACGCACGGACAAACAGACGCACGGAAGAACAGACGCACGGTCGAACAGACGCACGGATGAACAGACGCATGGACGAACAGACGCACAGACGAACAGACGCACGGATGAACAGATGCATGGACGTACAGACGCATGGACGAACAGACGCAAGGACTAACAGACGCACGGACAAACAGACGCACGGTCGAACAGACGCACGGATGAACAGACGCATGGACGAACAGACGCACAGACGAACAGACACACGGATGAAATGACGCATGGGCGAACAGAAGCATGGACGAACAGACGCAAGGACTAACAGACGCACGGACAAACAGACGCACGGACAAACAGATGCGCGGACGAACAGACGCACGGACGAAAAGACGCACGGACAAACAGACGCACGGACAAACAGACGCACGGTCTAACAGACGCACGGATGAACAGACTCATGGACGAACAGACGCACAGACGAACACACGCACGGATGAACAGATGCATGGACGAACAGACGCACGGACGAACAGACATACGGATGAACAGACGCACGGACAAACAGACGCACGGAAGAACAGACGCACGGTCGAACAGACGCACGGATGAACAGACGCATGGACGAACAGACGCACAGACGAACAGACGCACGGATGAACAGATGCATGGACGTACAGACGCACGGACGAATAGACGCACAGGCGAACAGACGCACGGACGAACAGACGCACGGAAGAAAAGTCGCACGGACGAACAGACGCACAGACGAACAGACGCACGGACGAAAAGACGCAAGGACGAACAGACATCCGAATGAACAGACGCATGGACGAACAGACAAACGGACGAACAGACGCACGGACGAACAGACGCACGGACAAACAGATGCACGGACGAATAGACGCATGAACGAACAGACGAACAGACAAAAAGACGCACGGACAAACAGACTTACGGACGAACAGACGCACGGACGAACAGACGCACGGACAAACAGACGCACGGACGAACAGGCGCACGGAAGAACAGATGAAGGGACAAAAAAACACATGGACGAACAGAAACATTGACAAACAGACACATGGACGAACAGACCTACGGACGAACAGACGCATGCACGAAGAGACGCACGGACGAACAGACGCACGGACGAAAAGACGCACGGACAAACAGACGGTCGGATGAACAGACGCACGGACAAACAAACGCACGGAAAAGCAGACGCACGGACGAACAGACGCACAGACGTAAAGACGCACGGAAAAACAGACGCACAGGCGAGCAGACGCACGGACGAACAGACACACGGACGAACAGACGTACTAACTAACAAACGCATGGACGAACAGACGCACGGACGAATAGACGTATGGACGAACAGACGCACGGACGAACAGACGCAAGGACGAACAGACGCACGGATGAACAGACGCACGGACAAACAGACGCGCGGATGAACAGACGCACGGACAAACAGACGCACGGACGAACAGACGCACGGACGAACAGCTGCACGTACGAACAGTCGCACGGTCGAACAGACGCACGGAGGAACAGACGCACGGAAAAAATTATCATGGACGAACGGACGCATTGACGAACAGACACACTTACGAACAGACGCACGGACGAACTGAAGCATGAAGGAACAATCGCTCGCACGATCAGACTTACGGACGAACCTAATTTTCGTCATTTTATTAAGGTATGACCGAAGAAAACTAAAATACGAATTATTTCACCGATATTTCAATCTTGTTCCCCTTTTTTGCCATTATTTTCGTAATTTTAGCGAGGTATAATCGAATAAAAGTTTCAAAAACGGACTATTTCACCAAATTTGTATTTATATTCAATATTTAGCCCTTATTATAATTATTTCCTAAAGGTATCATCAAAAAAAATTTCGAAAACGGTTGTGTTCGGACAAACAGATGTACGGACCAACAAACGCATGAACAAACAGACGCACAGACGAACAGACGGACGGACAAACAGACGCACGGACAAACAGTCGCACGGACAAACAGACGCACGGACGAACAGACGCACGGACGTATAGACGCACGGACGAACAGAAACATGGACGAACAGACGCACGGACGAACAGACGCACGGACGAACAGACGCACAGACGAACAGACGCACTGAAAAGCAGACGCACGGACGAATAGACGCACGGTCGAACAGACATACGGATGAACAGACGCACGGTCGAACAGACGCACGGACGAACAGACGCACGGACATACATACGCACGGACGAACAGACGCACGGATGAACAGATGAAGGGACAAAAAAACACATGGACGAACAGACGCATTGACAAACAGACACATGTGTGAACAGACGCACGGACGAACAGACGCATGGACGAAGAGACGCACGGACAAACAGACGCACGGACAAACAGATGCGCGGACGAACAGACGCACGGACGAACAGACGCACGGACAAACAGACGCACGGACGAACAGACGCACGGTCTAACAGCCGCACGGATGAACAGACTCATGGACGAACAGACGCACAGACGAACAGACGCACGGATAAACAGAAGCATGGACGAACAGACGCACGGACGAACAGACATACGGATGAACAGACGCACGGACAAACAGAAGCACGGAGGAACAGACGCACGGTCGAACAGACGCACGGATGAACAGACGCATGGACGAACAGACGCACAGACGAACAGACGCACGGATGAACAGATGCATGGACGTACAGACGCATGGACGAACAGACGCAAGGACTAACAGACGCACGGACAAACAGACGCACGGTCGAACAGACGCACGGATGAACAGACGCATGGACGAACAGACGCACAGACGAACAGACACACGGATGAACAGACGCATGGACGAACAGAAGCATGGACTAACAGACGCACGGACAAACAGACGCACGGACAAACAGATGCGCGGACGAACAGACGCACGGACGAAAAGACGCACGGACAAACAGACGCACGGACGAACAGACGCACGGTCTAACAGACGCACGGATGAACAGACTCATGGACGAACAGACGCACAGACGAACACACGCACGGATGAACAGATGCATGGACGAACAGACGCACGGACGAACAGACATACGGATGAACAGACGCACGGACAAACAGACGCACGGAAGAACAGACGCACGGTCGAACAGACGCACGGATGAACAGACGCATGGACGAACCGACGCACAGACGAACAGACGCACGGATGAACAGATGCATGGACGTACAGACGCACGGACGAATAGACGCACAGGCGAACAGACGCACGGACGAACAGACGCACGGAAGAAAAGTCGCACGGACGAACAGACGCACAGACGAACAGACGCACGGACGAAAAGACGCAAGGACGAACAGACATCCGAATGAACAGACGCATGGACGAACAGACAAATGGACGAACAGACGCACGGACGAACAGACGCACGGACAAACAGATGCACGGACGAATAGACGCATGAACGAACAGACGCACAGACAAAAAGACGCACGGACAAACAGACTTACGGACGAACAGACGCACGGACGAACAGACGCAAGGACAGACAGACGCACGGACGAACAGACGCACGGATGAACAGATGAAGGGACAAAAAAACACATGGACGAACAGACACATTGACAAACAGACACATGGACGAACAGACCTACGGACGAACAGACGCATGGACGAAGAGACTCACGGACGAACAGACGCACGGACGAAAAGACGCACGGACAAACAGACGTTCGGATGAACAGACGCACGGACAAACAAACGCACGGAAAAGCAGACGCACGGACGAACAGACGCACAGACGTAAAGACGCACGGAAAAACAGACGCACAGGCGAGCAGACGCACGGACGAACAGACACACGGACGAACAGACGTACTAACTAACAAACGCATGGACGAACAGACGCACGGACGAATAGACGTATGGACGAACAGACGCACGGACGAACAGACGCATGGACGAACAGACGCACGGATGAACAGACGCACGGACAAACAGACGCGCGGATGAACAGACGCACGGACAAACAGACGCACGGACGAACAGACGCACGGACGAACAGCTGCACGGACGAACAGTCGCACGGTTGAACAGACGCACGGATGAACAGACGCATGGACGAACAGACGCATGGACGAACAGACGCAAGGACTAACAGACGCACGGACAAACAGACGCACGGACAAACAGATGCGCGGACGAACAGACGCACGGACGAACAGACGCACGGACAAACAGACGCACGGACAAACAGACGCACCGTCGAACAGACGCACGGATGAACAGACTCATGGACGAACAGACGCACAGACGAACAGACGCACAGATGAACAGATGCATGGACGAACAGACGCACGGACGAACAGACATACGGATGAACAGACGCACGGACAAACAGACGCACGAAAGAACAGACGCACGGTCGAACAGACGCACGGATGAACAGACGCATGGACGTACAGACTCACGGACGAATAGACGCACAGGCGAACAGATGCACGGACGAACAGACGCACGGAAGAAAAATCGCACGGACGAACAGACGCACAGACGAACAGACGCACGGACGAACAGACGCAAGGACGAACAGACATACGGATGAACAGACGCATGGACGAACAAACGGACGAACAGACGCACGGACGAACAGACGCACGGACAAACAGATGCACGGACGAATAGACGCATGAACGAACAGACGCACAGACAAAAAGACGCACGGACAAACAGACTTACGGACGAACAGACGCACGGACGAACAGACGCACGGACGAACAGACGCACGGACGAACAGATGCACGGACAAAAACACGCAAGGACGAACAGACTCACGGACGAACAGACTCACGGATGAACTGACGCTCGGACGAACTACCACACGAACGAACAGATGCACGGACGAACAAACGCACGGACGATCAGACGCAAGGACGAACTTTATTTTCGTCATTTTATCGAGTTATGATCTAAAAAAGGTAAAAAACGAATGAACTCACCGATATTTCATTCTTGTTCATTTATTTCCTCCTTGTATTTAAACATTTTAGATAGGTATGATTGAAAAAAGTTGCGAAAATGGATAATGTCACCAAAATTTCAATTTTTATCCAACATTTCGCCCTTTTGCTCGTTAATTTCTCGAGCTATGATCAAAAAAAATGTTCGAAATTGGTTTTGTTCGGACAAACAGATGAACGGACGAACAGACGCACGGACGAACAGACGCACGGGCGAACAGTCGCACGGATGAACAGACGCACAGACGACTAGACGCACGGACGAACAGACGCACAGACGAACAGACGCACTGACGAACAGACGCATGGACGAACAGACATACGGATGACAGACGCACGGAAGAACAGACGCACGGACAAAAAGATGCAAGGACGAACAGACGCATGGACGAACAGCCGCACAGACAAACAGACGCACGCACAAACAGACGTACGGATGAACAGACGCACGGACGAACAGACGCACGGACAAACAAACGCACGGACGAACAGACGCACGGACAATCAGACGCAATGACGAACAGACTCACGGATGAACAGACGCACGGATGAACTGACGCTCGGACGAACTGTCACAAGAACGAACAGATGCACGGACGAACAGACGCACGGACTAACAGACGCACGGACGAACCTTATTTTCGTCATTTTATTAAGGTATGACCGAAGAAAACTAAAAAACGAATAAATTCACCGATATTTCAATCTTGTTCCCATTTTTTGCCATTATTTTCGTAATTTTAGCGAGGTATGATCGAAAAAAAGTTTCAAAAACGGACAATTTCACCAAATTTGTATTTATATTCAATATTTAGCCCTTATTATAATTATTTCCTATAGGTATGATCAAAAAAATTAAGAAAACGGTTGTGTTCGGACAAACAGATGTACGGACCAACAAACGCATGTACACACAGACGCACAGACGAACAGAAGGACGGACAAACAGACGCACGGACAAACAGTCGCACGGACAAACAAACGCACGGACGAACAGACGCACGGACGAATAGACGCACGGACGAACAGAAACATGGACGAACAGACGCACGGACGAACAGACGCACGGACGAACAGACGCACGGACGAACAGACGTTCGGATGAACAGACGCACGGAGAAACAGACGCACGGAAAAACAGACGCACGGACGAACAGACGCACGGACGAACAGACGCACGGACGAACAGACGCACGGACGAACAGACGCACAGACGAACAGACGCACTGAAAAGCAGACGCACTGAAAAGCAGACGCACGGACGAATAGACGCACGGACGAACAGACATACGGATGAACAGACGCACGGACGAACAGACGCACGGACGAACAGACGCACGGACAAACAGACGAAGGGACAAAAAAAACAGATGGACGAACAGACGCATTGACAAACATACACATGGACGAACAGACGCACGGACGAACAGACGCATGGACGAACAGACGCACGGACGAACAGACGCACGGACGAACAGACGCACGGACGAACAGAAGTTCGGATGAACAGACGCACGGACAAATAGACGAACGGAAAAGCAGACGCACGGACGAACAGACAAACGGACGAACAGACGCACTAACGAACAAACGCATGGACGAACAGAAGCACGGACGAATAGACGCACGGATGAACAGATGCATGGACGAACAGACGCACGGACGAACAGACGCAAGGACGAACAGACGCACGAATAAACAGACGCAGGGACAAACAGATGCGCGGACGAACAGACGCACGGACAAACAGACGCATGGACGAACAGACGCACGGACGAACAGACGCACGGACGAACAGACGCACGGTCGAAAAGACGCACGGATGAACAGACGCATGGACGAAAAGACTCATGGACGAACAGACGCAAGGACGAACAGACGCACGGACGAACAGACGCAAGGACGAACAGACGCACGAATAAACAGACGCAGGGACAAACAGATGCGCGGAAGAACAGACGCACGGACAAACAGACGCATGGACGAACAGACGCACGGACGAACAGACGCACGGACGAACAGACGCACGGTCGAAAAGACGCACGGATGAACAGACGCATGGACGAAAAGACTCATGGACGAACAGACGCAAGGACGAACAGACGCAGGGACAAACAGACGCACGGACAAACAGATTCGCGGACGAACAGACGCACGGACGAACAGACGCACGGACAAACAGACGCACGGACGAATAGACGCACGGTCGAACAGACGCACGGATGAACAGACGCGCGGACGAACAGACGCACAGACGAACAGACATACGGATGAACAGACGCACGGATGAACATACGCATGGACGAACAGACGCACGGACGAACAGACGCACAGACGAACAGACGCACGGACGTACAGACGCACGGACGAACAGACGCACGGGCGAACTGACGCACGGACGAACAGACGCACGGAAGAAAATACGCACGGACGAACAGACGTACAGACAAACAGTCGCACGGACAAACAGACGCACGGACGAACAGACGCACGGACGAATAGACGCACGGACGAACAGAAACATGGACGAACAGACGCACGGACGAACAGACGCACGGACGAACAGACGCACAGACGAACAGACGCACTGAAAAGCAGACGCACGGACGAATAGACGCACGGACGAACAGACATACGGATGAACAGACGCACGGTCGAACAGACGCACGGACGAACAGACGCACGGACATAAATACGCACGGACGAACAGACGCACGGATGAACAGATGAAGGGACAAAAAAACACATGGACGAACAGACGCATTGACAAACAGACACATGTGTGAACAGACGCACGGACGAACAGACGCATGGACGAAGAGACGCACGGACAAACAGACGCACGGACAAACAGATGCGCGGACGAACAGACGCACGGACGAACAGACGCACGGACAAACAGACGCACGGACGAACAGACGCACGGTCTAACAGACGCACGGATGAACAGACTCATGGACGAACAGACGCACAGACGAACAGACGCACGGATAAACAGAAGCATGGACGAACAGACGCACGGACGAACAGACATACGGATGAACAGACGCACGGACAAACAGACGCACGGAAGAACAGACGCACGGTCGAACAGACGCACGGATGAACAGATGCATGGACGAACAGACGCACAGACGAACAGACGCACGGATGAACAGATGCATGGACGTACAGACGCATGGACGAACAGACGCAAGGACTAACAGACGCACGGACAAACAGACGCACGGTCGAACAGACGCACGGATGAACAGACTCATGGACGAACAGACGCACAGACGAACACACGCACGGATGAACAGATGCATGGACGAACAGACGCACAGACAAACAGACATACGGATGAACAGACGCACGGACAAACAGACGCACGGAAGAACAGACGCACGGTCGAACAGACGCATTGATGAACAAACGCATGGACGAACAGACGCACAGACGAACAGACGCACGGATGAACAGATGCATGGACGTACAGACGCACGGACGAATAGACGCACAGGCGAACAGACGCACGGACGAACAGACGCTCGGAAGAAAAGTCGCACGGACGAACAGACGCACAGACGAACAGACGCACGGACGAAAAGACGCAAGGACGAACAGACATCCGAATGAACAGACGCATGGACGAACAGACAAACGGACGAACAGACGCACGGACGAACAGACGCACGGACAAACAGATGCACGGACGAATAGACGCATGAACGAACAGACGCACAGACAAAAAGACGCACGGACAAACAGACTTACGGACGAACAGACGCACGGACGAACAGACGCACGGACAAACAGACGCACGGACGAACAGATGCACGGACAAAAACACGCACGGACGAACAGACTCACGGACGAACAGAGGCACGGATGAACTGACGCTCGGACGAACTACCACACGAACGAACAGATGCACGGACGAACAAACGCACGGACGATCAGACGCAAGGACGAACTTTATTTTCGTCATTTTATCGAGTTATGATCTAAAAAAGGTAAAAAACGAATGAACTCACCGATATTTCATTCTTGTTCATTTATTTCCTCCTTGTATTTAAACATTTTAGAGAGGTATGATTGAAAAAAGTTGCGAAAATGGATAATGTCACCAAAATTTCAATTTTTATCCAACATTTCGCCCTTTTGCTCGTTAATTTCTCGAGCTATGATCAAAAAAAATGTTCGAAATTGGTTCTGTTCGGACAAACAGATGAACGGACGAACAGACGCACGGACGAACAGACGCACGGGCGAACAGTCGCACGGATGAACAGACGCACAGACGAACAGACGCACGGACGAACAGACGCACAGACGAACAGACACACTGACGAACAGACGCACGGACGAACAGACATACGGATGAACTGACGCACGGAAGAACAGACATACGGATGAACAGACGCATGGACGAACAGCCGCACGGACGAACAGACGCACGGACGAACAGACGCACGGACAAAATGATGCAAGGACGAACAGACGCATGGACGAACAGCCGCACAGACAAACAGACGCACGCACAAACAGACGCACGGATGAACAGACGCACGGACGAACAGACGCACGGACGAACAAACGCACGGACGAACAGACGCACGGACAATCAGACGCAATGACGAACAGACGCACGGACTAACAGACGCACGGACGAACCTTATTTTCGTCGTTTTATTAAGGTATGACCGAAGAAAACTAAAAAACGAATAAATTCACCGATATTTCAATCTTGTTCCCATTTTTTGCCATTATTTTCGTAATTTTAGCGAGGTATGATCGAAAAAAAGTTTCAAAAACGGACAATTTCACCAAATTTGTATTTATATTCAATATTTAGCCCTTATTATAATTATTTCCTATAGGTATGATCAAAAAAATTTCGAAAACGGTTGTGTTCGGACAAACAGATGTACGGACCAACAAACGCATGTACAAACAGACGCACAGACGAACAGAAGGACGGACAAACAGACGCACGGACAAACAGTCGCACGGACAAACAAACGCACGGACGAACAGACGCACGGACGAATAGACGCACGGACGAACAGAAACATGGACGAACAGACGCACGGACGAACAGACGCACGGACGAAAAGACGCACGGACGAACAGACGTTCGGATGAACAGACGCACGGAGAAACAGACGCACGGAAAAACAGACGCACGGACGAACAGACGCACGGACGAACAGACGCACTGAAAAGCAGACGCACGGACGAATAGACGCACGGACGAACAGACATACGGATGAACAGACGCACGGACGAACAGACGCACGGACGAACAGACGCACGGACAAACAGACGCACGGACGAACAGACGCACGGACGAACAGACGAAGGGACAAAAAAAACAGATGGACGAACAGACGCATTGACAAACATACACATGGACGAACAGACGCACGGACGAACAGACGCATGGACGAACAGACGCACGGACGAACAGACGCACGGACGAACAGACGCACGGACGAACAGAAGTTCGGATGAACAGACGCACGGACAAATAGACGAACGGAAAAGCAGACGCACGGACGAACAGACGCACGGACGAACAGACGCACAGGCGAACAGACGCACGGACGAACAGACAAACGGACGAACAGACGCACTAACGAACAAACGCATGGACGAACAGAAGCACGGACGAATAGACGCACGGATGAACAGATGCATGGACGAACAGACGCACGGACGAACAGACGCAAGGACGAACAGACGCACGAATAAACAGACGCAGGGACAAACAGATGCGCGGACGAACAGACGCACGGACAAACAGACGCATGGACGAACAGACGCACGGACGAACAGACGCACGGACGAACAGACGCACGGTCGAAAAGACGCACGGATGAACAGACGCATGGACGAAAAGACTCATGGACGAACAGACGCAAGGACGAACAGACGCACGGACGAACAGCCGCAAGGACGAACAGACGCACGAATAAACAGACGCAGGGACAAACAGATGCGCGGACGAACAGACGCACGGACAAACAGACGCATGGACGAACAGACGCACGGACGAACAGACGCACGGACGAACAGACGCACGGTCGAAAAGACGCACGGATGAACAGACGCATGGACGAAAAGACTCATGAACGAACTGACGCAAGGACGAACAGACGCAGGGACAAACAGACGCACGGACAAACAGATGCGCGGACGAACAGACGCACGGACGAACAGACGCACGGACAAACAGACGCACGGACGAATAGACGCACGGTCGAACAGACGCACGGATGAACAGACGCGCGGACGAACAGACGCACAGACGAACAGACGCACGGATGAACAGACGCACGGACGAACAGACATACGGATGAACAGACGCACGGATGAACATACGCATGGACGAACAGACGCACGGACGAACAGACGCACGGACGAACAGACGCACGGACGTACAGACGCACGGACGAACAGACGCACTGGCGAACTGACGCACGGACGAACAGACGCACGGAAGAAAAGACGCACGGACGAACAGACGTACAGACGAACAGACGCACGAACGAACCGACGCACGGACGAACAGACATACGGATGAACAGACGCATGGACGAACAGACGCACGGACGAACAGACGCACGGACGAACAGACGCACGGACAAACAGATGCACGGACGAACAGACGCATGGAAGAACAGACGCACAGACAAACAGACGCACGGATGAACAGACGCACGGACGAACAGACGCACGGACGAACAGACGCACGGACGAACAGACGCTCGGACTAACAGTCGCACGGACGAACAGACTCACGGACGAACAGACGCAAGGACGAACAGACATACGGATAAACAGACGCATGGACGAACAGACAAACGGACGAACAGAGGCACGGACGAACAGACGCACGGACAAACAGATGCATGGACGAACAGACGCATGAATGAACAGACGCACAAACAAAAAGACGCACGGACAAACAGACGCACGGACGAACAGACGCACGGACGAACAGACGCACGGACGAACAGACGCAAGGACGAACAGATGCACGGACAAAAACACGCACGGACGAACAGACTCACGGACGAACAGACGCACGGATGAACTGACGCTCGGACGAACTGACATACGAACGAACAGATGCACGGACGAACAGACGCACGGACGATCAGACGCACGGACGAACCTTATTTTCGTCATTTTATCGAGGTATGATCTAAATATGGTAAAAAAATGAATACACCGATATTTCAATCTTGATCATCTATTTATCCCTTACTTTTCGTCATTTTAGAGATGTATGATTCAAAATAGTTTCGAAAATGTATATTGTCACCGAAATTTCAATTTTTATCCACTATTTCGCCATTATATTCGTTATTTTCTCAAACTATGATCAAATAAGGTTCGTAATTGATTCTGTTTGGAGAAACAGACGCTCGGACAAACAGTCGCACGGACGAACAGACTCACGGACGAACAGACGCAAGGACGAACAGACATACGGATAAACAGACGCATGGACGAACAGACAAACGGACGAACAGAGGCACGGACGAACAGACGCACGGACAAACAGATGCATGGACGAACAGACGCATGAATGAACAGACGCACAAACAAAAAGACGCACGGACAAACAGACGCACGGACGAACAGACGCACGGACGAACAGACGCACGGACGAACAGACGCAAGGACGAACAGATGCACGGACAAAAACACGCACGGACGAACAGACTCACGGACGAACAGACGCACGGATGAACTGACGCTCGGACGAACTGACATACGAACGAACAGATGCACGGACGAACAGACGCACGGACGATCAGACGCACGGACGAACCTTATTTTCGTCATTTTATCGAGGTATGATCTAAATATGGTAAAAAAATGAATACACCGATATTTCAATCTTGATCATCTATTTATCCCTTGATTGATGGGATTGATGATTCAAAATAGTTTCGAAAATGTATATTGTCACCGAAATTTCAATTTTTATCCACTATTTCGCCATTATATTCGTTATTTTCTCAAACTATGATCAAATAAGGTTCGTAATTGATTCTGTTTGGAGAAACAGACGCACGGATGAACAGATACTTGGACGAACAGACGCACGGACGAACAGACGCAAGGACGAACAGAGGCACGAATAAACAGACGCAGGGACAAACAGATGCGTGGACGAACAGACGCACGGACAAACAGACGCACGGACGAACAGACGCACGGACGAACAGACGCACGGTCGAACAGACGCACGGATGAACAGACGCATGGACGAACAGACGCATGGACGAACAGACGCAAGGACGAACAGACGCACGGACAAACAGACGCACGGACAAACAGATGCGCGTACGAACAGACGCACGGACGAACAGACGCACGGACAAACAGACGCACGGACGAATAGACGCACGGTCGAACAGACGCACGGATGAACAGACGCATGGACGAACAGACGCACAGACGAACAGACGCACGGATGAAAAGACGCACGGACGAACAGACATACGGATGAACAGACGCACGGATGAACATACGCATGGACGAACAGACGCACGGACGAACAGACGCACGGACGAACAGACGCACGGACGTACAGACGCACGGACGAACAGACGCACAGGTGAACAGACGCACGGACGAACAGACGCACGGAAGAAAAGACGCACGGACGAACAGACGCACAGACGAACAGACGCACGGATGAACAGACGCACGGACGAACAGACATCCTGATGAACAGACGCATGGACGAACAGACGCACGGACGAACAGACGCACGGACAAACAGATGCACGCACGAACAGACGCATGGACGAACAGACGCACAAACAAACAGACGCACGGACAAACAGACGCACGGATGAACAGACGCACGGACGAACAGACGCACGGAGGAACAGACGCACGGACAAACAGACGCACGGACAAACAGTCGCACGGACGAACAGACTCACGGACGAACAGACGCAAGGACGAACAGACATACGGATAAACAGACGCATGGACGAACAGACAAACGGACGAACAGACGCACGGACGAACAGACGCACGGACAAACAGATGCATGGACGAACAGACGCATGAATGAACAGACGCACAAACAAAAAGACGCACGGACAAACAGACGCACGGACGAACAGACGCACGGACGAACAGACGCACGGATGAACTGACGCTCGGACGAACTGACACACGAACGAACAGATGCACGGACGAACAGACGCACGGACGAACAGACGCACGGACGAACCTTATTTTCGTCATTTTATCGAGGTATGATCTAAATATGGTAAAAAAATGAATACACCGATATTTCAATCTTGATCATCTATTTATCCCTTACTTTTCGTCATTTTAGAGATGTATGATTAAAAAAAGTTTCGAAAATGTATATTGTCACCGAAATTTCAATTTTTATCCACTATTTCGCCATTATATTCGTTATTTTCTCAAACTATGATCAAATAAGTTTCGAAATTGATTCTGTTTCGAGAAACAGATGTACGGATGAACAAACGCATGGACGAACAGACGCACATACGAACTGAATCATGAAAGAAAAATCGTTTGGATGATCTGACGCCCGGTCGAACCTTATATTCGTCATTTTTTTAAGGTTTGATCGTAAAAAGCTATGAAACGAAATAATTCACTGATATTTCAATCTTGTTTCTCTTAATCGCCCCTATTTTCGTAATTGTAGCGACGTATGATCGGAAAAAAATTTCTAAATCGGACAATTTCACCAAATTTATATTTAATCCAATATTTTGCCCTTATTTTTATTATTTTCTAAAGGTATGACCGAAAAAAATTTTGAAAACGGTTCTGTTCGGACAAACAGATCTTCATCTGTTTGACGAACAGACGCATGGACAAAAACACGCACAGACGAACAGACGAACGGATGAACAGACGCATGGATGAACAAACGCACGGACGAACAGACGCACGGACGAACAGACGCACGGACGAACAGACATACGGATGAACAGACGCACGGAAGAACAGACGCACGGATGAACATACGCATGGACGAACAGAAGCACGGACGAACAGACGCACGGACGAACAGATGCACGGACGTACACACGCACGGACGAACAGACGCACAGGAAAACAGACGCACGGACGAACAGGCAAACGGATGAACATATGCACGGATGAACAGACGCACGGACGAACAGACGCATGGACAATAGACACACGGATGAACAGACGCATGGACGAACAGACGCACGGACGAACAGACGCACGGACGAACAGACGCACGGACAAACAGATGCACGGACGAACACACGCACGGACGAACAGACGCAATGACGAACAGACGCACGGACGAACCGACGCACAGACAAACAGACGCACGGACGAACAGGCAAACGGATGAACATACGCACGGATGAACAGACGCACGGACGAACAGACGCATGGACAATAGACACACGGACGTACAGACGCACAGACAATTAGACGCACGGACAAACAGACGCACAGATGAACAGACGCTCGAACGAACAGACACATGAACGAACAGACGCACGGACGAATAGTCGAACGGATGACAGACTAACGGACGAACAGTCATTCGGACGAACAGACGCATGGAAGAACGGTCGCACAGTCGAAGAGACGCACAGATTAACAGACGCTCGAACGAACAGACACATGAACGAACAGACGCACGGACGAATAGTCGAACGGATGACAGACTAACGGACGAACAGTCATTCGGACGAACAGACGCATGGAAGAACGGTCGCACAGTCGAAGAGACGCACAGATTAACAGACGCTCGGACGAACAGACGCACGAACGAACAGATGCACGGACGAACAAACGCATGGACGAACAGACGCACGGACGAACTTTATTTTCGTCATGCTATCGAGGTATGATCTAAAAAAGGTAAAAAACCAATGAATTCAACGATATTTAAATCTTGTTCATCTATTTATCCCTTACTTTTCGTCATTTTAGAGTGGTATGATTGAAAAAAGTTTCGAAAATGTATATTGTCACCGAAATTTCAATTTTTATCCACTATTTCGTCTTTATATTCGTTATTTTCTCAAGCTTTGATCAAATAAGGTTCGAAATTGGTTCTGTTTGGAGAAACAGATGTACGGATGAACAAACGCATGGACGAACAGACGCACAGAAGAACAGTCACACGAACGAACATACGCACGGAAGAACAAACGCACGGACGAACAAACGTTCGGACGATCAGACTTACGGACGATCAGAATACGGACAAACAGACGCATGGATTAATAGACGCATGGACAAACAGACGCACGGACAAACAGACGCACGGACAAACAGACGCAGGGACATACAGATGCACGGACGAACAGACGCACGGACGAACAGACGCACGGACGAAGCGACGCATGGACGAACTGACGCACGGACGTAAAGAGGCACGGACGAACAGACGCACGGATGAACAGACGCACAGACGAACAGACGCACGGATGAACAGACGCACAGACGTACAGACGCACGGACGAACCTTATTTTCGTCATTCTATCGAGGTATGATCTAAAAAAGGTAAAATAACAAATGAATTCAACAATATTTCAATCTTGTTCATCTATTTCACCCTTTTTTTTCGTCATATTAGAGAGGTATGATCGAAAAAAGTTTCGAAAACGGATAATTTCACTGAAATTTCATTTTTTAAACATTATTTTGCTCTTATTTTCGTTATTTTCTCAAGCTATGATCGAAAATGTTCGACATTGTTTCTGTTCAGACAATCAGATGTACGGACGAACAGACGCACGGACGAACAGACGCACGGACGAACAGATGCATGGACAAACAGACGCACGGACGTACAGACGCACGGACAAACAGACGCACGGACGAACAGACGCACGGATGAACAGACGCTCGGACGAACATACGCATGAACGAACAGATGCACGGACGTTCAGACGCACGGACAAACAGATGCACGGACGAACAAACTCAGAGACGAACAGACGCACGGACGAACCTTATTTTCGTCCTTTTATTGAGGTAAGATCTAAATATGGTAAAAAACGAATGAATTCACCGATATTTCAATGTAGTTCATCTATTTTCCCCTAACTTTTCGTCATTTTAGGGAGGTATGATAGAAAAAGGTTTCGAAAATGTATATTGTCACTGAAATTTCAATTTTTATCTACTATTTCGCCCTTATGTTCGTTATTTTCTCAAACTATGATCAAAAAAATGTTCGAAATTAGTTCTGTGTGGAGAAATAGATGTACGGATGAACAGACGCATGGACGCATAGACGCACAGACGAGTAGTCGCACGGACGAACAGACGAACGGACGAACAGAAACATGGACGAACAGACGCACGGACGTACAGACGCACGGACGAACAGATGCACGGACGAACAGACGCACGGATGAACTGACGCTCGAACGAACTACCACACGAACGAACAGACGCACGGACAAACAGACGCACGGACGAACAGACTCACGGACAAACAGACGCACGGATGAACTGACGCTCGAACGAACTACCACACGAACGAACAGATGCACGGACGAACAAACGCACGGACGAACTTTATTTTCGTCATGCTATCGAGATTTGGTCTAAAAAATGTATCAAACTAATGAATTCAACGATATTTCAATCTTGTTCATATATTTCCCCCTTTTTTTGTCATATTAGAGAGGTATGATCGAAAAAAGTTTTGAAAATGGATAATTTCACCGAAATTTCAATTTTTATACATTATTTCGCTCTTATGTTCGGTATTTTCTCAAGCTATGATCAAAAAATGTTCGACATTGGTTCTGTTCGGACAATCAGATGTACGGACGAACAAACGCATGGACGAACAGTCGCACAGACAAACAGACGCACGGACGAATAGACGCTCGGATGAACAGAGCCACGGACGAACAGATGCACGAACAAACAGACGCACCGACGAACAGACGCACGGTCGAACAGACGCACGGATGAACAGACGCATGGACGAACAGACGCACGGACGAACAGACATACGGATGAACAGACGCACAAGCGAACAGACGCACGGAAGAACATATGCATGGACGAACAGACGCACGGACGAACAGACTCACGGACGAACAGACGCACGGACGTACAGACGCACGGATGAACAGACGCACAGGCGAACAGACGCACGGACGAACAGACGCACGGAAGAAAAGTCGCACGGACGAACAGACGCACAGACGAACAGACGCACGGACGAACAGACGCAAGGACGAACAGACATACGGATAAACAGACGCATGGACGAACAGACAAACGGACGAACAGACGCACGGACGAACAGACGCACGGGCAAACAGATGCATGGACGAACAGACGCATGAACGAACAGACGCACAAACAAAAAGACGCACGGACAAACAGACGCACGGACGAACAGACGCACGGACGAACAGACGCACGGACGAACAGACGCAAGGACGAACAGATGCACGGACAAAAACACGCACGGACGAACAGACTCACGGACGAACAGACGCTAGGACGAAGTTTATTTTCGTCATTTTATCGAGTTATGATCTAAAAAAGGTAAGAAACGAATGAATTCAACGATATTTCATTCTTGTTCATTTATTTCCTCCTTGTATTTCGACATTTTATAGAGGTATGATTGAAAAAAGTTGCGAAAATGGATAATGTCACCAAAATTTCAATTTTTATCCAACATTTCGCCCTAATATTCGTTAATTTCTCGAGCTATGATCAAAAAAAAATGTTCGAAATTGGTTCTGTTCGGACAAACAGATGTAAGGATGAACAGACGCATGGACGAACAGACGCACAGACGAACACACGCACGGACGAACAGACGCACGGGCGAACAGTCGCACGGATGAACAGACGCACGGACGAACAGACGCACGGACGAACCTTATTTTCGTCATTTTATTGAGGTATGATCTAAATATGGTAAAAAAAATGAATACACCGATATTTCAATCTTGATCATCTATTTATCCCTTACTTTTCGTCATTTTAGAGATGTATGATTGAAAAAAGTTTCGAAAATGTATATTGTCACCGAAATTTCAATTTTTATCCACTATTTCGCCATTATATTCGTTATTTTCTCAAACTATGATCAAATAAGGTTCGAAATTGGTTCTGTTTGGAGAAACAGATGTACGGATGAACAAACGCATGGACGAACAGACGCACATACGAACTGAATCATGAAAGAAAAATCGCTTTGACGATCTGACGCCCGGTCGAACCTTATATTAATCATTTTTTTAAGGTTTGATCGTAAAAAGCTATGAAACGAAATAATTCACCGATATTTCAATCTTGTTTCTCTTAATCGCCCCTATTTTCGTAATTTTTGCGAGGTATGATCGGCAAAAATTTCTAAATCGGACAATTTCACCAAATTTATATTTAATCCAATATTTTGCCCTTATTTTTATTATTTTCTAAAGGTATGACCGAAAAAATTTCGAAAACGGTTCTGTTCGGACAAACAGATCTTCATCTGTTTGACGAACAGACGCATGGACAAAAACACGCACAGACGAACAGACGAACGGATGAACAGACGCATGGATGAACAGACGCACGGACGAACAGACGCACGGACGAACAGACGCACGGACGAACAGGCGCACGGACGAACAGACGCACGGATGAACTGACGCACGGATGAATAGACGCACGGACGAACAGACGCATGAACAAACAGACGCACGGACAAACAGACGGACGGATAACCAGACGCACGGACGAACAGACGCACGGACGAACAGACGCACGGACGAACCGACGCACAGACAAACAGACGCACGGACGAACAGACGCATGGATGAACAGACGCACGGATGAACAGACGCACGGACGAACAGACGCATGGTTAACAGACACACGGACGTACAGACGCACGGACAAAGAGACGCACGGACGAACACACGCACGGACAAACAGACGCAAGGACGAACCTTATTTTCGTCATTTTATCGAGGTATGATCTAAATATGGTAAAAAAATGAATACACCGATATTTCAATCTTGATCATCTATTTATCCCTTACTTTTCGTCATTTTAGAGATGTATGATTGAAAAAAGTTTCGAAAATGTTTATTGTCACCGAAATTTCAATTTTTATCCACTATTTCGCCATTATATTCTTATTTTTTCAAACTATGATCAAATAAGGTTCGAAATTGGTTCTGTTTTGAGAAACAGATGTACGGATGAACAAACGCATGGACGAACAGACGCACATACGAACTGAATCATGAAAGAAAAATCGCTTGGACGATCTGACGCCCGGTCGTACCTTATATTCGTCATTTTTTTAAGGTTTGATCGTAAAGAGCTATGAAACGAAATAATTCACCGATATTTCAATCTTGTTTCTCTTAATCGCCCCTATTTTCGTAATTTTAGCGAGGTATGATCGGGAAAAAATTTCTAAATTGGACAATTTCACCAAATTTATATTTAATCCAATATTTTGCCCTTATTTTTATTATTTTCTAAAGGTATGACCGAAAAAAATTTCGAAAACGGTTCTGTTCGGACAAACAGATCTTCCATTGTTTGACGAATAGACGCATGGACAAAAACACGCACAGACGAACAGACGAACGGATGAACAGACGCTCGGACGAACAGATGCACGGACGAACAGACGCACGGATGAACTGACGCACGGATTAACAGACGCACGGACGAACAGACGCATGGACAAACAGACGCACGGACAAACAGACGCACGGACGTTCAGACGCACGGACGAGCACACGCACGGACGAACAGACGCACGGACGAACAGACGCACGGACGAACCGACGCACAGACGAACAGACGCACGGACCAACAGACGCACGGATGAACAGACGCACGGATGAACAGACGCACGGACGAACAGACGCATGGACAACAGACACACGGACGTACAGACGCACGGAGAAGCAGACGCACGGACGAACACACGCACGGACAAACAGACGCACGGATGAACAGACGCTAGGACGAACAGACGCATGAACGAACAGACGCACGGACGAATAGTCGAACGGGTGACAGACTAACGGACGAACAGACATTCGGACGAACAGACGCACGGAAGAACGGTCGCACTGTCGAAGAGACGCACAGATTAACAGACGCTCGGACGAACAGACGCACGAACGAACAGATGCACGGACGAACAAACGCATGGACGAACAGACGCACGGACGGATTTTATTTTCGTCATGCTATCGAGGTATGATCTAAAAAAGGTAAAAAACCAATGAATTCAACGATATTTCAATCTTGTTCATCTATTTATCCCTTACTTTTCGTCATTTTAGAGTGGTATGATTGAAAAAAGTTTCGAAAATGTATATTGTCACCGAAATTTCAATTTTTATCCACTATTTCGTCTTTATATTCGTTATTTTCTCAAGGTTTGATCAAATAAGGTTCGATATTGGTTCAGTTTGGAGAAACAGATGTACCAATGAAGAAACGCATGGACGAACAGACGCACGGACGAACAGGCGCACAGACAAACAGACGCACGGACGAACCTTATTTTTGTTATTCTATCGGGGTATGATCTAAAAAAGGTAAAATAACAAATGAATTCAACAATATTTCAATCTTGTTCATCTATTTCACCCTTTTTTTTTCGTCATATTAGAGAGGTATGATCGAAAAAAGTTTCGAAAATGGATAATTTCACTGAAATTTCATTTTTTAAACATTATTTCGCTCTTATTTTCGTTATTTTCTCAAGCTATGATCGAAAATGTTCGACATTGGTTCTGTTCAGACAATCAGATGTATGGACGAACAGACGCACGGACGAACAGACGCACGGACGAACAGACGCATGGACAAACAGACGCACGGACGTACAGACGCACGGTCAAACAGACGCACGGACGAACACATTCTCGGACGAACAGACGCACGGATGAAGAGACGCTCGGACGAACATATGCATAAACGAACAGATGCACGGGGGTACAGACGCACGGACAAACAGATGCACGGACGAACAAACTCACGGACGAACGGACGCACGGACGAACCTTATTTTCGTCCTTTTATTGAGGTATGATCTAAATATGGGAAAAAACGAATGAATTCACCGATATTTCAATCTAGTTCATCTATTATCCCCTAACTTTTCGTCATTTTAGGGAGGTATGATAGAAAAAGGTTTCGAAAATGTATATTGTCACTGAAATTTCAATTTTTATCTACTATTTCGCCCTTATGTTCGTTATTTTCTCAACCTATGATCAAGAAAATGTTCGAAATTAGTTCTGTGTGGAGAAATAGATGTACGGATGAACAGACGCATGGACGAATAGACGCACAGACGAGTAGTTGCACGGACGAACAGACGCACGGACGAACTGAAGCATGAAGGAACAATCGCTCGGACGATCAGTTGCCCGGTCGAACCTTATTTTCGTCATTTTATTGAGGTATGATCGAAAAAAGCTAAGAAACGAATTTATTCACCGATATTTCAATCATGTTTCTCTTTATCGACCCTATTTTCGTAATTTCAGCGAGGTATGATCGAAAAAAAATTTCGAAAACGGACAATTTCATCAAATTTATATTTTATCCAATATTTTGCCCTTATTTTCATTATTTTCTAAATTTATGATCGAAAACAATTTCGAAAACGGTTCTGTTCGGGCAAACAGATGAACAGACGAACAGACGCTTGGACAAAAACACGCACAGACGAACAGAAAAACGGATGAACAGACGCATGGATGAACAGACGCACGGACGAATAATGGCACGAACGATCAGACCCACAGACGAACAGACGCAAGGACGAAATGATGCACGGTCGAAAAGACGCACGGTCGAAAAGACGCACGGAAGAACAATCACTCGTATGATCAGACGCATGGAAGAAAATAGCACGGACGTACATATGCACATACGAACTGACGCACGGAAGAACGGAAGCAGGGTCGAACAGGCGCACGGTTGAACAGTCGCTCGGATGAATAGACGCACGGACGAACAGACGCACGGACGAACAGACGCAAGGACGAACAGACGCACGAATAAACAGACGCAGGGACAAACAGACGCACGGACGAACAGACGCACGGACGAACAGACGCACGGTCGAAAAGACGCACGGATGAACAGACGCATGGACGAAAAGACTCATGGACGAACAGACGCAAGGACGAACAGACGCAGGGACAAACAGACGCACGGACAAACAGATGCGCGGACGAACAGACGCACGGACGAACAGACGCACGGACAAACAGACGCACGGACGAATAGACGCACGGTCGAACAGACGCACGGATGAACAGACGCGCGGACGAACAGACGCACAGACGAACAGACGCACGGATGAACAGACGCACGGACGAACAGACATACGGATGAACAGACGCACGGATGAACATACGCATGGACGAACAGACGCACGAACGAACAGACGCACGGACGAACAGACGCACGGACGTACAGACGCACGGACGAACAGACGCACAGGCGAACTGACGCACGGACGAACAGACGCACGGAAGAAAAGACGCACGGACGAACAGACGTACAGACGAACAGACGCACGAACGAACCGACGCACGGACGAACAGACATACGGATGAACAGACGCATGGACGAACAGACGCACGGACGAACAGACGCACGGACGAACAGACGCACGGACAAACAGATGCACGGACGAACAGACGCATGGACGAACAGACGCACAGAGAAACAGACGCACGGATGAACAGACGCACGGACGAACAGACGCACGGACGAACAGACGCACGGACGAACAGACGCTCGGACAAACAGTCGCACGGACGAACAGACTCACGGACGAACAGACGCAAGGACGAACAGACATACGGATAAACAGACGCATGGACGAACAGACAAACGGACGAACAGAGGCAAGGACGAACAGACGCACGGACAAACAGATGCATGGACGAACAGACGCATGAATGAACAGACGCACAAACAAAAAGACGCACGGACAAACAGACGCACGGACGAACAGACGCACGGACGAACAGACGCACGGACGAACAGACGCAAGGACGAACAGATGCACGGACAAAAACACGCACGGACGAACAGACTCACGGACGAACAGACGCACGGATGAACTGACGCTCGGACGAACTGACATACGAACGAACAGATGCACGGACGAACAGACGCACGGACGATCAGACGCACGAACGAACCTTATTTTCGTCATTTTATCGAGGTATGATCTAAATATGGTAAAAAAATGAATACACCGATATTTCAATCTTGATCATCTATTTATCCCTTACTTTTCGTCATTTTAGAGATGTATGATTCAAAATAGTTTCGAAAATGTATATTGTCACCGAAATTTCAATTTTTATCCACTATTTCGCCATTATATTCGTTATTTTCTCAAACTATGATCAAATAAGGTTCGTAATTGATTCTGTTTGGAGAAACAGACGCACGGATGAACAGATACATGGACGAACAGACGCACGGACGAACAGACGCAAGGACGAACAGAGGCACGAATAAACAGACGCAGGGACAAACAGATGCGCGGACGAACAGACGCACGGACAAACAGACGCACGGACGAACAGACGCACGGACGAACAGACGCACGGACGAACAGACGCACGGTCGAACAGACGCACGGATGAACAGACGCATGGACGAACAGACGCATGGACGAACAGACGCAAGGACGAACAGACGCACGGACAAACAGACGCACGGACAAACAGATGCGCGTACGAACAGACGCACGGATGAACAGACGCATGGACGAACAGACGCACAGACGAACAGACGCACGGATGAAAAGACGCACGGACGAACACACATACGGATGAACAGACGCACGGATGAACATACGCATGGACGAACAGACGCACGGACGAACAGACGCACGGACGAACAGACGCACGGACGTACAGACGCACGGACGAACAGACGCACAGGTGAACAGACGCACGGACGAACAGACGCACGGAAGAAAAGACGCACGGACGAACAGACGCACAGACGAACAGACGCACGTATGAACAGACGCACGGACGAACAGACATCCTGATGAACAGACGCATGGACGAACAGACGCACGGACGAACAGACCTACGGACAAACAGATGCACGCACGAACAGACGCATGGACGAACAGACGCACAAACAAACAGACGCACGGACAAACAGACGCACGGATGAACAGACGCACGGACGAACAGACGCACGGAGGAACAGACGCACGGACAAACAGACGCACGGACAAACAGTCGCACGGACGAACAGACTCACGGACGAACAGACGCAAGGACGAACAGACATACGGATAAACAGACGCATGGACGAACAGACGCACGGACGAACAGACGCACGGACGAATAGACGCACGGTCGAACAGACGCACGGATGAACAGACGCTTGGACGAACAGACGCACAGACGAACAGACGCACGGATGAAAAGACGCACGGACGAACAGACATACGGATGAACAGACGCACGGATGAACATACGCATGGACGAACAGACGCACGGACGAACAGACGCACGGACGAACAGACGCACGGACGTACAGACGCACGGACGAACAGACGCACAGGTGAACAGACGCACGGACGAACAGACGCACGGAAGAAAAGACGCACGGACGAACAGACGCACAGACGAACAGACGCACGGATGAACAGACGCACGGACGAACAGACATCCTGATGAACAGACGCATGGACGAACAGACGCACGGACGAACAGACGCACGGACAAACAGATGCACGCACAAACAGACGCATGGACGAACAGACGCACAAACAAACAGACGCACGGACAAACAGACGCACGGATGAACAGACGCACGGACGAACAGACGCACGGAGGAACAGACGCACGGACAAACAGACGCACGGACAAACAGTCGCACGGACGAACAGACTCACGGACGAACAGACGCAAGGACGAACAGACATACGGATAAACAGACGCATGGACGAACAGACAAACGGACGAACAGACGCACGGACGAACAGACGCACGGACAAACAGATGCATGGACGAACAGACGCATGAATGAACAGACGCACAAACAAAAAGACGCACGGACAAACAGACGCACGGACGAACAGACGCACGGACGAACAGACGCACGGATGAACTGACGCTCGGACGAACTGACACACGAACGAACAGATGCACGGACGAACAACGCACGGACGAACAGACGCACGGACGAACCTTATTTTCGTCATTTTATCGAGGTATGATCTAAATATGGTAAAAAAAATGAATACACCGATATTTCAATCTTGATCATCTATTTATCCCTTACTTTTCGTCATTTTAGAGATGTATGATTAAAAAAAGTTTCGAAAATGTATATTGTCACCGAAATTTCAATTTTTATCCACTATTTCGCCATTATATTCGTTATTTTCTCAAACTATGATCAAATAAGGTTCGAAATTGATTCTGTTTCGAGAAACAGATGTACGGATGAACAAACGCATGGACGAACAGACGCACATACGAACTGAATCATGAAAGAAAAATCGTTTGGATGATCTGACGCCCGGTCGAACCTTATATTCGTCATTTTTTTAAGGTTTGATCGTAAAAAGCTATGAAACGAAATAATTCACCGATATTTCAATCTTGTTTCTCTTAATCGCCCCTATTTTCGTAATTGTAGCGACGTATGATCGGAAAAAAATTTCTAAATCGGACAATTTCACCAAATTTATATTTAATCCAATATTTTGCCCTTATTTTTATTATTTTCTAAAGGTATGACCGAAAAAAATTTTGAAAACGGTTCTGTTCGGACAAACAGATCTTCATCTGTTTGACGAACAGACGCATGGACAAAAACACGCACAGACGAACAGACGAACGGATGAACAGACGCATGGATGAACAAACGCACGGACGAACAGACGCACGGACGAACAGACGCACGGACGAACAGACATACGGATGAACAGACGCACGGAGGAACAGACGCACGGATGAACATACGCATGGACGAACAGAAGCACGGACGAACAGTCGCACGGACGAACAGATGCACGGACGTACACACGCACGGACGAACAGACGCACAGGCAAACAGACGCACGGACGAACAGACGCACGGAAGAAAAGACGCACGGACGAACAGACGCACGGACGAACAGACGCACGGACGAACAGACGCACGGACGAACAGACGCACGGACGAACAGACATACGGATGAACAGACGCATGGACGAACAGACGCACGGACGAACAGACGCACGGACGAACAGACGCACGGACAAACAGATGCACGGACGAACACACGCACGGACGAACAGACGCAATGACGAACAGACGCATGGACGAACCGACGCACAGACAAACAGACGCACGGACGAACAGGCAAACGGATGAACATACGCACGGATGAACAGACGCACGGACGAACAGACGCATGGACAATAGACACACGGACGTACAGACGCACAGACAAACAGACGCACGGACGAACACACGCACGGACAAACAGACGCACAGATGAACAGACGCTCGAACGAACAGACGCATGAACGAACAGACGCACGGACGAATAGTCGAACGGATGACAGACTAACGGACGAACAGTCATTCGGACGAACAGACGCATGGAAGAACGGTCGCACAGTCGAAGAGACGCACAGATTAACAGACGCTCGGACGAACAGACGCACGAACGAACAGATGCACGGACGAACAAACGCATGGACGAACAGACGCACGGACGAACTTTATTTTCGTCATGCTATCGAGGTATGATCTAAAAAAGGTAAAAAACCAATGAATTCAACGATATTTAAATCTTGTTCATCTATTTATCCCTTACTTTTCGTCATTTTAGAGTGGTATGATTGAAAAAAGCTTCGAAAATGTATATTGTCACCGAAATTTCAATTTTTATCCACTATTTCGTCTTTATATTCGTTATTTTCTCAAGCTTTGATCAAATAAGGTTCGAAATTGGTTCTGTTTGGAGAAACAGATGTACGGATGAACAAACGCATGGACGAACAGACGCACAGAAGAACAGTCACACGAACGAACATACGCACGGAAGAACAAACGCACGGACGAACAAACGCACGGACGATCAGACTTACGGACGATCAGAATACGGACAAACAGACGCATGGATTAATAGACGCATGGACAAACAGACGCACGGACAAACAGACGCAGGGACATACAGATGCACGGACGAACAGACGCACGGACGAACAGACGCACGGACGAAGCGACGCATGGACGAACTGACGCACGGACGTAAAGAGGCACGGACGAACAGACGCAAGGATGAACAGACGCACAGACGTACAGACGCACGGACGAACAGGCGCACGGACAAACAGACGCAAGGACATACAGATGCACGGACGAACAGACGCACGGACGAACAGACGCACGGACGAAGCGACGCATGGACGAACTGACGCACGGACGTAAAGAGGCACGGACGAACAGACGCACGGATGAACAGACGCACAGACGAACAGACGCACGGATGAACAGACGCACAGACGTACAGACGCACGGACGAACCTTATTTTCGTCATTCTATCGAGGTATGATCTAAAAAAGGTAAAATAACAAATGAATTCAACAATATTTCAATCTTGTTCATCTATTTCACCCTTTTTTTTCGTCATATTAGAGAGGTATGATCGAAAAAAGTTTCGAAAACGGATAATTTCACTGAAATTTCATTTTTTAAACATTATTTCGCTCTTATTTTCGTTATTTTCTCAAGCTATGATCGAAAATGTTCGACATTGTTTCTGTTCAGACAATCAGATGTACGGACGAACAGACGCACGGACGAACAAACGCACGGACGAACAGATGCATGGACAAACAGACGCACGGACGTACAGACGCACGGACAAACAGACGCACGGACGAACAAACTCAGAGACGAACAGACGCACGGACGAACCTTATTTTCGTAATTTTATTGAGGTAAGATCTAAATATGGTAAAAAACGAATGAATTCACCGATATTTCAATGTAGTTCATCTATTTTCCCCTAACTTTTCGTCATTTTAGGGAGGTATGATAGAAAAAGGTTTCGAAAATGTATATTGTCACTGAAATTTCAATTTTTATCTACTATTTCGCCCTTATGTTCGTTATTTTCTCAAACTATGATCAAAAAAATGTTCGAAATTAGTTCTGTGTGGAGAAATAGATGTACGGATGAACAGACGCATGGACGCATAGACGCACAGACGAGTAGTCGCACGGACGAACAGACGAACGGACGAACAGAAACATGGACGAACAGACGCACGGACGTACAGACGCACGGACGAACAGATGCACGGACGAACAGACGCACGGATGAACTGACGCTCGAACGAACTACCATACGAACGAACAGACGCACGGACAAACAGACGCATGGACGAACAGACTCACGGACAAACAGACGCACGGATGAACTGACGCTCGAACGAACTACCACACGAACGAACAGATGCATGGACGAACAAACGCACAGACGAACAGACGCAAGGACGAACTTTATTTTCGTCATGCTATCGAGGTTTGGTCTAAAAAATGTATCAAACTAATGAATTCAACGATATTTCAATCCTGTTCATATATTTCCCCCTTTTTTTGTCATATTAGAGAGGTATGATCGAAAAAAGTTTTGAAAATGGATAATTTCACCGAAATTTCAATTTTTATACATTATTTCGCTCTTATGTTCGGTATTTTCTCAAGCTATGATCAAAAAATGTTCGACATTGGTTCTGTTCGGACAATCAGATGTACGGACGAACAAACGCATGGACGAACAGTCGCACAGACAAACAGACGCACGGACGAATAGACGCTCGGATGAACAGAGCCACGGACGAACAGATGCACGAACAAACAGACGCACCGACGAACAGACGCACGGTCGAACAGACGCACGGATGAACAGACGCATGGATGAACAGACGCACGGACGAACAGACATACGGATGAACAGACGCACAAGCGAACAGACGCACGGAAGAACATATGCATGGACGAACAGACGCACGGACGAACAGACTCACGGACGAACAGACGCACGGACGTACAGACGCACGGATGAACAGACGCACAGGCGAACAGACGCACGGACGAACAGACGCACGGAAGAAAAGTCGCACGGACGAACAGACGCACAGACGAACAGACGCACGGACGAACAGACGCAAGGACGAACAGACATACGGATAAACAGACGCGTGGACGAACAGACAAACGGACGAACAGACGCACGGACGAACAGACGCACGGGCAAACACATGCATGGACGAACAGACGCATGAACGAACAGACGCACAAACAAAAAGACGCACGGACAAACAGACGCACGGACGAACAGACGCACGGACGAACAGACGCACGGACGAACAGACGCAAGGACGAACAGATGCACGGACAAAAACACGCACGGACGAACAGACTCACGGACGAACAGACGCTAGGACGAAGTTTATTTTCGTCATTTTATCGAGTTATGATCTAAAAAAGGTAAGAAACGAATGAATTCACCGATATTTCATTCTTGTTCATTTATTTCCTCCTTGTATTTCGACATTTTATAGAGGTATGATTGAAAAAAGTTGCGAAAATGGATAATGTCACCAAAATTTCAATTTTTATCCAACATTTCGCCCTAATATTCGTTAATTTCTCGAGCTATGATCAAAAAAAAATGTTCGAAATTGGTTCTGTTCGGACAAACAGATGTAAGGATGAACAGACGCATGGACGAACAGACGCACAGACGAACACACGCACGGACGAACAGACGCACGGGCGAACAGTCGCACGGATGAACAGACGCACGGACGAACAGACGCACGGACGAACCTTATTTTCGTCATGCTATCGAGATTTGGTCTAAAAAATGTATCAAACTAATGAATTCAACGATATTTCAATCTTGTTCATATATTTCCCCCTTTTTTTGTCATATTAGAGAGGTATGATCGAAAAAAGTTTTGAAAATGGATAATTTCACCGAAATTTCAATTTTTATACATTATTTCGCTCTTATGTTCGGTATTTTCTCAAGCTATGATCAAAAAATGTTCGACATTGGTTCTGTTCGGACAATCAGATGTACGGACGAACAAACGCATGGACGAACAGTCGCACAGACAAACAGACGCACGGACGAATAGACGCTCGGATGAACAGAGCCACGGACGAACAGATGCACGAACAAACAGACGCACCGACGAACAGACGCACGGTCGAACAGACGCACGGATGAACAGACGCATGGACGAACAGACGCACGGACGAACAGACATACGGATGAACAGACGCACAAGCGAACAGACGCACGGAAGAACATATGCATGGACGAACAGACGCACGGACGAACAGACTCACGGACGAACAGACGCACGGACGAACAGGCGCACGGACGAACAGACGCACGGATGAACTGACGCACGGATGAATAGACATACGGATGAACAGACGCATGGACGAACAGACGCACGGACGAACAGACGCACGGACGAACAGACGCACGGGCAAACAGATGCATGGACGAAAAGACGCATGAACGAACAGACGCACAAACAAAAAGACGCACGGACAAACAGACGCACGGACGAACAGACGCACGGACGAACAGACGCACGGACGAACAGACGCAAGGACGAACAGATGCACGGACAAAAACACGCACGGACGAACAGACTCACGGACGAACAGACGCTAGGACGAAGTTTATTTTCGTCATTTTATCGAGTTATGATCTAAAAAAGGTAAGAAACGAATGAATTCACCGATATTTCATTCTTGTTCATTTATTTCCTCCTTGTATTTCGACATTTTATAGAGGTATGATTGAAAAAAGTTGCGAAAATGGATAATGTCACCAAAATTTCAATTTTTATCCAACATTTCGCCCTAATATTCGTTAATTTCTCGAGCTATGATCAAAAAAAAATGTTCGAAATTGGTTCTGTTCGGACAAACAGATGTAAGGATGAACAGACGCATGGACGAACAGACGCACAGACGAACACACGCACGGACGAACAGACGCACGGGCGAACAGTCGCACGGATGAACAGACGCACGGACGAACAGACGCACGGACGAACCTTATTTTCGTCATTTTATTGAGGTATGATCTAAATATGGTAAAAAAAATGAATACACCGATATTTCAATCTTGATCATCTATTTATCCCTTACTTTTCGTCATTTTAGAGATGTATGATTGAAAAAAGTTTCGAAAATGTATATTGTCACCGAAATTTCAATTTTTATCCACTATTTCGCCATTATATTCGTTATTTTCTCAAACTATGATCAAATAAGGTTCGAAATTGGTTCTGTTTGGAGAAACAGATGTACGGATGAACAAACGCATGGACGAACAGACGCACATACGAACTGAATCATGAAAGAAAAATCGCTTTGACGATCTGACGCCCGGTCGAACCTTATATTAATCATTTTTTTAAGGTTTGATCGTAAAAAGCTATGAAACGAAATAATTCACCGATATTTCAATCTTGTTTCTCTTAATCGCCCCTATTTTCGTAATTTTAGCGAGGTATGATCGGAAAAAATTTCTAAATCGGACAATTTCACCAAATTTATATTTAATCCAATATTTTGCCCTTATTTTTATTATTTTCTAAAGGTATGACCGAAAAAATTTCGAAAACGGTTCTGTTCGGACAAACAGATCTTCATCTGTTTGACGAACAGACGCATGGACAAAAACACGCACAGACGAACAGACGAACGGATGAACAGACGCATGGATGAACAGACGCACGGACGAACAGACGCACGGACGAACAGACGCACGGACGAACAGGCGCACGGACGAACAGACGCACGGATGAACTGACGCACGGATGAATAGACGCACGGACGAACAGACGCATGAACAAACAGACGCACGGACAAACAGACGGACGGATAACCAGACGCACGGACGAACAGACGCACGGACGAACAGACGCACGGACGAACCGACGCACAGACAAACAGACGCACGGACGAACAGACGCATGGATGAACAGACGCACGGATGAACAGAAGCACGGACGAACAGACGCATGGTTAACAGACACACGGACGTACAGACGCACGGACAAAGAGACGCACGGACGAACACACGCACGGACAAACAGACGCAAGGACGAACCTTATTTTCGTCATTTTATCGAGGTATGATCTAAATATGGTAAAAAAATGAATACACCGATATTTCAATCTTGATCATCTATTTATCCCTTACTTTTCGTCATTTTAGAGATGTATGATTGAAAAAAGTTTCGAAAATGTTTATTGTCACCGAAATTTCAATTTTTATCCACTATTTCGCCATTATATTCTTATTTTTTCAAACTATGATCAAATAAGGTTCGAAATTGGTTCTGTTTTGAGAAACAGATGTACGGATGAACAAACGCATGGACGAACAGACGCACATACGAACTGAATCATGAAAGAAAAATCGCTTGGACGATCTGACGCCCGGTCGTACCTTATATTCGTCATTTTTTTAAGGTTTGATCGTAAAGAGCTATGAAACGAAATAATTCACCGATATTTCAATCTTGTTTCTCTTAATCGCCCCTATTTTCGTAATTTTAGCGAGGTATGATCGGGAAAAAATTTCTAAATTGGACAATTTCACCAAATTTATATTTAATCCAATATTTTGCCCTTATTTTTATTATTTTCTAAAGGTATGACCGAAAAAAATTTCGAAAACGGTTCTGTTCGGACAAACAGATCTTCCATTGTTTGACGAACAGACGCATGGACAAAAACACGCACAGACGAACAGACGAACGGATGAACAGACGCTCGGACGAACAGATGCACGGACGAACAGACGCACGGATGAACTGACGCACGGATTAACAGACGCACGGACGAACAGACGCATGGACAAACAGACGCACGGACAAACAGACGCACGGACGTTCAGACGCACGGACGAACACACGCACGGACGAACAGACGCACGGACGAACAGACGCACGGACGAACCGACGCACAGACGAACAGACGCACGGACCAACAGACGCACGGATGAACAGATGCACGGATGAACAGACGCACGGACGAACAGACGCATGGACAACAGACACACGGACGTACAGACGCACGGAGAAGCAGACGCACGGACGAACACACGCACGGACAAACAGACGCACGGATGAACAGACGCTAGGACGAACAGACGCATGAACGAACAGACGCACGGACGAATAGTCGAACGGGTGACAGACTAACGGACGAACAGACATTCGGACGAACAGACGCACGGAAGAACGGTCGCACTGTCGAAGAGACGCACAGATTAACAGACGCTCGGACGAACAGACGCACGAACGAACAGATGCACGGACGAACAAACGCATGGACGAACAGACGCACGGACGGATTTTATTTTCGTCATGCTATCGAGGTATGATCTAAAAAAGGTAAAAAACCAATGAATTCAACGATATTTCAATCTTGTTCATCTATTTATCCCTTACTTTTCGTCATTTTAGAGTGGTATGATTGAAAAAAGTTTCGAAAATGTATATTGTCACCGAAATTTCAATTTTTATCCACTATTTCGTCTTTATATTCGTTATTTTCTCAAGGTTTGATCAAATAAGGTTCGATATTGGTTCAGTTTGGAGAAACAGATGTACCAATGAAGAAACGCATGGACGAACAGACGCACGGACGAACAGGCGCACAGACAAACAGACGCACGGACGAACCTTATTTTTGTTGTTTCTATCGGGGTATGATCTAAAAAAGGTAAAATAACAAATGAATTCAACAATATTTCAATCTTTTTCATCTATTTCACCCTTTTTTTTTCGTCATATTAGAGAGGTATGATCGAAAAAAGTTTCGAAAATGGATAATTTCACTGAAATTTCATTTTTTAAACATTATTTCGCTCTTATTTTCGTTATTTTCTCAAGCTATGATCGAAAATGTTCGACATTGGTTCTGTTCAGACAATCAGATGTATGGACGAACAGACGCACGGACGAACAGACGCACGGACGAACAGACGCATGGACAAACAGACGCACGGACGTACAGACGCACGGTCAAACAGACGCACGGACGAACACATTCTCGGACGAACAGACGCACGGATGAAGAGACGCTCGGACGAATATATGCATGAACGAACAGATGCACGGGGGTACAGACGCACGGACAAACAGATGCACGGACGAACAAACTCACGGACGAACGGACGCACGGACGAACCTTATTTTCGTCCTTTTATTGAGGTATGATCTAAATATGGTAAAAAACGAATGAATTCACCGATATTTCAATCTAGTTCATCTATTTTCCCCTAACTTTTCGTCATTTTAGGGAGGTATGATAGAAAAAGGTTTCGAAAATGTATATTGTCACTGAAATTTCAATTTTTATCTACTATTTCGCCCTTATGTTCGTTATTTTCTCAACCTATGATCAAGAAAATGTTCGAAATTAGTTCTGTGTGGAGAAATAGATGTACGGATGAACAGACGCATGGACGAATAGACGCACAGACGAAAAGTTGCACGGACGAACAGACGCACGGACGAACTGAAGCATGAAGGAACAATCGCTCGGACGATCAGTTGCCCGGTCGAACCTTATTTTCGTCATTTTATTGAGGTATGATCGAAAAAAGCTAAGAAACGAATCGATTCACCGATATTTCAATCATGTTTCTCTTTATCGACCCTATTTTCGTAATTTCAGCGAGGTATGATCGAAAAAAAATTTCGAAAACGGACAATTTCATCAAATTTATATTTTATCCAATATTTTGCCCTTATTTTCATTATTTTCTAAATTTATGATCGAAAACAATTTCGAAAACGGTTCTGTTCGGGCAAACAGATGAACAGACGAACAGACGCTTGGACAAAAACACGCACAGACGAACAGAAAAACGGATGAACAGACGCATGGATGAACAGACGCACGGACGAATAATGGCACGAACGATCAGACCCACAGACAAACAGACGCAAGGACGAAATGATGCACGGTCGAAAAGACGCACGGTCGAAAAGACGCACGGAAGAACAATCACTCGTATGATCAGACGCATGGAAAAAAATAGCACGGACGTACATATGCACATACGAACTGACGCACGGAAGAACGGAAGCAGGGTCGAACAGGCGCACGGTTGAACAGTCGCTCGGATGAATAGACGCACGGACGAACAGACGCACGGACGAACAGACGCAAGGACGAACAGACGCACGAATAAACAGACGCAGGGACAAACAACGCACGGATGAACAGACGCATGGACGAACAGACGCATGGACGAAAAAAAGCAAGGACTAACAGACGCACGGACAAACAGACGCACGGACAAACAGATGCGCGGACGAACAGACGCACGGACGAACAGACGCACGGACAAACAGACGCACGGACAAACAGACGCACCGTCGAACAGACGCACGGATGAACAGACTCATGGACGAACAGACGCACAGACGAACAGACGCACAGATGAACAGATGCATGGACGAACAGACGCACGGACGAACAGACATACGGATGAACAGACGCACGGACAAACAGACGCACGAAAGAACAGACGCACGGTCGAACAGACGCACGGATGAACAGACGCATGGACGTACAGACTCACGGACGAATAGACGCACAGGCGAACAGATGCACGGACGAACAGACGCACGGAAGAAAAATCGCACGGACGAACAGACGCACAGACGAACAGACGCACGGACGAACAGACGCAAGGACGAACAGACATACGGATGAACAGACGCATGGACGAACAGACAAACGGACGAACAGACGCACGGACGAACAGACGCACGGACAAACAGATGCACGGACGAATAGACGCATGAACGAACAGACGCACAGACAAAAAGACGCACGGACAAACAGACTTACGGACGAACAGACGCACGGACGAACAGACGCACGGACGAACAGACGCACGGACGAACAGATGCACGGACAAAAACACGCAAGGACGAACAGACTCACGGACGAACAGACTCACGGATGAACTGACGCTCGGACGAACTACCACACGAACGAACAGATGCACGGACGAACAAACGCACGGACGATCAGACGCAAGGACGAACTTTATTTTCGTCATTTTATCGAGTTATGATCTAAAAAAGGTAAAAAACGAATGAACTCACCGATATTTCATTCTTGTTCATTTATTTCCTCCTTGTATTTAAACATTTTAGATAGGTATGATTGAAAAAAGTTGCGAAAATGGATAATGTCACCAAAATTTCAATTTTTATCCAACATTTCGCCCTTTTGCTCGTTAATTTCTCGAGCTATGATCAAAAAAAATGTTCGAAATTGGTTCTGTTCGGACAAACAGATGAACGGACGAACAGACGCACGGACGAACAGACGCACAGACGAACAGACGCACGGACGAACAGACGCACGGGCGAACAGACTCAAGGACGAACAGACATACGGATAAACAGACGCATGAACGAACAGACGCACAAACAAAAAGACGCACGGACAAACAGACGCACGGACGAACAGACGCACGGACGAACAGACGCACGGACGAACAGACGCAAGGACGAACAGATGCACGGACAAAAACACGCACGGACGAACAGACTCACGGACGAACAGACCCAAGGACGAAGTTTATTTTCGTCATTTTATCGAGTTATGATCTAAAAAAGGTAAAAAACGAATGAATTCACCGATATTTCATTCTTGTTCATTTATTTCCTCCTTGTATTTCGACATTTTATAGAGGTATGATTGGAAAAAGTTGCGAAATTGGATAATGTCACCAAATCTTCAATTTTTATCCAACATTTCGCCCTTATGTTCGTTAATTTCTCGAGCTATGATCAAAAAAAATGTCCGAAATTGGTTCTGTTCGGACAAACAGATGTACGGACGAACAGACGCATGGACGAACAGACGCACAGACGAACAGACGCACGGACGAACAGACGCACGGGCGAACAGTCGCACGGATGAACAGACGCACGGACGAACAGACGCACGGACGAACAGACGCACGGACGAACAGACGCACGGATGAACTGACGCACGGATGAACAGACGCACGGACGAACAGACGCATGGACAAACAGACGCACGGACAAACAGACGCACGGACAAACAGATGCACGGACGAACACACGCACGAACGAACAGACGCACGGACGAACAGACGCACGGACGAACCGACGCACAGACAAACAGACGCACGGACGAACAGACGCACGGATGAACAGACGCAAGGATGAACAGACGCACGGACGAACAGACGCACGGACAACAGACACACGGACGTACAGATGCACGGACAAACAGACGCACGGACGAACACACGAACGGACAAACAGACGCACGGATGAACAGACGCTCGGACGAACAGACGAAAGAACGAACAGACGCACGGACGAATAGTCGAACGGATGACAGACTAACGGACGAACAGACATTCGGACGAACAGACGCACGGACGAACCTTATTTTCGTCCTTTTATTGAGGTTTGATCTAAATATGGTAAAAAACGAATGAATTCACCGATATTTCAATCTAGTTCATCTATTTTCCCCTATTTTTTCGTCATTTTATGGAGGTATGATAGAAAAAGGTTTCGAAAATGTATATTGTCACTGAAATTTCAATTTTTATCTACTATTTCGCCCTTATGTTCGTTATTTTCTCAAGCTATGATCAAAAAAATGTTCGAAATTAGTTCTGTGTGGAGAAATAGATGTAAGGATGAACAGTCGCATGGACGAATAGACGCACAGACGAGTAGTCGCACGGACGAACAGACGCACGGACGAACTGAAGCATGAAGGAACAATCGCTCGGACGATCAGTCGCCCGGTCGAACCTTATTTTCGTCATTTTATTAAGGTATGATCGAAAAAAGCTAAGAAACGAAATAATTCATCGATATTTCAATCATGTTTCTCTTTATCGACCCTATTTTCGTAATTTCAGCGAGGTATGATTGAAAAAAAATTTCGAAAACGGACAATTTCACCAAATTTATATTTTATCCAATATTTTGCCCTTATTTTCATTATTTTCTAAAGGTATGATCGAAAACAATTTCGAAAACGGTTCTGTTCGGGCAAACAGATGAACAGACGAACAGACGCTTGGACAAAAAACTCGCACAGACGAACAGAAAAACGGATGAACAGACGCATGGATAAACAGACGCACAGACGAACAGACGCACGGACGAATATTGGCACGAACGATCAGACCCACGGACGAACAGACGCATGGATGAAAATAGCACGGACGTACATACGCACATACGAACAGACGCACGGAAGAACGGAAGCAGGGTCGAACAGGCGCACGGTTGAACAGTCGCTCGGATGAATAGACGCACGGACGAAAAGACGCACGGAGGAACAGACGCACGGAAAAAATTATCATGGACGAACGGACGCATTGACGAACAGACACACTTACGAACAGACGCACGGACGAACTGAAGCATGAAGGAACAATCGCTCGCACGATCAGACTTACGGACGAACCTAATTTTCGTCATTTTATTAAGGTATGACCGAAGAAAACTAAAAAACGAATTATTTCACCGATATTTCAATCTTGTTCCCCTTTTTTGCCATTATTTTCGTAATTTTAGCGAGGTATAATCGAATAAAAGTTTCAAAAACGGACTATTTCCCCAAATTTGTATTTATATTCAATATTTAGCCCTTATTATAATTATTTCCTAAAGGTATCATCAAAAAAAATTTCGAAAACGGTTGTGTTCGGACAAACAGATGTACGGACCAACAAACGCATGAACAAACAGACGCACAGACGAACAGACGGACGGACAAACAGACGCACGGACAAACAGTCGCACGGACAAACAGACGCACGGACGAACAGACGCACGGACGAATAGACGCACGGACGAACAGAAACATGGACGAACAGACGCACGGACGAACAGACGCACGGACGAACAGACGCACAGACGAACAGACGCACTGAAAAGCAGACGCACGGACGAATAGACGGACGGACGAACAGACATACGGATGAACAGACGCACGGTCGAACAGACGCATGGACGAACAGACGCACGGACATACATACGCACGGACGAACAGACGCACGGATGAACAGATGAAGGGACAAAAAAACACATGGACGAACAGACGCATTGACAAACAGACACATGTGTGAACAGACGCACGGACGAACAGACGCATGGACGAAGAGACGCACGGACAAACAGACGCACGGACAAACAGATGCGCGGACGAACAGACGCACGGACGAACAGACGCACGGACAAACAGACGCACGGACGAACAGACGCACGGTCTAACAGACGCACGGATGAACAGACTCATGGACGAACAGACGCAGAGACGAACAGACGCACGGATAAACAGAAGCATGGACGAACAGACGCACGGACGAACAGACATACGGATGAACAGACGCACGGACAAACAGACGCACGGAAGAACAGACGCACGGTCGAACAGACGCACGGATGAACAGACGCATGGACGAACAGACGCACAGACGAACAGACGCACGGATGAACAGATGCATGGACGTACAGACGCATGGACGAACAGACGCAAGGACTAACAGACGCACGGACAAACAGACGCACGGTCGAACAGACGCACGGATGAACAGACGCATGGACGAACAGACGCACAGACGAACAGACACACGGATGAAATGACGCATGGGCGAACAGAAGCATGGACGAACAGACGCAAGGACTAACAGACGCACGGACAAACAGACGCACGGACAAACAGATGCGCGGACGAACAGACGCACGGACGAAAAGACGCACGGACAAACAGACGCACGGACAAACAGACGCACGGTCTAACAGACGCACGGATGAACAGACTCATGGACGAACAGACGCACAGACGAACACACGCACGGATGAACAGATGCATGGACGAACAGACGCACGGACGAACAGACATACGGATGAACAGACGCACGGACAAACAGACGCACGGAAGAACAGACGCACGGTCGAACAGACGCACGGATGAACAGACGCATGGACGAACAGACGCACAGACGAACAGACGCACGGATGAACAGATGCATGGACGTACAGACGCACGGACGAATAGACGCACAGGCGAACAGACGCACGGACGAACAGACGCACGGAAGAAAAGTCGCACGGACGAACAGACGCACAGACGAACAGACGCACGGACGAAAAGACGCAAGGACGAACAGACATCCGAATGAACAGACGCATGGACGAACAGACAAACGGACGAACAGACGCACGGACGAACAGACGCACGGACAAACAGATGCACGGACGAATAGACGCATGAACGAACAGACGAACAGACAAAAAGACGCACGGACAAACAGACTTACGGACGAACAGACGCACGGACGAACAGACGCACGGACAAACAGACGCACGGACGAACAGGCGCACGGAAGAACAGATGAAGGGACAAAAAAACACATGGACGAACAGAAACATTGATAAACAGACACATGGACGAACAGACCTACGGACGAACAGACGCATGCACGAAGAGACGCACGGACGAACAGACGCACGGACGAAAAGACGCACGGACAAACAGACGGTCGGATGAACAGACGCACGGACAAACAAACGCACGGAAAAGCAGACGCACGGACGAACAGACGCACAGACGTAAAGACGCACGGAAAAACAGACGCACAGGCGAGCAGACGCACGGACGAACAGACACACGGACGAACAGACGTACTAACTAACAAACGCATGGACGAACAGACGCACGGACGAATAGACGTATGGACGAACAGACGCACGGACGAACAGACGCAAGGACGAACAGACGCACGGATGAACAGACGCACGGACAAACAGACGCGCGGATGAACAGACGCACGGACAAACAGACGCACGGACGAACAGACGCACGGACGAACAGCTGCACGGACGAACAGTCGCACGGTCGAACAGACGCACGGAGGAACAGACGCACGGAAAAAATTATCATGGACGAACGGACGCATTGACGAACAGACACACTTACGAACAGACGCACGGACGAACTGAAGCATGAAGGAACAATCGCTCGCACGATCAGACTTACGGACGAACCTAATTTTCGTCATTTTATTAAGGTATGACCGAAGAAAACTAAAATACGAATTATTTCACCGATATTTCAATCTTGTTCCCCTTTTTTGCCATTATTTTCGTAATTTTAGCGAGGTATAATCGAATAAAAGTTTCAAAAACGGACTATTTCACCAAATTTGTATTTATATTCAATATTTAGCCCTTATTATAATTATTTCCTAAAGGTATCATCAAAAAAAATTTCGAAAACGGTTGTGTTCGGACAAACAGATGTACGGACCAACAAACGCATGAACAAACAGACGCACAGACGAACAGACGGACGGACAAACAGACGCACGGACAAACAGTCGCACGGACAAACAGACGCACGGACGAACAGACGCACGGACGTATAGACGCACGGACGAACAGAAACATGGACGAACAGACGCACGGACGAACAGACGCACGGACGAACAGACGCACAGACGAACAGACGCACTGAAAAGCAGACGCACGGACGAATAGACGCACGGTCGAACAGACATACGGATGAACAGACGCACGGTCGAACAGACGCACGGACGAACAGACGCACGGACATACATACGCACGGACGAACAGACGCACGGATGAACAGATGAAGGGACAAAAAAACACATGGACGAACAGACGCATTGACAAACAGACACATGTGTGAACAGACGCACGGACGAACAGACGCATGGACGAAGAGACGCACGGACAAACAGACGCACGGACAAACAGATGCGCGGACGAACAGACGCACGGACGAACAGACGCACGGACAAACAGACGCACGGACGAACAGACGCACGGTCTAACAGCCGCACGGATGAACAGACTCATGGACGAACAGACGCACAGACGAACAGACGCACGGATAAACAGAAGCATGGACGAACAGACGCACGGACGAACAGACATACGGATGAACAGACGCACGGACAAACAGAAGCACGGAGGAACAGACGCACGGTCGAACAGACGCACGGATGAACAGACGCATGGACGAACAGACGCACAGACGAACAGACGCACGGATGAACAGATGCATGGACGTACAGACGCATGGACGAACAGACGCAAGGACTAACAGACGCACGGACAAACAGACGCACGGTCGAACAGACGCACGGATGAACAGACGCATGGACGAACAGACGCACAGACGAACAGACACACGGATGAACAGACGCATGGACGAACAGAAGCATGGACTAACAGACGCACGGACAAACAGACGCACGGACAAACAGATGCGCGGACGAACAGACGCACGGACGAAAAGACGCACGGACAAACAGACGCACGGACGAACAGACGCACGGTCTAACAGACGCACGGATGAACAGACTCATGGACGAACAGACGCACAGACGAACACACGCACGGATGAACAGATGCATGGACGAACAGACGCACGGACGAACAGACATACGGATGAACAGACGCACGGACAAACAGACGCACGGAAGAACAGACGCACGGTCGAACAGACGCACGGATGAACAGACGCATGGACGAACCGACGCACAGACGAACAGACGCACGGATGAACAGATGCATGGACGTACAGACGCACGGACGAATAGACGCACAGGCGAACAGACGCACGGACGAACAGACGCACGGAAGAAAAGTCGCACGGACGAACAGACGCACAGACGAACAGACGCACGGACGAAAAGACGCAAGGACGAACAGACATCCGAATGAACAGACGCATGGACGAACAGACAAATGGACGAACAGACGCACGGACGAACAGACGCACGGACAAACAGATGCACGGACGAATAGACGCATGAACGAACAGACGCACAGACAAAAAGACGCACGGACAAACAGACTTACGGACGAACAGACGCACGGACGAACAGACGCACGGACAGACAGACGCACGGACGAACAGACGCACGGATGAACAGATGAAGGGACAAAAAAACACATGGACGAACAGACACATTGACAAACAGACACATGGACGAACAGACCTACGGACGAACAGACGCATGGACGAAGAGACTCACGGACGAACAGACGCACGGACGAAAAGACGCACGGACAAACAGACGTTCGGATGAACAGACGCACGGACAAACAAACGCACGGAAAAGCAGACGCACGGACGAACAGACGCACAGACGTAAAGACGCACGGAAAAACAGACGCACAGGCGAGCAGACGCACGGACGAACAGACACACGGACGAACAGACGTACTAACTAACAAACGCATGGACGAACAGACGCACGGACGAATAGACGTATGGACGAACAGACGCACGGACGAACAGACGCAAGGACGAACAGACGCACGGATGAACAGACGCACGGACAAACAGACGCGCGGATGAACAGACGCACGGACAAACAGACGCACGGACGAACAGACGCACGGACGAACAGCTGCAAGGACGAACAGTCGCACGGTTGAACAGACGCACGGATGAACAGACGCATGGACGAACAGACGCATGGACGAACAGACGCAAGGACTAACAGACGCACGGACAAACAGACGCACGGACAAACAGATGCGCGGACGAACAGACGCACGGACGAACAGACGCACGGACAAACAGACGCACGGACAAACAGACGCACCGTCGAACAGACGCACGGATGAACAGACTCATGGACGAACAGACGCACAGACGAACAGACGCACAGATGAACAGATGCATGGACGAACAGACGCACGGACGAACAGACATACGGATGAACAGACGCACGGACAAACAGACGCACGAAAGAACAGACGCACGGTCGAACAGACGCACGGATGAACAGACGCATGGACGTACAGACTCACGGACGAATAGACGCACAGGCGAACAGATGCACGGACGAACAGACGCACGGAAGAAAAATCGCACGGACGAACAGACGCACAGACGAACAGACGCACGGACGAACAGACGCAAGGACGAACAGACATACGGATGAACAGACGCATGGACGAACAGACAAACGGACGAACAGACGCACGGACGAACAGACGCACGGACAAACAGATGCACGGACGAATAGACGCATGAACGAACAGACGCACAGACAAAAAGACGCACGGACAAACAGACTTACGGACGAACAGACGCACGGACGAACAGACGCACGGACGAACAGACGCACGGACGAACAGATGCACGGACAAAAACACGCAAGGACGAACAGACTCACGGACGAACAGACTCACGGATGAACTGACGCTCGGACGAACTACCACACGAACGAACAGATGCACGGACGAACAAACGCACGGACGATCAGACGCAAGGACGAACTTTATTTTCGTCATTTTATCGAGTTATGATCTAAAAAAGGTAAAAAACGAATGAACTCACCGATATTTCATTCTTGTTCATTTATTTCCTCCTTGTATTTAAACATTTTAGATAGGTATGATTGAAAAAAGTTGCGAAAATGGATAATGTCACCAAAATTTCAATTTTTATCCAACATTTCGCCCTTTTGCTCGTTAATTTCTCGAGCTATGATCAAAAAAAATGTTCGAAATTGGTTCTGTTCGGACAAACAGATGAACGGACGAACAGACGCACGGACGAACAGACGCACAGACGAACAGACGCACGGACGAACAGACGCACGGGCGAACAGACTCAAGGACGAACAGACATACGGATAAACAGACGCATGAACGAACAGACGCACAAACAAAAAGACGCACGGACAAACAGACGCACGGACGAACAGACGCACGGACGAACAGACGCACGGACGAACAGACATACGGATGACAGACGCACGGAAGAACAGACGCACGGACAAAAAGATGCAAGGACGAACAGACGCATGGACGAACAGCCGCACAGACAAACAGACGCACGCACAAACAGACGTACGGATGAACAGACGCACGGACGAACAGACGCACGGACAAACAAACGCACGGACGAACAGACGCACGGACAATCAGACGCAATGACGAACAGACTCACGGATGAACAGACGCACGGATGAACTGACGCTCGGACGAACTGTCACAAGAACGAACAGATGCACGGACGAACAGACGCACGGACTAACAGACGCACGGACGAACCTTATTTTCGTCATTTTATTAAGGTATGACCGAAGAAAACTAAAAAACGAATAAATTCACCGATATTTCAATCTTGTTCCCATTTTTTGCCATTATTTTCGTAATTTTAGCGAGGTATGATCGAAAAAAAGTTTCAAAAACGGACAATTTCACCAAATTTGTATTTATATTCAATATTTAGCCCTTATTATAATTATTTCCTATAGGTATGATCAAAAAAATTAAGAAAACGGTTGTGTTCGGACAAACAGATGTACGGACCAACAAACGCATGTACACACAGACGCACAGACGAACAGAAGGACGGACAAACAGACGCACGGACAAACAGACGCACGGACGAACAGACGTTCGGATGAACAGACGCACGGAGAAACAGACGCACGGAAAAACAGACGCACGGACGAAAAACGCACGGACGAACAGACGCACGGACGAACAGACGCACGGACGAACAGACGCACAGACGAACAGACGCACTGAAAAGCAGACGCACTGAAAAGCAGACGCACGGACGAATAGACGCACGGACGAACAGACATACGGATGAACAGACGCACGGACGAACAGACGCACGGACGAACAGACGCACGGACAAACAGACGAAGGGACAAAAAAAACAGATGGACGAACAGACGCATTGACAAACATACACATGGACGAACAGACGCACGGACGAACAGACGCATGGACGAACAGACGCACGGACGAACAGACGCACGGACGAACAGACGCACGGACGAACAGAAGTTCGGATGAACAGACGCACGGACAAATAGACGAACGGAAAAGCAGACGCACGGACGAACAGACAAACGGACGAACAGACGCACTAACGAACAAACGCATGGACGAACAGAAGCACGGACGAATAGACGCACGGATGAACAGATGCATGGACGAACAGACGCACGGACGAACAGACGCAAGGACGAACAGACGCACGAATAAACAGACGCAGGGACAAACAGATGCGCGGACGAACAGACGCACGGACAAACAGACGCATGGACGAACAGACGCACGGACGAACAGACGCACGGACGAACAGACGCACGGTCGAAAAGACGCACGGATGAACAGACGCATGGACGAAAAGACTCATGGACGAACAGACGCAAGGACGAACAGACGCACGGACGAACAGACGCAAGGACGAACAGACGCACGAATAAACAGACGCAGGGACAAACAGATGCGCGGAAGAACAGACGCACGGACAAACAGACGCATGGACGAACAGACGCACGGACGAACAGACGCACGGACGAACAGACGCACGGTCGAAAAGACGCACGGATGAACAGACGCATGGACGAAAAGACTCATGGACGAACAGACGCAAGGACGAACAGACGCAGGGACAAACAGACGCACGGACAAACAGATTCGCGGACGAACAGACGCACGGACGAACAGACGCACGGACAAACAGACGCACGGACGAATAGACGCACGGTCGAACAGACGCACGGATGAACAGACGCGCGGACGAACAGACGCACAGACGAACAGACATACGGATGAACAGACGCACGGATGAACATACGCATGGACGAACAGACGCACGGACGAACAGACGCACAGACGAACAGACGCACGGACGTACAGACGCACGGACGAACAGACGCACGGGCGAACTGACGCACGGACGAACAGACGCACGGAAGAAAATACGCACGGACGAACAGACGTACAGACAAACAGTCGCACGGACAAACAGACGCACGGACGAACAGACGCACGGACGAATAGACGCACGGACGAACAGAAACATGGACGAACAGACGCACGGACGAACAGACGCACGGACGAACAGACGCACAGACGAACAGACGCACTGAAAAGCAGACGCACGGACGAATAGACGCACGGACGAACAGACATACGGATGAACAGACGCACGGTCGAACAGACGCACGGACGAACAGACGCACGGACATAAATACGCACGGACGAACAGACGCACGGATGAACAGATGAAGGGACAAAAAAACACATGGACGAACAGACGCATTGACAAACAGACACATGTGTGAACAGACGCACGGACGAACAGACGCATGGACGAAGAGACGCACGGACAAACAGACGCACGGACAAACAGATGCGCGGACGAACAGACGCACGGACGAACAGACGCACGGACAAACAGACGCACGGACGAACAGACGCACGGTCTAACAGACGCACGGATGAACAGACTCATGGACGAACAGACGCACAGACGAACAGACGCACGGATAAACAGAAGCATGGACGAACAGACGCACGGACGAACAGACATACGGATGAACAGACGCACGGACAAACAGACGCACGGAAGAACAGACGCACGGTCGAACAGACGCACGGATGAACAGATGCATGGACGAACAGACGCACAGACGAACAGACGCACGGATGAACAGATGCATGGACGTACAGACGCATGGACGAACAGACGCAAGGACTAACAGACGCACGGACAAACAGACGCACGGTCGAACAGACGCACGGATGAACAGACTCATGGACGAACAGACGCACAGACGAACACACGCACGGATGAACAGATGCATGGACGAACAGACGCACAGACAAACAGACATACGGATGAACAGACGCACGGACAAACAGACGCACGGAAGAACAGACGCACGGTCGAACAGACGCATTGATGAACAAACGCATGGACGAACAGACGCACAGACGAACAGACGCACGGATGAACAGATGCATGGACGTACAGACGCACGGACGAATAGACGCACAGGCGAACAGACGCACGGACGAACAGACGCTCGGAAGAAAAGTCGCACGGACGAACAGACGCACAGACGAACAGACGCACGGACGAAAAGACGCAAGGACGAACAGACATCCGAATGAACAGACGCATGGACGAACAGACAAACGGACGAACAGACGCACGGACGAACAGACGCACGGACAAACAGATGCACGGACGAATAGACGCATGAACGAACAGACGCACAGACAAAAAGACGCACGGACAAACAGACTTACGGACGAACAGACGCACGGACGAACAGACGCACGGACAAACAGACGCACGGACGAACAGATGCACGGACAAAAACACGCACGGACGAACAGACTCACGGACGAACAGAGGCACGGATGAACTGACGCTCGGACGAACTACCACACGAACGAACAGATGCACGGACGAACAAACGCACGGACGATCAGACGCAAGGACGAACTTTATTTTCGTCATTTTATCGAGTTATGATCTAAAAAAGGTAAAAAACGAATGAACTCACCGATATTTCATTCTTGTTCATTTATTTCCTCCTTGTATTTAAACATTTTAGAGAGGTATGATTGAAAAAAGTTGCGAAAATGGATAATGTCACCAAAATTTCAATTTTTATCCAACATTTCGCCCTTTTGCTCGTTAATTTCTCGAGCTATGATCAAAAAAAATGTTCGAAATTGGTTCTGTTCGGACAAACAGATGAACGGACGAACAGACGCACGGACGAACAGACGCACGGGCGAACAGTCGCACGGATGAACAGACGCACAGACGAACAGACGCACGGACGAACAGACGCACAGACGAACAGACACACTGACGAACAGACGCACGGACGAACAGACATACGGATGAACTGACGCACGGAAGAACAGACATACGGATGAACAGACGCATGGACGAACAGCCGCACGGACGAACAGACGCACGGACGAACAGACGCACGGACAAAATGATGCAAGGACGAACAGACGCATGGACGAACAGCCGCACAGACAAACAGACGCACGCACAAACAGACGCACGGATGAACAGACGCACGGACGAACAGACGCACGGACGAACAAACGCACGGACGAACAGACGCACGGACAATCAGACGCAATGACGAACAGACGCACGGACTAACAGACGCACGGACGAACCTTATTTTCGTCGTTTTATTAAGGTATGACCGAAGAAAACTAAAAAACGAATAAATTCACCGATATTTCAATCTTGTTCCCATTTTTTGCCATTATTTTCGTAATTTTAGCGAGGTATGATCGAAAAAAAGTTTCAAAAACGGACAATTTCACCAAATTTGTATTTATATTCAATATTTAGCCCTTATTATAATTATTTCCTATAGGTATGATCAAAAAAATTTCGAAAACGGTTGTGTTCGGACAAACAGATGTACGGACCAACAAACGCATGTACAAACAGACGCACAGACGAACAGAAGGACGGACAAACAGACGCACGGACAAACAGTCGCACGGACAAACAAACGCACGGACGAACAGACGCACGGACGAATAGACGCACGGACGAACAGAAACATGGACGAACAGACGCACGGACGAACAGACGCACGGACGAAAAGACGCACGGACGAACAGACGTTCGGATGAACAGACGCACGGAGAAACAGACGCACGGAAAAACAGACGCACGGACGAACAGACGCACGGACGAACAGACGCACTGAAAAGCAGACGCACGGACGAATAGACGCACGGACGAACAGACATACGGATGAACAGACGCACGGACGAACAGACGCACGGACGAACAGACGCACGGACAAACAGACGCACGGACGAACAGACGCACGGACGAACAGACGAAGGGACAAAAAAAACAGATGGACGAACAGACGCATTGACAAACATACACATGGACGAACAGACGCACGGACGAACAGACGCATGGACGAACAGACGCACGGACGAACAGACGCACGGACGAACAGACGCACGGACGAACAGAAGTTCGGATGAACAGACGCACGGACAAATAGACGAACGGAAAAGCAGACGCACGGACGAACAGACGCACGGACGAACAGACGCACAGGCGAACAGACGCACGGACGAACAGACAAACGGACGAACAGACGCACTAACGAACAAACGCATGGACGAACAGAAGCACGGACGAATAGACGCACGGATGAACAGATGCATGGACGAACAGACGCACGGACGAACAGACGCAAGGACGAACAGACGCACGAATAAACAGACGCAGGGACAAACAGATGCGCGGACGAACAGACGCACGGACAAACAGACGCATGGACGAACAGACGCACGGACGAACAGACGCACGGACGAACAGACGCACGGTCGAAAAGACGCACGGATGAACAGACGCATGGACGAAAAGACTCATGGACGAACAGACGCAAGGACGAACAGACGCACGGACGAACAGCCGGAAGGACGAACAGACGCACGAATAAACAGACGCAGGGACAAACAGATGCGCGGACGAACAGACGCACGGACAAACAGACGCATGGACGAACAGACGCACGGACGAACAGACGCACGGACGAACAGACGCACGGTCGAAAAGACGCACGGATGAACAGACGCATGGACGAAAAGACTCATGAACGAACTGACGCAAGGACGAACAGACGCAGGGACAAACAGACGCACGGACAAACAGATGCGCGGACGAACAGACGCACGGACGAACAGACGCACGGACAAACAGACGCACGGACGATTAGACGCACGGTCGAACAGACGCACGGATGAACAGACGCGCGGACGAACAGACGCACAGACGAACAGACGCACGGATGAACAGACGCACGGACGAACAGACATACGGATGAACAGACGCTCGGATGAACATACGCATGGACGAACAGACGCACGGACGAACAGACGCACGGACGAACAGACGCACGGACGTACAGACGCACGGACGAACAGACGCACAGGCGAACTGACGCACGGACGAACAGACGCACGGAAGAAAAGACGCACGGACGAACAGACGTACAGACAAACAGACGCACGAACGAACCGACGCACGGACGAACAGACATACGGATGAACAGACGCATGGACGAACAGACGCACGGACGAACAGACGCACGGACGAACAGACGCACGGACAAACAGATGCGCGGACGAACAGACGCATGGAAGAACAGACGCACAGACAAACAGACGCACGGATGAACAGACGCACGGACGAACAGACGCACGGACGAACAGACGCACGGACGAACAGACGCTCGGACTAACAGTCGCACGGACGAACAGACTCACGGACGAACAGACGCAAGGACGAACAGACATACGGATAAACAGACGCATGGACGAACAGACAAACGGACGAACAGAGGCACGGACGAACAGACGCACGGACAAACAGATGCATGGACGAACAGACGCATGAATGAACAGACGCACAAACAAAAAGACGCACGGACAAACAGACGCACGGACGAACAGACGCACGGACGAACAGACGCACGGACGAACAGACGCAAGGACGAACAGATGCACGGACAAAAACACGCACGGACGAACAGACTCACGGACGAACAGACGCACGGATGAACTGACGCTCGGACGAACTGACATACGAACGAACAGATGCACGGACGAACAGACGCACGGACGATCAGACGCACGGACGAACCTTATTTTCGTCATTTTATCGAGGTATGATCTAAATATGGTAAAAAAATGAATACACCGATATTTCAATCTTGATCATCTATTTATCCCTTACTTTTCGTCATTTTAGAGATGTATGATTCAAAATAGTTTCGAAAATGTATATTGTCACCGAAATTTCAATTTTTATCCACTATTTCGCCATTATATTCGTTATTTTCTCAAACTATGATCAAATAAGGTTCGTAATTGATTCTGTTTGGAGAAACAGACGCTCGGACAAACAGTCGCACGGACGAACGGACTCACGGACGAACAGACGCAAGGACGAACAGACATACGGATAAACAGACGCATGGACGAACAGACAAACGGACGAACAGAGGCACGGACGAACAGACGCACGGACAAACAGATGCATGGACGAACAGACGCATGAATGAACAGACGCACAAACAAAAAGACGCACGGACAAACAGACGCACGGACGAACAGACGCACGGACGAACAGACGCACGGACGAACAGACGCAAGGACGAACAGATGCACGGACAAAAACACGCACGGACGAACAGACTCACGGACGAACAGACGCACGGATGAACTGACGCTCGGACGAACTGACATACGAACGAACAGATGCACGGACGAACAGACGCACGGACGATCAGACGCACGGACGAACCTTATTTTCGTCATTTTATCGAGGTATGATCTAAATATGGTAAAAAAATGAATACACCGATATTTCAATCTTGATCATCTATTTATCCCTTACTTTTCGTCATTTTAGAGATGTATGATTCAAAATAGTTTCGAAAATGTATATTGTCACCGAAATTTCAATTTTTATCCACTATTTCGCCATTATATTCGTTATTTTCTCAAACTATGATCAAATAAGGTTCGTAATTGATTCTGTTTGGAGAAACAGACGCACGGATGAACAGATACTTGGACGAACAGACGCACGGACGAACAGACGCAAGGACGAACAGAGGCACGAATAAACAGACGCAGGGACAAACAGATGCGTGGACGAACAGACGCACGGACAAACAGACGCACGGACGAACAGACGCACGGACGAACAGACGCACGGACGAACAGACGCACGGTCGAACAGACGCACGGATGAACAGACGCATGGACGAACAGACGCATGGACGAACAGACGCAAGGACGAACAGACGCACGGACAAACAGACGCACGGACAAACAGATGCGCGTACGAACAGACGCACGGACGAACAGACGCACGGACAAACAGACGCACGGACGAATAGACGCACGGTCGAACAGACGCACGGATGAACAGACGCATGGACGAACAGACGCACAGACGAACAGACGCACGGATGAAAAGACGCACGGACGAACAGACATACGGATGAACAGACGCACGGATGAACATACGCATGGACGAACAGACGCACGGACGAACAGACGCACGGACGAACAGACGCACGGACGTACAGACGCACGGACGAACAGACGCACAGGTGAACAGACGCACGGACGAACAGACGCACGGAAGAAAAGACGCACGGACGAACAGACGCACAGACGAACAGACGCACGGATGAACAGACGCACGGACGAACAGACATCCTGATGAACAGACGCATGGACGAACAGACGCACGGACGAACAGACGCACGGACAAACAGATGCACGCACGAACAGACGCATGGACGAACAGACGCACAAACAAACAGACGCACGGACAAACAGACGCACGGATGAACAGACGCACGGACGAACAAACGCACGGACGAACAGACGCACGGACAATCAGACGCAATGACGAACAGACGCACGGACTAACAGACGCACGGACGAACCTTATTTTCGTCGTTTTATTAAGGTATGACCGAAGAAAACTAAAAAACGAATAAATTCACCGATATTTCAATCTTGTTCCCATTTTTTGCCATTATTTTCGTAATTTTAGCGAGGTATGATCGAAAAAAAGTTTCAAAAACGGACAATTTCACCAAATTTGTATTTATATTCAATATTTAGCCCTTATTATAATTATTTCCTATAGGTATGATCAAAAAAATTTCGAAAACGGTTGTGTTCGGACAAACAGATGTACGGACCAACAAACGCATGTACAAACAGACGCACAGACGAACAGAAGGACGGACAAACAGACGCACGGACAAACAGTCGCACGGACAAACAAACGCACGGACGAACAGACGCACGGACGAATAGACGCACGGACGAACAGAAACATGGACGAACAGACGCACGGACGAACAGACGCACGGACGAAAAGACGCACGGACGAACAGACGTTCGGATGAACAGACGCACGGAGAAACAGACGCACGGAAAAACAGACGCACGGACGAACAGACGCACGGACGAACAGACGCACTGAAAAGCAGACGCACGGACGAATAGACGCACGGACGAACAGACATACGGATGAACAGACGCACGGACGAACAGACGCACGGACGAACAGACGCACGGACAAACAGACGCACGGACGAACAGACGCACGGACGAACAGACGAAGGGACAAAAAAAACAGATGGACGAACAGACGCATTGACAAACATACACATGGACGAACAGACGCACGGACGAACAGACGCATGGACGAACAGACGCACGGACGAACAGACGCACGGACGAACAGACGCACGGACGAACAGAAGTTCGGATGAACAGACGCACGGACAAATAGACGAACGGAAAAGCAGACGCACGGACGAACAGACGCACGGACGAACAGACGCACAGGCGAACAGACGCACGGACGAACAGACAAACGGACGAACAGACGCACTAACGAACAAACGCATGGACGAACAGAAGCACGGACGAATAGACGCACGGATGAACAGATGCATGGACGAACAGACGCACGGACGAACAGACGCAAGGACGAACAGACGCACGAATAAACAGACGCAGGGACAAACAGATGCGCGGACGAACAGACGCACGGACAAACAGACGCATGGACGAACAGACGCACGGACGAACAGACGCACGGACGAACAGACGCACGGTCGAAAAGACGCACGGATGAACAGACGCATGGACGAAAAGACTCATGGACGAACAGACGCAAGGACGAACAGACGCACGGACGAACAGCCGCAAGGACGAACAGACGCACGAATAAACAGACGCAGGGACAAACAGATGCGCGGACGAACAGACGCACGGACAAACAGACGCATGGACGAACAGACGCACGGACGAACAGACGCACGGACGAACAGACGCACGGTCGAAAAGACGCACGGATGAACAGACGCATGGACGAAAAGACTCATGAACGAACTGACGCAAGGACGAACAGACGCAGGGACAAACAGACGCACGGACAAACAGATGCGCGGACGAACAGACGCACGGACGAACAGACGCACGGACAAACAGACGCACGGACGATTAGACGCACGGTCGAACAGACGCACGGATGAACAGACGCGCGGACGAACAGACGCACAGACGAACAGACGCACGGATGAACAGACGCACGGACGAACAGACATACGGATGAACAGACGCTCGGATGAACATACGCATGGACGAACAGACGCACGGACGAACAGACGCACGGACGAACAGACGCACGGACGTACAGACGCACGGACGAACAGACGCACAGGCGAACTGACGCACGGACGAACAGACGCACGGAAGAAAAGACGCACGGACGAACAGACGTACAGACAAACAGACGCACGAACGAACCGACGCACGGACGAACAGACATACGGATGAACAGACGCATGGACGAACAGACGCACGGACGAACAGACGCACGGACGAACAGACGCACGGACAAACAGATGCGCGGACGAACAGACGCATGGAAGAACAGACGCACAGACAAACAGACGCACGGATGAACAGACGCACGGACGAACAGACGCACGGACGAACAGACGCACGGACGAACAGACGCTCGGACTAACAGTCGCACGGACGAACAGACTCACGGACGAACAGACGCAAGGACGAACAGACATACGGATAAACAGACGCATGGACGAACAGACAAACGGACGAACAGAGGCACGGACGAACAGACGCACGGACAAACAGATGCATGGACGAACAGACGCATGAATGAACAGACGCACAAACAAAAAGACGCACGGACAAACAGACGCACGGACGAACAGACGCACGGACGAACAGACGCACGGACGAACAGACGCAAGGACGAACAGATGCACGGACAAAAACACGCACGGACGAACAGACTCACGGACGAACAGACGCACGGATGAACTGACGCTCGGACGAACTGACATACGAACGAACAGATGCACGGACGAACAGACGCACGGACGATCAGACGCACGGACGAACCTTATTTTCGTCATTTTATCGAGGTATGATCTAAATATGGTAAAAAAATGAATACACCGATATTTCAATCTTGATCATCTATTTATCCCTTACTTTTCGTCATTTTAGAGATGTATGATTCAAAATAGTTTCGAAAATGTATATTGTCACCGAAATTTCAATTTTTATCCACTATTTCGCCATTATATTCGTTATTTTCTCAAACTATGATCAAATAAGGTTCGTAATTGATTCTGTTTGGAGAAACAGACGCTCGGACAAACAGTCGCACGGACGAACAGACTCACGGACGAACAGACGCAAGGACGAACAGACATACGGATAAACAGACGCATGGACGAACAGACAAACGGACGAACAGAGGCACGGACGAACAGACGCACGGACAAACAGATGCATGGACGAACAGACGCATGAATGAACAGACGCACAAACAAAAAGACGCACGGACAAACAGACGCACGGACGAACAGACGCACGGACGAACAGACGCACGGACGAACAGACGCAAGGACGAACAGATGCACGGACAAAAACACGCACGGACGAACAGACTCACGGACGAACAGACGCACGGATGAACTGACGCTCGGACGAACTGACATACGAACGAACAGATGCACGGACGAACAGACGCACGGACGATCAGACGCACGGACGAACCTTATTTTCGTCATTTTATCGAGGTATGATCTAAATATGGTAAAAAAATGAATACACCGATATTTCAATCTTGATCATCTATTTATCCCTTACTTTTCGTCATTTTAGAGATGTATGATTCAAAATAGTTTCGAAAATGTATATTGTCACCGAAATTTCAATTTTTATCCACTATTTCGCCATTATATTCGTTATTTTCTCAAACTATGATCAAATAAGGTTCGTAATTGATTCTGTTTGGAGAAACAGACGCACGGATGAACAGATACTTGGACGAACAGACGCACGGACGAACAGACGCAAGGACGAACAGAGGCACGAATAAACAGACGCAGGGACAAACAGATGCGTGGACGAACAGACGCACGGACAAACAGACGCACGGACGAACAGACGCACGGACGAACAGACGCACGGACGAACAGACGCACGGTCGAACAGACGCACGGATGAACAGACGCATGGACGAACAGACGCATGGACGAACAGACGCAAGGACGAACAGACGCACGGACAAACAGACGCACGGACAAACAGATGCGCGTACGAACAGACGCACGGACGAACAGACGCACGGACAAACAGACGCACGGACGAATAGACGCACGGTCGAACAGACGCACGGATGAACAGACGCATGGACGAACAGACGCACAGACGAACAGACGCACGGATGAAAAGACGCACGGACGAACAGACATACGGATGAACAGACGCACGGATGAACATACGCATGGACGAACAGACGCACGGACGAACAGACGCACGGACGAACAGACGCACGGACGTACAGACGCACGGACGAACAGACGCACAGGTGAACAGACGCACGGACGAACAGACGCACGGAAGAAAAGACGCACGGACGAACAGACGCACAGACGAACAGACGCACGGATGAACAGACGCACGGACGAACAGACATCCTGATGAACAGACGCATGGACGAACAGACGCACGGACGAACAGACGCACGGACAAACAGATGCACGCACGAACAGACGCATGGACGAACAGACGCACAAACAAACAGACGCACGGACAAACAGACGCACGGATGAACAGACGCACGGACGAACAGACGCACGGAGGAACAGACGCACGGACAAACAGACGCACGGACAAACAGTCGCACGGACGAACAGACTCACGGACGAACAGACGCAAGGACGAACAGACATACGGATAAACAGACGCATGGACGAACAGACAAACGGACGAACAGACGCACGGACGAACAGACGCACGGACAAACAGATGCATGGACGAACAGACGCATGAATGAACAGACGCACAAACAAAAAGACGCACGGACAAACAGACGCACGGACGAACAGACGCACGGACGAACAGACGCACGGATGAACTGACGCTCGGACGAACTGACACACGAACGAACAGATGCACGGACGAACAGACGCACGGACGAACAGACGCACGGACGAACCTTATTTTCGTCATTTTATCGAGGTATGATCTAAATATGGTAAAAAAATGAATACACCGATATTTCAATCTTGATCATCTATTTATCCCTTACTTTTCGTCATTTTAGAGATGTATGATTAAAAAAAGTTTCGAAAATGTATATTGTCACCGAAATTTCAATTTTTATCCACTATTTCGCCATTATATTCGTTATTTTCTCAAACTATGATCAAATAAGGTTCGAAATTGATTCTGTTTCGAGAAACAGATGTACGGATGAACAAACGCATGGACGAACAGACGCACATACGAACTGAATCATGAAAGAAAAATCGTTTGGATGATCTGACGCCCGGTCGAACCTTATATTCGTCATTTTTTTAAGGTTTGATCGTAAAAAGCTATGAAACGAAATAATTCACTGATATTTCAATCTTGTTTCTCTTAATCGCCCCTATTTTCGTAATTGTAGCGACGTATGATCGGAAAAAAATTTCTAAATCGGACAATTTCACCAAATTTATATTTAATCCAATATTTTGCCCTTATTTTTATTATTTTCTAAAGGTATGACCGAAAAAAATTTTGAAAACGGTTCTGTTCGGACAAACAGATCTTCATCTGTTTGACGAACAGACGCATGGACAAAAACACGCACAGACGAACAGACGAACGGATGAACAGACGCATGGATGAACAAACGCACGGACGAACAGACGCACGGACGAACAGACGCACGGACGAACAGACATACGGATGAACAGACGCACGGAAGAACAGACGCACGGATGAACATACGCATGGACGAACAGAAGCACGGACGAACAGACGCACGGACGAACAGATGCACGGACGTACACACGCACGGACGAACAGACGCACAGGAAAACAGACGCACGGACGAACAGACGCACGGAAGAAAAGACGCACGGACGAACAGACGCACGGACGTACAGACGCACGGACGAACAGACGCACGGACGAACAGACGCACGGACGAACAGACATACGGATGAACAGACGCATGGACGAACAGACGCACGGACGAACAGACGCACGGACGAACAGACGCACGGACAAACAGATGCACGGACGAACACACGCACGGACGAACAGACGCAATGACGAACAGACGCACGGACGAACCGACGCACAGACAAACAGACGCACGGACGAACAGGCAAACGGATGAACATACGCACGGATGAACAGACGCACGGACGAACAGACGCATGGACAATAGACACACGGACGTACAGACGCACAGACAATTAGACGCACGGACAAACAGACGCACAGATGAACAGACGCTCGAACGAACAGACACATGAACGAACAGACGCACGGACGAATAGTCGAACGGATGACAGACTAACGGACGAACAGTCATTCGGACGAACAGACGCATGGAAGAACGGTCGCACAGTCGAAGAGACGCACAGATTAACAGACGCTCGGACGAACAGACGCACGAACGAACAGATGCACGGACGAACAAACGCATGGACGAACAGACGCACGGACGAACTTTATTTTCGTCATGCTATCGAGGTATGATCTAAAAAAGGTAAAAAACCAATGAATTCAACGATATTTAAATCTTGTTCATCTATTTATCCCTTACTTTTCGTCATTTTAGAGTGGTATGATTGAAAAAAGTTTCGAAAATGTATATTGTCACCGAAATTTCAATTTTTATCCACTATTTCGTCTTTATATTCGTTATTTTCTCAAGCTTTGATCAAATAAGGTTCGAAATTGGTTCTGTTTGGAGAAACAGATGTACGGATGAACAAACGCATGGACGAACAGACGCACAGAAGAACAGTCACACGAACGAACATACGCACGGAAGAACAAACGCACGGACGAACAAACGTTCGGACGATCAGACTTACGGACGATCAGAATACGGACAAACAGACGCATGGATTAATAGACGCATGGACAAACAGACGCACGGACAAACAGACGCACGGACAAACAGACGCAGGGACATACAGATGCACGGACGAACAGACGCACGGACGAACAGACGCACGGACGAAGCGACGCATGGACGAACTGACGCACGGACGTAAAGAGGCACGGACGAACAGACGCACGGATGAACAGACGCACAGACGAACAGACGCACGGATGAACAGACGCACAGACGTACAGACGCACGGACGAACCTTATTTTCGTCATTCTATCGAGGTATGATCTAAAAAAGGTAAAATAACAAATGAATTCAACAATATTTCAATCTTGTTCATCTATTTCACCCTTTTTTTTCGTCATATTAGAGAGGTATGATCGAAAAAAGTTTCGAAAACGGATAATTTCACTGAAATTTCATTTTTTAAACATTATTTTGCTCTTATTTTCGTTATTTTCTCAAGCTATGATCGAAAATGTTCGACATTGTTTCTGTTCAGACAATCAGATGTACGGACGAACAGACGCACGGACGAACAGACGCACGGACGAACAGATGCATGGACAAACAGACGCACGGACGTACAGACGCACGGACAAACAGACGCACGGACGAACAGACGCACGGATGAACAGACGCTCGGACGAACATACGCATGAACGAACAGATGCACGGACGTTCAGACGCACGGACAAACAGATGCACGGACGAACAAACTCAGAGACGAACAGACGCACGGACGAACCTTATTTTCGTCCTTTTATTGAGGTAAGATCTAAATATGGTAAAAAACGAATGAATTCACCGATATTTCAATGTAGTTCATCTATTTTCCCCTAACTTTTCGTCATTTTAGGGAGGTATGATAGAAAAAGGTTTCGAAAATGTATATTGTCACTGAAATTTCAATTTTTATCTACTATTTCGCCCTTATGTTCGTTATTTTCTCAAACTATGATCAAAAAAATGTTCGAAATTAGTTCTGTGTGGAGAAATAGATGTACGGATGAACAGACGCATGGACGCATAGACGCACAGACGAGTAGTCGCACGGACGAACAGACGAACGGACGAACAGAAACATGGACGAACAGACGCACGGACGTACAGACGCACGGATGAACTGACGCACGGACGAACAGACTCACGGACAAACAGACGCACGGATGAACTGACGCTCGAACGAACTACCACACGAACGAACAGATGCACGGACGAACAAACGCACGGACGAACTTTATTTTCGTCATGCTATCGAGATTTGGTCTAAAAAATGTATCAAACTAATGAATTCAACGATATTTCAATCTTGTTCATATATTTCCCCCTTTTTTTGTCATATTAGAGAGGTATGATCGAAAAAAGTTTTGAAAATGGATAATTTCACCGAAATTTCAATTTTTATACATTATTTCGCTCTTATGTTCGGTATTTTCTCAAGCTATGATCAAAAAATGTTCGACATTGGTTCTGTTCGGACAATCAGATGTACGGACGAACAAACGCATGGACGAACAGTCGCACAGACAAACAGACGCACGGACGAATAGACGCTCGGATGAACAGAGCCACGGACGAACAGATGCACGAACAAACAGACGCACCGACGAACAGACGCACGGTCGAACAGACGCACGGATGAACAGACGCATGGACGAACAGACGCACGGACGAACAGACATACGGATGAACAGACGCACAAGCGAACAGACGCACGGAAGAACATATGCATGGACGAACAGACGCACGGACGAACAGACTCACGGACGAACAGACGCACGGACGTACAGACGCACGGATGAACAGACGCACAGGCGAACAGACGCACGGACGAACAGACGCACGGAAGAAAAGTCGCACGGACGAACAGACGCACAGACGAACAGACGCACGGACGAACAGACGCAAGGACGAACAGACATACGGATAAACAGACGCATGGACGAACAGACAAACGGACGAACAGACGCACGGACGAACAGACGCACGGGCAAACAGATGCATGGACGAACAGACGCATGAACGAACAGACGCACAAACAAAAAGACGCACGGACAAACAGACGCACGGACGAACAGACGCACGGACGAACAGACGCACGGACGAACAGACGCAAGGACGAACAGATGCACGGACAAAAACACGCACGGACGAACAGACTCACGGACGAACAGACGCTAGGACGAAGTTTATTTTCGTCATTTTATCGAGTTATGATCTAAAAAAGGTAAGAAACGAATGAATTCAACGATATTTCATTCTTGTTCATTTATTTCCTCCTTGTATTTCGACATTTTATAGAGGTATGATTGAAAAAAGTTGCGAAAATGGATAATGTCACCAAAATTTCAATTTTTATCCAACATTTCGCCCTAATATTCGTTAATTTCTCGAGCTATGATCAAAAAAAAATGTTCGAAATTGGTTCTGTTCGGACAAACAGATGTAAGGATGAACAGACGCATGGACGAACAGACGCACAGACGAACACACGCACGGACGAACAGACGCACGGGCGAACAGTCGCACGGATGAACAGACGCACGGACGAACAGACGCACGGACGAACCTTATTTTCGTCATTTTATTGAGGTATGATCTAAATATGGTAAAAAAAATGAATACACCGATATTTCAATCTTGATCATCTATTTATCCCTTACTTTTCGTCATTTTAGAGATGTATGATTGAAAAAAGTTTCGAAAATGTATATTGTCACCGAAATTTCAATTTTTATCCACTATTTCGCCATTATATTCGTTATTTTCTCAAACTATGATCAAATAAGGTTCGAAATTGGTTCTGTTTGGAGAAACAGATGTACGGATGAACAAACGCATGGACGAACAGACGCACATACGAACTGAATCATGAAAGAAAAATCGCTTTGACGATCTGACGCCCGGTCGAACCTTATATTAATCATTTTTTTAAGGTTTGATCGTAAAAAGCTATGAAACGAAATAATTCACCGATATTTCAATCTTGTTTCTCTTAATCGCCCCTATTTTCGTAATTTTAGCGAGGTATGATCGGCAAAAATTTCTAAATCGGACAATTTCACCAAATTTATATTTAATCCAATATTTTGCCCTTATTTTTATTATTTTCTAAAGGTATGACCGAAAAAATTTCGAAAACGGTTCTGTTCGGACAAACAGATCTTCATCTGTTTGACGAACAGACGCATGGACAAAAACACGCACAGACGAACAGACGAACGGATGAACAGACGCATGGATGAACAGACGCACGGACGAACAGACGCACGGACGAACAGACGCACGGACGAACAGGCGCACGGACGAACAGACGCACGGATGAACTGACGCACGGATGAATAGACGCACGGACGAACAGACGCATGAACAAACAGACGCACGGACAAACAGACGGACGGATAACCAGACGCACGGACGAACAGACGCACGGACGAACAGACGCACGGACGAACCGACGCACAGACAAACAGACGCACGGACGAACAGACGCATGGATGAACAGACGCACGGATGAACAGACGCACGGACGAACAGACGCATGGTTAACAGACACACGGACGTACAGACGCACGGACAAAGAGACGCACGGACGAACACACGCACGGACAAACAGACGCAAGGACGAACCTTATTTTCGTCATTTTATCGAGGTATGATCTAAATATGGTAAAAAAATGAATACACCGATATTTCAATCTTGATCATCTATTTATCCCTTACTTTTCGTCATTTTAGAGATGTATGATTGAAAAAAGTTTCGAAAATGTTTATTGTCACCGAAATTTCAATTTTTATCCACTATTTCGCCATTATATTCTTATTTTTTCAAACTATGATCAAATAAGGTTCGAAATTGGTTCTGTTTTGAGAAACAGATGTACGGATGAACAAACGCATGGACGAACAGACGCACATACGAACTGAATCATGAAAGAAAAATCGCTTGGACGATCTGACGCCCGGTCGTACCTTATATTCGTCATTTTTTTAAGGTTTGATCGTAAAGAGCTATGAAACGAAATAATTCACCGATATTTCAATCTTGTTTCTCTTAATCGCCCCTATTTTCGTAATTTTAGCGAGGTATGATCGGGAAAAAATTTCTAAATTGGACAATTTCACCAAATTTATATTTAATCCAATATTTTGCCCTTATTTTTATTATTTTCTAAAGGTATGACCGAAAAAAATTTCGAAAACGGTTCTGTTCGGACAAACAGATCTTCCATTGTTTGACGAATAGACGCATGGACAAAAACACGCACAGACGAACAGACGAACGGATGAACAGACGCTCGGACGAACAGATGCACGGACGAACAGACGCACGGATGAACTGACGCACGGATTAACAGACGCACGGACGAACAGACGCATGGACAAACAGACGCACGGACAAACAGACGCACGGACGTTCAGACGCACGGACGAACACACGCACGGACGAACAGACGCACGGACGAACAGACGCACGGACGAACCGACGCACAGACGAACAGACGCACGGACCAACAGACGCACGGATGAACAGACGCACGGATGAACAGACGCACGGACGAACAGACGCATGGACAACAGACACACGGACGTACAGACGCACGGAGAAGCAGACGCACGGACGAACACACGCACGGACAAACAGACGCACGGATGAACAGACGCTAGGACGAACAGACGCATGAACGAACAGACGCACGGACGAATAGTCGAACGGGTGACAGACTAACGGACGAACAGACATTCGGACGAACAGACGCACGGAAGAACGGTCGCACTGTCGAAGAGACGCACAGATTAACAGACGCTCGGAAGAACAGACGCACGAACGAACAGATGCACGGACGAACAAACGCATGGACGAACAGACGCACGGACGGATTTTATTTTCGTCATGCTATCGAGGTATGATCTAAAAAAGGTAAAAAACCAATGAATTCAACGATATTTCAATCTTGTTCATCTATTTATCCCTTACTTTTCGTCATTTTAGAGTGGTATGATTGAAAAAAGTTTCGAAAATGTATATTGTCACCGAAATTTCAATTTTTATCCACTATTTCGTCTTTATATTCGTTATTTTCTCAAGGTTTGATCAAATAAGGTTCGATATTGGTTCAGTTTGGAGAAACAGATGTACCAATGAAGAAACGCATGGACGAACAGACGCACGGACGAACAGGCGCACAGACAAACAGACGCACGGACGAACCTTATTTTTGTTATTCTATCGGGGTATGATCTAAAAAAGGTAAAATAACAAATGAATTCAACAATATTTCAATCTTGTTCATCTATTTCACCCTTTTTTTTTCGTCATATTAGAGAGGTATGATCGAAAAAAGTTTCGAAAATGGATAATTTCACTGAAATTTCATTTTTTAAACATTATTTCGCTCTTATTTTCGTTATTTTCTCAAGCTATGATCGAAAATGTTCGACATTGGTTCTGTTCAGACAATCAGATGTATGGACGAACAGACGCACGGACGAACAGACGCACGGACGAACAGACGCATGGACAAACAGACGCACGGACGTACAGACGCACGGTCAAACAGACGCACGGACGAACACATTCTCGGACGAACAGACGCACGGATGAAGAGACGCTCGGACGAACATATGCATAAACGAACAGATGCACGGGGGTACAGACGCACGGACAAACAGATGCACGGACGAACAAACTCACGGACGAACGGACGCACGGACGAACCTTATTTTCGTCCTTTTATTGAGGTATGATCTAAATATGGGAAAAAACGAATGAATTCACCGATATTTCAATCTAGTTCATCTATTATCCCCTAACTTTTCGTCATTTTAGGGAGGTATGATAGAAAAAGGTTTCGAAAATGTATATTGTCACTGAAATTTCAATTTTTATCTACTATTTCGCCCTTATGTTCGTTATTTTCTCAACCTATGATCAAGAAAATGTTCGAAATTAGTTCTGTGTGGAGAAATAGATGTACGGATGAACAGACGCATGGACGAATAGACGCACAGACGAGTAGTTGCACGGACGAACAGACGCACGGACGAACTGAAGCATGAAGGAACAATCGCTCGGACGATCAGTTGCCCGGTCGAACCTTATTTTCGTCATTTTATTGAGGTATGATCGAAAAAAGCTAAGAAACGAATTGATTCACCGATATTTCAATCATGTTTCTCTTTATCGACCCTATTTTCGTAATTTCAGCGAGGTATGATCGAAAAAAAATTTCGAAAACGGACAATTTCATCAAATTTATATTTTATCCAATATTTTGCCCTTATTTTCATTATTTTCTAAATTTATGATCGAAAACAATTTCGAAAACGGTTCTGTTCGGGCAAACAGATGAACAGACGAACAGACGCTTGGACAAAAACACGCACAGACGAACAGAAAAACGGATGAACAGACGCATGGATGAACAGACGCACGGACGAATAATGGCACGAACGATCAGACCCACAGACGAACAGACGCAAGGACGAAATGATGCACGGTCGAAAAGACGCACGGTCGAAAAGACGCACGGAAGAACAATCACTCGTATGATCAGACGCATGGAAGAAAATAGCACGGACGTACATATGCACATACGAACTGACGCACGGAAGAACGGAAGCAGGGTCGAACAGGCGCACGGTTGAACAGTCGCTCGGATGAATAGACGCACGGACGAACAGACGCACGGACGAACAGACGCAAGGACGAACAGACGCACGAATAAACAGACGCAGGGACAAACAGACGCACGGACGAACAGACGCACGGACGAACAGACGCACGGTCGAAAAGACGCACGGATGAACAGACGCATGGACGAAAAGACTCATGGACGAACAGACGCAAGGACGAACAGACGCAGGGACAAACAGACGCACGGACAAACAGATGCGCGGACGAACAGACGCACGGACGAACAGACGCACGGACAAACAGACGCACGGACGAATAGACGCACGGTCGAACAGACGCACGGATGAACAGACGCGCGGACGAACAGACGCACAGACGAACAGACGCACGGATGAACAGACGCACGGACGAACAGACATACGGATGAACAGACGCACGGATGAACATACGCATGGACGAACAGACGCACGAACGAACAGACGCACGGACGAACAGACGCACGGACGTACAGACGCACGGACGAACAGACGCACAGGCGAACTGACGCACGGACGAACAGACGCACGGAAGAAAAGACGCACGGACGAACAGACGTACAGACGAACAGACGCACGAACGAACCGACGCACGGACGAACAGACATACGGATGAACAGACGCATGGACGAACAGACGCACGGACGAACAGACGCACGGACGAACAGACGCACGGACAAACAGATGCACGGACGAACAGACGCATGGACGAACAGACGCACAGAGAAACAGACGCACGGATGAACAGACGCACGGACGAACAGACGCACGGACGAACAGACGCACGGACGAACAGACGCTCGGACAAACAGTCGCACGGACGAACAGACTCACGGACGAACAGACGCAAGGACGAACAGACATACGGATAAACAGACGCATGGACGAACAGACAAACGGACGAACAGAGGCAAGGACGAACAGACGCACGGACAAACAGATGCATGGACGAACAGACGCATGAATGAACAGACGCACAAACAAAAAGACGCACGGACAAACAGACGCACGGACGAACAGACGCACGGACGAACAGACGCACGGACGAACAGACGCAAGGACGAACAGATGCACGGACAAAAACACGCACGGACGAACAGACTCACGGACGAACAGACGCACGGATGAACTGACGCTCGGACGAACTGACATACGAACGAACAGATGCACGGACGAACAGACGCACGGACGATCAGACGCACGAACGAACCTTATTTTCGTCATTTTATCGAGGTATGATCTAAATATGGTAAAAAAATGAATACACCGATATTTCAATCTTGATCATCTATTTATCCCTTACTTTTCGTCATTTTAGAGATGTATGATTCAAAATAGTTTCGAAAATGTATATTGTCACCGAAATTTCAATTTTTATCCACTATTTCGCCATTATATTCGTTATTTTCTCAAACTATGATCAAATAAGGTTCGTAATTGATTCTGTTTGGAGAAACAGACGCACGGATGAACAGATACATGGACGAACAGACGCACGGACGAACAGACGCAAGGACGAACAGAGGCACGAATAAACAGACGCAGGGACAAACAGATGCGCGGACGAACAGACGCACGGACAAACAGACGCACGGACGAACAGACGCACGGACGAACAGACGCACGGACGAACAGACGCACGGTCGAACAGACGCACGGATGAACAGACGCATGGACGAACAGACGCATGGACGAACAGACGCAAGGACGAACAGACGCACGGACAAACAGACGCACGGACAAACAGATGCGCGTACGAACAGACGCACGGATGAACAGACGCATGGACGAACAGACGCACAGACGAACAGACGCACGGATGAAAAGACGCACGGACGAACACACATACGGATGAACAGACGCACGGATGAACATACGCATGGACGAACAGACGCACGGACGAACAGACGCACGGACGAACAGACGCACGGACGTACAGACGCACGGACGAACAGACGCACAGGTGAACAGACGCACGGACGAACAGACGCACGGAAGAAAAGACGCACGGACGAACAGACGCACAGACGAACAGACGCACGTATGAACAGACGCACGGACGAACAGACATCCTGATGAACAGACGCATGGACGAACAGACGCACGGACGAACAGACGCACGGACAAACAGATGCACGCACGAACAGACGCATGGACGAACAGACGCACAAACAAACAGACGCACGGACAAACAGACGCACGGATGAACAGACGCACGGACGAACAGACGCACGGAGGAACAGACGCACGGACAAACAGACGCACGGACAAACAGTCGTACGGACGAACAGACTCACGGACGAACAGACGCAAGGACGAACAGACATACGGATAAACAGACGCATGGACGAACAGACGCACGGACGAACAGACGCACGGACGAATAGACGCACGGTCGAACAGACGCACGGATGAACAGACGCTTGGACGAACAGACGCACAGACGAACAGACGCACGGATGAAAAGACGCACGGACGAACAGACATACGGATGAACAGACGCACGGATGAACATACGCATGGACGAACAGACGCACGGACGAACAGACGCACGGACGAACAGACGCACGGACGTACAGACGCACGGACGAACAGACGCACAGGTGAACAGACGCACGGACGAACAGACGCACGGAAGAAAAGACGCACGGACGAACAGACGCACAGACGAACAGACGCACGGATGAACAGACGCACGGACGAACAGACATCCTGATGAACAGACGCATGGACGAACAGACGCACGGACGAACAGACGCACGGACAAACAGATGCACGCACGAACAGACGCATGGACGAACAGACGCACAAACAAACAGACGCACGGACAAACAGACGCACGGATGAACAGACGCACGGACGAACAGACGCACGGAGGAACAGACGCACGGACAAACAGACGCACGGACAAACAGTCGCACGGACGAACAGACTCACGGACGAACAGACGCAAGGACGAACAGACATACGGATAAACAGACGCATGGACGAACAGACAAACGGACGAACAGACGCACGGACGAACAGACGCACGGACAAACAGATGCATGGACGAACAGACGCATGAATGAACAGACGCACAAACAAAAAGACGCACGGACAAACAGACGCACGGACGAACAGACGCACGGACGAACAGACGCACGGATGAACTGACGCTCGGACGAACTGACACACGAACGAACAGATGCACGGACGAACAGACGCACGGACGAACAGACGCACGGACGAACCTTATTTTCGTCATTTTATCGAGGTATGATCTAAATATGGTAAAAAAATGAATACACCGATATTTCAATCTTGATCATCTATTTATCCCTTACTTTTCGTCATTTTAGAGATGTATGATTAAAAAAAGTTTCGAAAATGTATATTGTCACCGAAATTTCAATTTTTATCCACTATTTCGCCATTATATTCGTTATTTTCTCAAACTATGATCAAATAAGGTTCGAAATTGATTCTGTTTCGAGAAACAGATGTACGGATGAACAAACGCATGGACGAACAGACGCACATACGAACTGAATCATGAAAGAAAAATCGTTTGGATGATCTGACGCCCGGTCGAACCTTATATTCGTCATTTTTTTAAGGTTTGATCGTAAAAAGCTATGAAACGAAATAATTCACCGATATTTCAATCTTGTTTCTCTTAATCGCCCCTATTTTCGTAATTGTAGCGACGTATGATCGGAAAAAAATTTCTAAATCGGACAATTTCACCAAATTTATATTTAATCCAATATTTTGCCCTTATTTTTATTATTTTCTAAAGGTATGACCGAAAAAAATTTTGAAAACGGTTCTGTTCGGACAAACAGATCTTCATCTGTTTGACGAACAGACGCATGGACAAAAACACGCACAGACGAACAGACGAACGGATGAACAGACGCATGGATGAACAAACGCACGGACGAACAGACGCACGGACGAACAGACGCACGGACGAACAGACATACGGATGAACAGACGCACGGAAGAACAGACGCACGGATGAACATACGCATGGACGAACAGAAGCACGGACGAACAGTCGCACGGACGAACAGATGCACGGACGTACACACGCACGGACGAACAGACGCACAGGCAAACAGACGCACGGACGAACAGACGCACGGAAGAAAAGACGCACGGACGAACAGACGCACGGACGAACAGACGCACGGACGAACAGACGCACGGACGAACAGACGCACGGACGAACAGACATACGGATGAACAGACGCATGGACGAACAGACGCACGGACGAACAGACGCACGGACGAACAGACGCACGGACAAACAGATGCACGGACGAACACACGCACGGACGAACAGACGCAATGACGAACAGACGCATGGACGAACCGACGCACAGACAAACAGACGCACGGACGAACAGGCAAACGGATGAACATACGCACGGATGAACAGACGCACGGACGAACAGACGCATGGACAATAGACACACGGACGTACAGACGCACAGACAAACAGACGCACGGACGAACACACGCACGGACAAACAGACGCACAGATGAACAGACGCTCGAACGAACAGACGCATGAACGAACAGACGCACGGACGAATAGTCGAACGGATGACAGACTAACGGACGAACAGTCATTCGGACGAACAGACGCATGGAAGAACGGTCGCACAGTCGAAGAGACGCACAGATTAACAGACGCTCGGACGAACAGACGCACGAACGAACAGATGCACGGACGAACAAACGCATGGACGAACAGACGCACGGACGAACTTTATTTTCGTCATGCTATCGAGGTATGATCTAAAAAAGGTAAAAAACCAATGAATTCATCGATATTTAAATCTTGTTCATCTATTTATCCCTTACTTTTCGTCATTTTAGAGTGGTATGATTGAAAAAAGTTTCGAAAATGTATATTGTCACCGAAATTTCAATTTTTATCCACTATTTCGTCTTTATATTCGTTATTTTCTCAAGCTTTGATCAAATAAGGTTCGAAATTGGTTCTGTTTGGAGAAACAGATGTACGGATGAACAAACGCATGGACGAACAGACGCACAGAAGAACAGTCACACGAACGAACATACGCACGGAAGAACAAACGCACGGACGAACAAACGCACGGACGATCAGACTTACGGACGATCAGAATACGGACAAACAGACGCATGGATTAATAGACGCATGGACAAACAGACGCACGGACAAACAGACGCACGGACAAACAGACGCAGGGACATACAGATGCACGGACGAACAGACGCACGGACGAACAGACGCACGGACGAAGCGACGCATGGACGAACTGACGCACGGACGTAAAGAGGCACGGACGAACAGACGCAAGGATGAACAGACGCACAGACGTACAGACGCACGGACGAACAGGCGCACGGACAAACAGACGCAAGGACATACAGATGCACGGACGAACAGACGCACGGACGAACAGACGCACGGACGAAGCGACGCATGGACGAACTGACGCACGGACGTAAAGAGGCACGGACGAACAGACGCACGGATGAACAGACGCACAGACGAACAGACGCACGGATGAACAGACGCACAGACGTACAGACGCACGGACGAACCTTATTTTCGTCATTCTATCGAGGTATGATCTAAAAAAGGTAAAATAACAAATGAATTCAACAATATTTCAATCTTGTTCATCTATTTCACCCTTTTTTTTCGTCATATTAGAGAGGTATGATCGAAAAAAGTTTCGAAAACGGATAATTTCACTGAAATTTCATTTTTTAAACATTATTTCGCTCTTATTTTCGTTATTTTCTCAAGCTATGATCGAAAATGTTCGACATTGTTTCTGTTCAGACAATCAGATGTACGGACGAACAGACGCACGGACGAACAGACGCACGGACGAACAGATGCATGGACAAACAGACGCACGGACGTACAGACGCACGGACAAACAGACGCACGGACGAACAAACTCAGAGACGAACAGACGCACGGACGAACCTTATTTTCGTAATTTTATTGAGGTAAGATCTAAATATGGTAAAAAACGAATGAATTCACCGATATTTCAATGTAGTTCATCTATTTTCCCCTAACTTTTCGTCATTTTAGGGAGGTATGATAGAAAAAGGTTTCGAAAATGTATATTGTCACTGAAATTTCAATTTTTATCTACTATTTCGCCCTTATGTTCGTTATTTTCTCAAACTATGATCAAAAAAATGTTCGAAATTAGTTCTGTGTGGAGAAATAGATGTACGGATGAACAGACGCATGGACGCATAGACGCACAGACGAGTAGTCGCACGGACGAACAGACGAACGGACGAACAGAAACATGGACGAACAGACGCACGGACGTACAGACGCACGGACGAACAGATGCACGGACGAACAGACGCACGGATGAACTGACGCTCGAACGAACTACCATACGAACGAACAGACGCACGGACAAACAGACGCATGGACGAACAGACTCACGGACAAACAGACGCACGGATGAACTGACGCTCGAACGAACTACCACACGAACGAACAGATGCATGGACGAACAAACGCACAGACGAACAGACGCAAGGACGAACTTTATTTTCGTCATGCTATCGAGGTTTGGTCTAAAAAATGTATCAAACTAATGAATTCAACGATATTTCAATCCTGTTCATATATTTCCCCCTTTTTTTGTCATATTAGAGAGGTATGATCGAAAAAAGTTTTGAAAATGGATAATTTCACCGAAATTTCAATTATTATACATTATTTCGCTCTTATGTTCGGTATTTTCTCAAGCTATGATCAAAAAATGTTCGACATTGGTTCTGTTCGGACAATCAGATGTACGGACGAACAAACGCATGGACGAACAGTCGCACAGACAAACAGACGCACGGACGAATAGACGCTCGGATGAACAGAGCCACGGACGAACAGATGCACGAACAAACAGACGCACCGACGAACAGACGCACGGTCGAACAGACGCACGGATGAACAGACGCATGGATGAACAGACGCACGGACGAACAGACATACGGATGAACAGACGCACAAGCGAACAGACGCACGGAAGAACATATGCATGGACGAACAGACGCACGGACGAACAGACTCACGGACGAACAGACGCACGGACGTACAGACGCACGGATGAACAGACGCACAGGCGAACAGACGCACGGACGAACAGACGCACGGAAGAAAAGTCGCACGGACGAACAGACGCACAGACGAACAGACGCACGGACGAACAGACGCAAGGACGAACAGACATACGGATAAACAGACGCGTGGACGAACAGACAAACGGACGAACAGACGCACGGACGAACAGACGCACGGGCAAACACATGCATGGACGAACAGACGCATGAACGAACAGACGCACAAACAAAAAGACGCACGGACAAACAGACGCACGGACGAACAGACGCACGGACGAACAGACGCACGGACGAACAGACGCAAGGACGAACAGATGCACGGACAAAAACACGCACGGACGAACAGACTCACGGACGAACAGACGCTAGGACGAAGTTTATTTTCGTCATTTTATCGAGTTATGATCTAAAAAAGGTAAGAAACGAATGAATTCACCGATATTTCATTCTTGTTCATTTATTTCCTCCTTGTATTTCGACATTTTATAGAGGTATGATTGAAAAAAGTTGCGAAAATGGATAATGTCACCAAAATTTCAATTTTTATCCAACATTTCGCCCTAATATTCGTTAATTTCTCGAGCTATGATCAAAAAAAAATGTTCGAAATTGGTTCTGTTCGGACAAACAGATGTAAGGATGAACAGACGCATGGACGAACAGACGCACAGACGAACACACGCACGGACGAACAGACGCACGGGCGAACAGTCGCACGGATGAACAGACGCACGGACGAACAGACGCACGGACGAACCTTATTTTCGTCATGCTATCGAGATTTGGTCTAAAAAATGTATCAAACTAATGAATTCAACGATATTTCAATCTTGTTCATATATTTCCCCCTTTTTTTGTCATATTAGAGAGGTATGATCGAAAAAAGTTTTGAAAATGGATAATTTCACCGAAATTTCAATTTTTATACATTATTTCGCTCTTATGTTCGGTATTTTCTCAAGCTATGATCAAAAAATGTTCGACATTGGTTCTGTTCGGACAATCAGATGTACGGACGAACAAACGCATGGACGAACAGTCGCACAGACAAACAGACGCACGGACGAATAGACGCTCGGATGAACAGAGCCACGGACGAACAGATGCACGAACAAACAGACGCACCGACGAACAGACGCACGGTCGAACAGACGCACGGATGAACAGACGCACGGACGAACAGACATACGGATGAACAGACGCACGGAAGAACAGACGCACGGATGAACATACGCATGGACGAACAGAAGCACGGACGAACAGTCGCACGGACGAACAGATGCACGGACGTACACACGCACGGACGAACAGACGCACAGGCAAACAGACGCACGGACGAACAGACGCACGGAAGAAAAGACGCACGGACGAACAGACGCACGGACGAACAGACGCACGGACGAACAGACGCACGGACGAACAGACGCACGGACGAACAGACATACGGATGAACAGACGCATGGACGAACAGACGCACGGACGAACAGACGCACGGACGAACAGACGCACGGACTAACAGATGCACGGACGAACACACGCACGGACGAACAGACGCAATGACGAACAGACGCATGGACGAACCGACGCACAGACAAACAGACGCACGGACGAACAGGCAAACGGATGAACATACGCACGGATGAACAGACGCACGGACGAACAGACGCATGGACAATAGACACACGGACGTACAGACGCACAGACAAACAGACGCACGGACGAACACACGCACGGACAAACAGACGCACAGATGAACAGACGCTCGAACGAACAGACGCATGAACGAACAGACGCACGGACGAATAGTCGAACGGATGACAGACTAACGGACGAACAGTCATTCGGACGAACAGACGCATGGAAGAACGGTCGCACAGTCGAAGAGACGCACAGATTAACAGACGCTCGGACGAACAGACGCACGAACGAACAGATGCACGGACGAACAAACGCATGGACGAACAGACGCACGGACGAACTTTATTTTCGTCATGCTATCGAGGTATGATCTAAAAAAGGTAAAAAACCAATGAATTCATCGATATTTAAATCTTGTTCATCTATTTATCCCTTACTTTTCGTCATTTTAGAGTGGTATGATTGAAAAAAGTTTCGAAAATGTATATTGTCACCGAAATTTCAATTTTTATCCACTATTTCGTCTTTATATTCGTTATTTTCTCAAGCTTTGATCAAATAAGGTTCGAAATTGGTTCTGTTTGGAGAAACAGATGTACGGATGAACAAACGCATGGACGAACAGACGCACAGAAGAACAGTCACACGAACGAACATACGCACGGAAGAACAAACGCACGGACGAACAAACGCACGGACGATCAGACTTACGGACGATCAGAATACGGACAAACAGACGCATGGATTAATAGACGCATGGACAAACAGACGCACGGACAAACAGACGCACGGACAAACAGACGCAGGGACATACAGATGCACGGACGAACAGACGCACGGACGAACAGACGCACGGACGAAGCGACGCATGGACGAACTGACGCACGGACGTAAAGAGGCACGGACGAACAGACGCAAGGATGAACAGACGCACAGACGTACAGACGCACGGACGAACAGGCGCACGGACAAACAGACGCAAGGACATACAGATGCACGGACGAACAGACGCACGGACGAACAGACGCACGGACGAAGCGACGCATGGACGAACTGACGCACGGACGTAAAGAGGCACGGACGAACAGACGCACGGATGAACAGACGCACAGACGAACAGACGCACGGATGAACAGACGCACAGACGTACAGACGCACGGACGAACCTTATTTTCGTCATTCTATCGAGGTATGATCTAAAAAAGGTAAAATAACAAATGAATTCAACAATATTTCAATCTTGTTCATCTATTTCACCCTTTTTTTTCGTCATATTAGAGAGGTATGATCGAAAAAAGTTTCGAAAACGGATAATTTCACTGAAATTTCATTTTTTAAACATTATTTCGCTCTTATTTTCGTTATTTTCTCAAGCTATGATCGAAAATGTTCGACATTGTTTCTGTTCAGACAATCAGATGTACGGACGAACAGACGCACGGACGAACAGACGCACGGACGAACAGATGCATGGACAAACAGACGCACGGACGTACAGACGCACGGACAAACAGACGCACGGACGAACAAACTCAGAGACGAACAGACGCACGGACGAACCTTATTTTCGTAATTTTATTGAGGTAAGATCTAAATATGGTAAAAAACGAATGAATTCACCGATATTTCAATGTAGTTCATCTATTTTCCCCTAACTATTCGTCATTTTAGGGAGGTATGATAGAAAAAGGTTTCGAAAATGTATATTGTCACTGAAATTTCAATTTTTATCTACTATTTCGCCCTTATGTTCGTTATTTTCTCAAACTATGATCAAAAAAATGTTCGAAATTAGTTCTGTGTGGAGAAATAGATGTACGGATGAACAGACGCATGGACGCATAGACGCACAGACGAGTAGTCGCACGGACGAACAGACGAACGGACGAACAGAAACATGGACGAACAGACGCACGGACGTACAGACGCACGGACGAACAGATGCACGGACGAACAGACGCACGGATGAACTGACGCTCGAACGAACTACCATACGAACGAACAGACGCACGGACAAACAGACGCATGGACGAACAGACTCACGGACAAACAGACGCACGGATGAACTGACGCTCGAACGAACTACCACACGAACGAACAGATGCATGGACGAACAAACGCACAGACGAACAGACGCAAGGACGAACTTTATTTTCGTCATGCTATCGAGGTTTGGTCTAAAAAATGTATCAAACTAATGAATTCAACGATATTTCAATCCTGTTCATATATTTCCCCCTTTTTTTGTCATATTAGAGAGGTATGATCGAAAAAAGTTTTGAAAATGGATAATTTCACCGAAATTTCAATTTTTATACATTATTTCGCTCTTATGTTCGGTATTTTCTCAAGCTATGATCAAAAAATGTTCGACATTGGTTCTGTTCGGACAATCAGATGTACGGACGAACAAACGCATGGACGAACAGTCGCACAGACAAACAGACGCACGGACGAATAGACGCTCGGATGAACAGAGCCACGGACGAACAGATGCACGAACAAACAGACGCACCGACGAACAGACGCACGGTCGAACAGACGCACGGATGAACAGACGCATGGATGAACAGACGCACGGACGAACAGACATACGGATGAACAGACGCACAAGCGAACAGACGCACGGAAGAACATATGCATGGACGAACAGACGCACGGACGAACAGACTCACGGACGAACAGACGCACGGACGTACAGACGCACGGATGAACAGACGCACAGGCGAACAGACGCACGGACGAACAGACGCACGGAAGAAAAGTCGCACGGACGAACAGACGCACAGACGAACAGACGCACGGACGAACAGACGCAAGGACGAACAGACATACGGATAAACAGACGCGTGGACGAACAGACAAACGGACGAACAGACGCACGGACGAACAGACGCACGGGCAAACACATGCATGGACGAACAGACGCATGAACGAACAGACGCACAAACAAAAAGACGCACGGACAAACAGACGCACGGACGAACAGACGCACGGACGAACAGACGCACGGACGAACAGACGCAAGGACGAACAGATGCACGGACAAAAACACGCACGGACGAACAGACTCACGGACGAACAGACGCTAGGACGAAGTTTATTTTCGTCATTTTATCGAGTTATGATCTAAAAAAGGTAAGAAACGAATGAATTCACCGATATTTCATTCTTGTTCATTTATTTCCTCCTTGTATTTCGACATTTTATAGAGGTATGATTGAAAAAAGTTGCGAAAATGGATAATGTCACCAAAATTTCAATTTTTATCCAACATTTCGCCCTAATATTCGTTAATTTCTCGAGCTATGATCAAAAAAAAATGTTCGAAATTGGTTCTGTTCGGACAAACAGATGTAAGGATGAACAGACGCATGGACGAACAGACGCACAGACGAACACACGCACGGACGAACAGACGCACGGGCGAACAGTCGCACGGATGAACAGACGCACGGACGAACAGACGCACGGACGAACCTTATTTTCGTCATGCTATCGAGATTTGGTCTAAAAAATGTATCAAACTAATGAATTCAACGATATTTCAATCTTGTTCATATATTTCCCCCTTTTTTTGTCATATTAGAGAGGTATGATCGAAAAAAGTTTTGAAAATGGATAATTTCACCGAAATTTCAATTTTTATACATTATTTCGCTCTTATGTTCGGTATTTTCTCAAGCTATGATCAAAAAATGTTCGACATTGGTTCTGTTCGGACAATCAGATGTACGGACGAACAAACGCATGGACGAACAGTCGCACAGACAAACAGACGCACGGACGAATAGACGCTCGGATGAACAGAGCCACGGACGAACAGATGCACGAACAAACAGACGCACCGACGAACAGACGCACGGTCGAACAGACGCACGGATGAACAGACGCATGGACGAACAGACGCACGGACGAACAGACATACGGATGAACAGACGCACAAGCGAACAGACGCACGGAAGAACATATGCATGGACGAACAGACGCACGGACGAACAGACTCACGGACGAACAGACGCACGGACGTACAGACGCACGGATGAACAGACGCACAGGCGAACAGACGCACGGACGAACAGACGCACGGAAGAAAAGTCGCACGGACGAACAGACGCACAGACGAACAGACGCACGGACGAACAGACGCAAGGACGAACAGACATACGGATAAACAGACGCATGGACGAACAGACAAACGGACGAACAGACGCACGGACGAACAGACGCACGGGCAAACAGATGCATGGACGAACAGACGCATGAACGAACAGACGCACAAACAAAAAGACGCACGGACAAACAGACGCACGGACGAACAGACGCACGGACGAACAGACGCACGGACGAACAGACGCAAGGACGAACAGATGCACGGACAAAAACACGCACGGACGAACAGACTCACGGACGAACAGACGCTAGGACGAAGTTTATTTTCGTCATTTTATCGAGTTATGATCTAAAAAAGGTAAGAAACGAATGAATTCACCGATATTTCATTCTTGTTCATTTATTTCCTCCTTGTATTTCGACATTTTATAGAGGTATGATTGAAAAAAGTTGCGAAAATGGATAATGTCACCAAAATTTCAATTTTTATCCAACATTTCGCCCTAATATTCGTTAATTTCTCGAGCTATGATCAAAAAAAAATGTTCGAAATTGGTTCTGTTCGGACAAACAGATGTAAGGATGAACAGACGCATGGACGAACAGACGCACAGACGAACACACGCACGGACGAACAGACGCACGGGCGAACAGTCGCACGGATGAACAGACGCACGGACGAACAGACGCACGGACGAACCTTATTTTCGTCATTTTATTGAGGTATGATCTAAATATGGTAAAAAAAATGAATACACCGATATTTCAATCTTGATCATCTATTTATCCCTTACTTTTCGTCATTTTAGAGATGTATGATTGAAAAAAGTTTCGAAAATGTATATTGTCACCGAAATTTCAATTTTTATCCACTATTTCGCCATTATATTCGTTATTTTCTCAAACTATGATCAAATAAGGTTCGAAATTGGTTCTGTTTGGAGAAACAGATGTACGGATGAACAAACGCATGGACGAACAGACGCACATACGAACTGAATCATGAAAGAAAAATCGCTTTGACGATCTGACGCCCGGTCGAACCTTATATTAATCATTTTTTTAAGGTTTGATCGTAAAAAGCTATGAAACGAAATAATTCACCGATATTTCAATCTTGTTTCTCTTAATCGCCCCTATTTTCGTAATTTTAGCGAGGTATGATCGGAAAAAATTTCTAAATCGGACAATTTCACCAAATTTATATTTAATCCAATATTTTGCCCTTATTTTTATTATTTTCTAAAGGTATGACCGAAAAAATTTCGAAAACGGTTCTGTTCGGACAAACAGATCTTCATCTGTTTGACGAACAGACGCATGGACAAAAACACGCACAGACGAACAGACGAACGGATGAACAGACGCATGGATGAACAGACGCACGGACGAACAGACGCACGGACGAACAGACGCACGGACGAACAGGCGCACGGACGAACAGACGCACGGATGAACTGACGCACGGATGAATAGACGCACGGACGAACAGATGCATGAACAAACAGACGCACGGACAAACAGACGGACGGATAACCAGACGCACGGACGAACAGACGCACGGACGAACAGACGCACGGACGAACCGACGCACAGACAAACAGACGCACGGACGAACAGACGCATGGATGAACAGACGCACGGATGAACAGAAGCACGGACGAACAGACGCATGGTTAACAGACACACGGACGTACAGACGCACGGACAAAGAGACGCACGGACGAACACACGCACGGACAAACAGACGCAAGGACGAACCTTATTTTCGTCATTTTATCGAGGTATGATCTAAATATGGTAAAAAAATGAATACACCGATATTTCAATCTTGATCATCTATTTATCCCTTACTTTTCGTCATTTTAGAGATGTATGATTGAAAAAAGTTTCGAAAATGTTTATTGTCACCGAAATTTCAATTTTTATCCACTATTTCGCCATTATATTCTTATTTTTTCAAACTATGATCAAATAAGGTTCGAAATTGGTTCTGTTTTGAGAAACAGATGTACGGATGAACAAACGCATGGACGAACAGACGCACATACGAACTGAATCATGAAAGAAAAATCGCTTGGACGATCTGACGCCCGGTCGTACCTTATATTCGTCATTTTTTTAAGGTTTGATCGTAAAGAGCTATGAAACGAAATAATTCACCGATATTTCAATCTTGTTTCTCTTAATCGCCCCTATTTTCGTAATTTTAGCGAGGTATGATCGGGAAAAAATTTCTAAATTGGACAATTTCACCAAATTTATATTTAATCCAATATTTTGCCCTTATTTTTATTATTTTCTAAAGGTATGACCGAAAAAAATTTCGAAAACGGTTCTGTTCGGACAAACAGATCTTCCATTGTTTGACGAACAGACGCATGGACAAAAACACGCACAGACGAACAGACGAACGGATGAACAGACGCTCGGACGAACAGATGCACGGACGAACAGACGCACGGATGAACTGACGCACGGATTAACAGACGCACGGACGAACAGACGCATGGACAAACAGACGCACGGACAAACAGACGCACGGACGTTCAGACGCACGGACGAACACACGCACGGACGAACAGACGCACGGACGAACAGACGCACGGACGAACCGACGCACAGACGAACAGACGCGCGGACCAACAGACGCACGGATGAACAGACGCACGGATGAACAGACGCACGGACGAACAGACGCATGGACAACAGACACACGGACGTACAGACGCACGGAGAAGCAGACGCACGGACGAACACACGCACGGACAAACAGACGCACGGATGAACAGACGCTAGGACTAACAGACGCATGAACGAACAGACGCACGGACGAATAGTCGAACGGGTGACAGACTAACGGACGAACAGACATTCGGACGAACAGACACACGGAAGAACGGTCGCACTGTCGAAGAGACGCACAGATTAACAGACGCTCGGACGAACAGACGCACGAACGAACAGATGCACGGACGAACAAACGCATGGACGAACAGACGCACGGACGGATTTTATTTTCGTCATGCTATCGAGGTATGATCTAAAAAAGGTAAAAAACCAATGAATTCAACGATATTTCAATCTTGTTCATCTATTTATCCCTTACTTTTCGTCATTTTAGAGTGGTATGATTGAAAAAAGTTTCGAAAATGTATATTGTCACCGAAATTTCAATTTTTATCCACTATTTCGTCTTTATATTCGTTATTTTCTCAAGGTTTGATCAAATAAGGTTCGATATTGGTTCAGTTTGGAGAAACAGATGTACCAATGAAGAAACGCATGGACGAACAGACGCACGGACGAACAGGCGCACAGACAAACAGACGCACGGACGAACCTTATTTTTGTTATTCTATCGGGGTATGATCTAAAAAAGGTAAAATAACAAATGAATTCAACAATATTTCAATCTTTTTCATCTATTTCACCCTTTTTTTTTCGTCATATTAGAGAGGTATGATCGAAAAAAGTTTCGAAAATGGATAATTTCACTGAAATTTCATTTTTTAAACATTATTTCGCTCTTATTTTCGTTATTTTCTCAAGCTATGATCGAAAATGTTCGACATTGGTTCTGTTCAGACAATCAGATGTATGGACGAACAGACGCACGGACGAACAGACGCACGGACGAACAGACGCATGGACAAACAGACGCACGGACGTACAGACGCACGGTCAAACAGACGCACGGACGAACACATTCTCGGACGAACAGACGCACGGATGAAGAGACGCTCGGACGAATATATGCATGAACGAACAGATGCACGGGGGTACAGACGCACGGACAAACAGATGCACGGACGAACAAACTCACGGACGAACGGACGCACGGACGAACCTTATTTTCGTCCTTTTATTGAGGTATGATCTAAATATGGTAAAAAACGAATGAATTCACCGATATTTCAATCTAGTTCATCTATTTTCCCCTAACTTTTCGTCATTTTAGGGAGGTATGATAGAAAAAGGTTTCGAAAATGTATATTGTCACTGAAATTTCAATTTTTATCTACTATTTCGCCCTTATGTTCGTTATTTTCTCAACCTATGATCAAGAAAATGTTCGAAATTAGTTCTGTGTGGAGAAATAGATGTACGGATGAACAGACGCATGGACGAATAGACGCACAGACGAAAAGTTGCACGGACGAACAGACGCACGGACGAACTGAAGCATGAAGGAACAATCGCTCGGACGATCAGTTGCCCGGTCGAACCTTATTTTCGTCATTTTATTGAGGTATGATCGAAAAAAGCTAAGAAACGAATCGATTCACCGATATTTCAATCATGTTTCTCTTTATCGACCCTATTTTCGTAATTTCAGCGAGGTATGATCGAAAAAAAATTTCGAAAACGGACAATTTCATCAAATTTATATTTTATCCAATATTTTGCCCTTATTTTCATTATTTTCTAAATTTATGATCGAAAACAATTTCGAAAACGGTTCTGTTCGGGCAAACAGATGAACAGACGAACAGACGCTTGGACAAAAACACGCACAGACGAACAGAAAAACGGATGAACAGACGCATGGATGAACAGACGCACGGACGAATAATGGCACGAACGATCAGACCCACAGACGAACAGACGCAAGGACGAAATGATGCACGGTCGAAAAGACGCACGGTCGAAAAGACGCACGGAAGAACAATCACTCGTATGATCAGACGCATGGAAAAAAATAGCACGGACGTACATATGCACATACGAACTGACGCACGGAAGAACGGAAGCAGGGTCGAACAGGCGCACGGTTGAACAGTCGCTCGGATGAATAGACGCACGGACGAACAGACGCACGGACGAACAGACGCAAGGACGAACAGACGCACGAATAAACAGACGCAGGGACAAACAGATGCGCGGACGAACAGACGCACGGACAAACAGACGCACGGACGAACAGACGCACGGACGAACAGACGAAGGACGAACAGACGCACGGTCGAACAGACGTACGGATGAACAGACGCATTGACGAACAGACGCATGGACGAACAGACGCAAGGACGAACAGACGCACGGACACTCAGACGTACGGACAAACAGATGCGCGGACGAACAGACGCACGGACGAACAGACGCACGGACAAACAGACGCACGGACGAACAGACGCACAGTCGAACAGACGCACGGATGAACAGACGCATGGACGAACAGACGCACAGACGAACAGACGCACGGATGAACAGATGCATGGACGAACAGACGCACGGACGAACAGACATACGGAAGAACAGACGCACGGACTAACAGACGCACGGAAGAACATACGCATGGACGAACAGACGCACGGATGAACAGACTCACGGACGAACAGACGCAAGGACGTAGAGACGCACGGACGAACATACGCACAGGCGAACAGACGCACGGACGAACAGACGCACAGACGAACAGACGCACGGACGAACAGACACAAGGACGCACTGACATACGGATGAACAGTCGCATGGACGAACAGACAAACGGACGAACAGACGCACGGACGAACAGACGCACGGACAAACAGATGCACGGACGAAAAGACGCATGAACGAACAGACGCACGGACGAACAGATGCACGGACAAAAACACGCACGGACGAACAGACTCAAGGACGAACAGACGCACGGATGAACTGACGCTCGGACGAACTACTTCACGAACGAACAGATGCACGGACGAACAAACGCACGGACGAACAGACGCAAGGACGAACTTTATTTTCGTCATTTTATCGAGTTATGATCTAAAAAAGGTAAAAAACGAATGAATTCACCGATATTTCATTCTTGTTCATTTATTTCCTCCTTGTATTTCGACATTTTAGAGAGGTATGATTGAAAAAAGTTGCGAAAATGGATAATGTCACCGAAATTTCAATTTTTATCCAACATTTCGCCCTTATGCTCGTTAATTTCTCGAGCTATGATCAAGAAAAATGTTCGAAATTGGTTCTGTTCGGACAAACAGATGTACGGACGAACAGACGCATGGACGAACAGACGCACAGACGAATAGACGCACGGATGAACAGACGCACGGGCTAACAGTCGCACGGATGAACAGACGCACAAACGAATAGACGCACGGACGAACAGACGCACAGACGAACAGACGCATTGACGAACAGACGCACGGACGAACAGACGCACGGACGAACAGACGCACGGATGAACATACGCATGGACGAACAGACGCACGGACGAACAGACGCACGGACGAACAGACGCACGGACGTACAGACGCACGGACGAAGAGACGCACAGGCGAACAGACGCACGGACGAACAGACGCACCGAAGAAAAGACGCACGGACGAACAGACGCACAGACGAACAGACGCACGGACGAACAGACGCACGGACGAACAGACATACGGATGAACAGACGCATGGTCGAATAACCGAACGGACGAACAGACGCACGGACGAACAGACGCACGGACAAACAGATGCACGGAAGAACAGACGCATAAGCGAAAAGACGCACAGATAAACAGACGCACGGACAAACAGACGCACGGATGAAGAGACGCACGGACGAACAGACGCACGGACGAACAGACGCACGGACGAACAGACGCACGGACAAACAGACGCACGGACGAAAGACTCACGGACGAACAGACGCACGGATGAACTGACGCTCGGACGAACTGTCACACGAACGAACAGATGCACGGACAAACTGACGCACGGACGAACAGACGCACGGACGAACCTTATTTTCGTCATTTTATCGAGGTATGATCTAAATATGGTAAAAAAAATGAATACACCGATATTTCAATCTTGATCATCTATTTATCCCTTACTTTTCGTCATTTTAGAGATGTATGATAGAAAAAAGTTTCGAAAATATATATTGTCACCGAAATTTCAATTTTTATCCACTATTTCGCCATTATATTCGTTATTTTCTCAAACTATGATCAAATAAGGTTCGAAATTGGTTCTGTTTGGAGAAACAGATGTACGGATGAACAAACGCATGGACGAACAGACGCACATACGAACTGAATCATGAAAGAAAAATCGCTTGGACGATCTAACGCCCGGTCGAACCTTATATTCGTCATTATTTTAAGGTTTGATAGTAAAAAGCTATGAAACGAAATAAATCACCGATATTTCAATCTTGTTTCTCTTAATCGCCCCTATTTTCGTAATTTTAGCGAGGTATGATCGGAAAAAAATTTCTAAATCGGACAATTTCACTAAATTTATATTTAATCCAATATTTTCTCCTTATTTTTATTATTTTCTAAAGGTATGACCGAAAAAAATTTTGAAAACGGTTCTGTTCGGACAAACAGATCTTCATCTGTTTGACGAACAGACGCATGGACAAAAACACGCACAGACGAACAGAAAAACGGATGAACAGACGCATAGATGAACAAACGCACGGACGAACAGACGCACGGACGAACAGACGCACGGATGAACATACGCATGGACGAACAGACGCACGGACGAACAGATGCACGGACGAACAGACGCACGGACGTACAGACAGACGGACGAACAGACGCACAGGCAAACAGACGCACGGACGAACAGACGCACGGAAGAAAAGACGCACGGACGAACAGACGCACGGACGAACAGACGCACGGACGAACAGACGCACGGACGAACAGACGCACGGACGAACAGACATACGGATGAACAGACGCATGGACGAACAGACGCACGGACGAACAGACGCACGGACGAACAGACGCTCGGACAAACAGATGCACGGACGAACACACGCACGGACGAACAGACGCACGGACGAACAGACAAACGGATGAACATACGCACGGATTAACAGACGCACGGACGAACAGACGCATGGACAACAGACACACGGACTTACAGACGCACGGACAAACAGACGCACGGACGAACACACGCACGGACAAACAGACGCACGGATGAACAGACGCTCGGACGAACAGACGCATGAACGAACAGACACACGGACGAATAGTCGAACGGATGACAGACTAACGGACGAACAGACATTCGGACGAACAGACGCAGGGAAGAACGGTCGCACTGTCGAAGAGACGCACAGATTAACAGACGCTCGGACGAACAGACGCACGAACGAACAGATGCACGGACGAACAAACGCATGGACGAACAGACGCACGGACGAACTTTATTTTTGTCACTCTATCGAGGTATGATCTAAAAAAGGTAAAAAACCAATGAATTCAACGATATTTCAATCTTGTTCATCTATTTATCCCTTACTTTTCGTCATTTTATAATGGTATGATTGAAAAAAGTTTCGAAAATGTATATTGTCACCGAAATTTCAATTTTTATCCAGTATTTTGTCTTTATATTCGTTATTATCTCAAGCTTTGATCAAATAAGGTTCGAAATAGGTTCTGTTTGGAGAAACAGATGTACGAATGAACAAACGCATGGACGAACAGACGCACAGAAGAACAGTCACACGAACGAACAGACGCACGGTCGAACAAACGCACGGACGAACAAACGCACGGACGATCAGACTTACGGACGATCAGATCACGGACAAACAGACGCAAGGATGAACAGACGCATGGACAAGAAAACGCATGGACAAACAGACGCACGGACAAACAGACGCAAGGACATACAGATGCACGGACGAACAGACGCACGGACGAACAGACGCACGGACGAAGCGACGCATGGACGAACTGACGCACGGACGTAAAGAGGCACGGACGAACAGACGCACGGATGAACAGACGCACAGACGAACCTTATTTTCGTCATTCTATCGAGGTATGATCTAAAAAAGGTAAAATAACAAATGAATTCAACAATATTTCAATCTTGTTCATGTATTTCACCCTTTTTTTTCGTCATATTAGAGAGGTATGATCGAAAAAAGTTTCGAAAACGGATAATTTCACTGAAATTTCATTTTTTAAACATTATTTCGCTCTTATTTTCGTTATTTTCTCAAGCTATGATCGAAAATGTTTGAAATTGGTTCTGTTCAGATAATCAGATGTACGGACGAACAGACGCACGGACGAACAGACGCACGGACGAACAGACGCACGGACGAACAGACGCATGGACAAACAGACGCACGGACGTACAGACGCACGGACAAACAGACGCACCGACGAACACACGCACGGACGAACAGACGCACGGTGAACAGACGCTCGGACGAACATACGCATGAACGAACAGATGCACGGGCGTACATACGCACTGACAAACAGATGCACGGACGAACAAACTCACGGACGAACAGACGCACGGACGAACCTTATTTTCGTCCTTTTATTGAAGTATGATCTAAATATGGTAATAAACGAATGAATTCACCGATATTTCAATCTAGTTCATCTATTTTCCCCTAACTTTTCGTCATTTTAGGGAGGTATGATAGAAAAAGGTTTCGAAAATGTATATTGTCACTGAAATTTCAATTTTTATCTACTATTTCGCCCTTATGTTTGTTATTTTCTCAAACTATGATCAAAAAAATGTTCGAAATTAGTTCTGTGTGGAGAAAAAGATGTACGGATGAACAGACGCATGGACGAATAGACGCACAGACGAGTAGTCGCACAGACGAACAGACGCACGGACGAACTGAAGCATGAAGGAACAATCGCTCGGACGATCAGTCGCCCGGTCGAACCTTATTTTCGTCATTTTATTGAGGTATGATCGAAAAAAGCTAAGAAACGAAATAATTCACCGATATTTCAATCATGTTTCTCTTTATCGACCCTATTTTCGTAATTTCAGCGAGGTATGATCGAAAAAAAATTTCGAAAACGGACAATTTCACCAAATTTATATTTTATCCAATATTTTGCCCTTATTTTCATTATTTTCTAAAGGTATGATCGAAAACAATTTCGAAAACGGTTCTGTTCGGGCAAACAGATGAACAGACGAACAGACGCTTGGACAAAAACACGCACAGTCGAACAAACGAACGGATGAACAGACGCATGGATGAACAGACGCACGGACGAATATTGGCACGGACGATCAGACCCACGGACGAACAGACGCAAGGACGAAATGATGCACGGACGAAAAGACGCACGGTCGAAAAGCCGCACGGAAGAACAATCACTCGTACGATCAGACGCATGGACGAAAATAGCACGGACGTACATACGCACATACGAACGGACGCACGGAAGAACGGATGCAGGGTCGAATAGGCGCACGGTTGAACAGTCGCTCGGATGAATAGACGCACGGACGAACAGACGCACGGAAGAACAGACGCACGGAAAAAATTATCATGGACGAACGGACGCATTGACGAACAGACACACTTACGAACAGACGCACGGACGAACTGAAGCATGAAGGAACAATCGCTCGCACGATCAGACTTACGGACGAACCTAATTTTCGTCATTTTATTAAGGAATGAAAGAAGAATAATAAAAAACGAATTAATTCACCGATATTTAAATCGTGTTCCCCTTTTTTGCCATTATTTTCGTAATTTTAGCGAGGTATGATCGAAAAAAAGTTTCAAAAACGGACAATTTCACCAAATTTGTATTTATATTCAATATTTAGCCCTTATTATAATTATTTCCTAAAGGTATGATCAAAAAAAATTTCGAAAACGGTAGTGTTCGGACAAACAGATGTACGGACCAACAAACGCATGAACAAACAGACGCATAGACGAACAGACGGACGGACAAACAGACGCACGGACAAACAGACGCACGGACGAACAGACGCACGGACGAATAGACGCACGGACGAACAGAAACATGGACGAACAGACGCACGGACGAACAGACGCACGGACGAACAGACGCACGGACGAACAGATGCACGGACGAAAAGACGCACGGATGAACTGACGCTCGAACGAACTACCACACGAACGAACAGACGCACGGACAAACAGACGCACGGACGAACAGACTCACGGACGAACAGACGCACGGATGAATTGACGCTTGAACGAACTACCACACGAACGAACAGATGCACGGACGAACAAACGCACGGACGAACAGACGCAAGGACGAACAGACATATGGATAAACAGACGCATGGACGAACAGAAAAACGGACGAACAGACGCACGGACGAACAGACGCACGGACAAACAGATGCATGAACGAACAGACGCATGAACGAACAGACGCACAAACAAGAAGACGCACGGACAAACAGACGCACGGACGAACAGACGCACGGACGAACAGACGCACGGACGAACAGACGCAAGGACGAACAGATGCACGGACAAAAACACGCACGGACGAACAGACTCACGGACGAACAGACGCAAGGACGAACTTTATTTTCGTCATTTTATCGCGTTATGATCTAAAAAAGGTAAAAAACGAATGAATTCACCGATATTTCATTCTTGTTCATTTATTTCCTCCTTGTATTTTCACATTTTATAGAGGTATGATTGAAAAAAGTTGCGAAAATGGATAATGTCGCCAAAATTTCAATTTTTATCCAACATTTCGCCCTTATGCTCGTTAATTTCTCGATCTATGATCAAAAAAAATGTTCGAAATTGGTTCTGTTCGGACAAACAGATGTACGGACGAACAGACGCATGGACGAACAGACGCACAGACGAACAGACGCACGGACGAACAGACGTACGGAAGAAAAGTCGCACGGACGAACAGACGCACAGACGAACAGACGCACGGACGAACAGACGCAAGGACGAACAGACATACGGATGAACAGACGTATGGACGAACAGACAAACGGACGAACAGTTGCATGGACGAACAGACGCACGGACAAACAGATGCACGGACGAATAGACGCATGAACGAACAGACGCACAGACAAAAAGACGCACGGACAAACAGACTTACGGACGAACAGACGCACGGAAGAACAGACGCACGGACGAACAGACGCACGGACGAACAGATGCACGGACAAAAACACGCACGGACGAACAGACTCACGGACGAAGAGACGCACGGATGAACTGACGCTCGGACGAACTACCACACGAACGAACAGATGCACGGACGAACAAACGCACGGACGAACAGACGCAAGGACGAACTTTATTTTCGTCATTTTATCGAGTTATGATCTAAAAAAGGTAAAAAACGAATGATTTCACCGATATTTCATTCTTGTTCATTTATTTCCTCCTTGTATTTCGACATTTTAGAGAGGTATGATTGAAAAAAGTTGCGAAAATGGAAGATGTCACCAAAATTTCAATTTTTATCCAACATTTCGCCCTTATGCTCGTTAATTTCTCGATCTATGATCAAAAAAAATGTTCGAAATTGGTTCTGTTCGGACAAACAGATGTACGGACGAACAGACAAATGGACGAACAGACGCACGGGCGAACAGTCGCACGGATGAACAGACGCACAGATGAACAGACGCACGGACGAACAGACGCACAGACGAACAGACGCACTGACGAACAGACGCACGGACGAACAGACATACGGATGAACAGACGCACGGAAAAACAGACGCACGGATGAACATACGCATGGACGAACAGACGCACGGACGAACAGTCATACGGAAGAACAGACGCACGGACGAACAGACGCACGGAAGAACAGACGCACGGTCGAACAGACGCACGGATGAACAGACGCATGGACGAACAGACGCACAGACGAACAGACGCACGGATGAACAGATGCATGGACGAACAGACGCACGGACGAACAGACTCACGGACGAACAGACGCACGGACGTACAGACGCACGGACGAATAGACGCACAGGTGAACAGACGCACGGACGAACAGACGCACGGAAGAAAAGTAGCACGGACGAACAGACGCGCAGACGAACAGACGCACGGACGAACAGACGCAAGGACAAACAGACATACGGATGAACAGACGTATGGACGAACAGACAAACGGACGAACAGACGCACGGACGAACAGACGCACGGACAAACAGATGCACGGACGAATAGACGCATGAACGAACAGACGCACAGACAAAAAGTCGCACGGACAAACAGACGCACGGACGAACAGACGCACGGACGAACAGACGCACGGACGAACAGACGCAATGACAAACAGACATACGGATGAACAGACGCATGGACGAACAGACAAACGGACGAATAGACGCACGGACGAACAAACGCACGGACGAACAGACGCTCGGACGAACAGACGCACGGACGAACAGACGCACGGAAGAAAAGTCGCACGGACGAACAGACACACCGACGAACAGACGCACGGACGAACAGACGCAAGGACGAACAGACATACGGATGAACAGACGCATGGACGAACAGACTAACGGACGAACAGACGCATGGACGAACAGACGCACGAACGAACAGACGCACGGACGAACTGACGCACGGACGAACAAACGCACGGACGAACAGATGCACGGACAAAAATACGCACGGACGAACAGACTCACGGACGAACAGACGCACGGATGAACAAACGCACGGACGAACAGACCCAAGGACGAACTTTATTTTCGTCATTTTATCGAGTTATGATCTAAAAAAGGTAAAAAACGAATGAACTCACCGATATTTCATTTTTGTTCATTTATTTCCGCCTTGTATTTAAACATTTTAGAGAGGTATGATTGAAAAAAGTTGCGAAAATGGATAATGTCACCAAAATTTCAATTTTTATCCAACATTTCGCCCTTATGCTCGTTAATTTCTCGAGCTATGATCAAAAAAAATGTTCGAAATTGGTTCTGTTCGGACAAACAGATGAACGGACGAACAGACGCACGGACGAACAGACGCACGGACGAGCAGTCGCACGGATGAACAGACGCACAGACGAACAGACGCATGGACGAACAGACGCACAGACGAACAGACGCACTGACGAACAGACGCACGGACGAACAGACATACGGATGAAAAGACGCACGGAAAAACAGACGCACGGATGAACATACGCATGGACGAACAAACGCACGGACGAACTGAATAATGAAAGAAAAATCGCTTGGACGATCTGACGCCCGGTCGAACCTTATATTCGTCATTTTTTTAAGGTTTGATCGTTAAAAGCTATGAAACGAAATAATTCACCGATATTTCAATCTTGTTTCTCTTAATCGCCCCTATTTTCGTAATTTTAGCGAGGTATGATCGGAAAAAAATTTCTAAATCGGACAATTTCACCACATTTATATTTAATCCAATATTTTGCCCTTATTTTTATTATATTCTAAAGGTATGACCGAAAAAAATTTCGAAAACGGTTCTGTTCGGACAAACAGATCTTCATCTGTTTGACGAACAGATGCATGGACAAAAACACGCACAGACGAACAGACGAACGGATGAACAGACGCATGGATGAACAGACGCACGGACGAACAGACGCACGGACAAACAGACGCACGGACGAACAGACGCACGGACGAACAGACATTCGGGCGAACAGACGCACGGACGAACCTTATTTTCGCCCTTTTATTGAGGTATGATCTAAATATGGTAAAAAACGAATGAATTCACCGATATTTCAATCTAGTTCATCTATTTTCCCCTAACTTTTCGTCATTTTAGGGAGGTATGATAGAAAAAGGTTTCGAAAATGTATATTGTCACTGAAATTTCAATTTTTATCTACTATTTCGCCCTTATGTTCGTTATTTTCTCAAGCTATGATCAAAAAAATGTTCGAAATTAGTTCTGTGTGGAGAAATAGATGTACGGATGAACAGAAGCATGGACGAATAGACGCACAGACGAGTAGTTGCACGGACGAACAGACGCACGGACGAACTGAAGCATGAAGGAACAATCGCTCGGACGATCAGTCGCCCGGTCGAACCTTATTTTCGTCATTTTATTAAGGTATGATCGAAAAAAGCTAAGAAACGAAATAATTCACCGATATTTCAATCATGTTTCTCTTTATCGACCCTATTTTCGTAATTTTAGCGAGGTATGATCGAAAAAAAATTTCGAAAACGGACAATTTCACCAAATTTATATTTTATCCAATATTTTGTCCTTATTTTCATTATTTTCTAAAGGTATGATCGAAAACAATTTCGAAAACGGTTCTGTTCGGGCAAACAGATGAACAGACGAACAGACGCTTGGACAAAAACACGCACAGACGAACAGAAAAACGGATGAACAGACGCATGGATGAACAGACGCACGGACGAACAGACGCACGGACGAATATTGGCACGAACGATCAGACACATGGACGAACAGACGCAAGGACGAAATGATGCACGGACGAAAAGACGCACGGTCGAAAAGACGCACGGAAGAACAATCACTCGTATGATCAGACGCATGGACGAAAATAGCACGGACGTACATACGCACATACGAACGGACGCACGGAAGAACGGAAGCAGGGTCGAACAGGCGCACGGTTGAACAGTAGCTCGGATGAATAGACGCACGGACGAACAGACGCACGGAAGAACAGAGGAACGGAAAAAATTATCATGGACGAACGGACGCATTGACGAACAGACACACTTACGAACAGACGCACGGACGAACTGAAGCATGAAGGAACAATCGCTCGCACGATCAGACTTACGGACGAACCTAATTTTCGTCATTTTATTAAGGTATGACCGAAAAAAACTAAAAAACGAATTAATTCATCGATATTTCAATCTTGCTCCCCTTTTTTGCTATTATTTTCGTAATTTTAGCGAGGTATGATCGAAAAAAAGTTTCAAAAACGGACAATTTCACCAAATTTGTATTTATATTCAATATTTAGCCCTTATTATAATTATTTCCTAAAGGTATGATCAAAAAAAATTTCGAAAACGATTGTGTTCGGACAAACAGATGTACGGACCAACAAACGCATGAACAAACAGACGCATAGACGAACAGACGGACGGACAAACAGACGCACGGACAAACAGACGCACGGACGAACAGACGCACGGACGAATAGACGCACGGACGAGCAGACGCACGGACGAACAGACGCACGGACGAACAGACGTTCGGATGAACAGACGCACGGATAAACAGACGCACGGAAAAACACACGCACGGACGAACAGACGCATGGACGAACAAACGCACGGACGAACAGACGCACAGACGAACAGACGCACTGAAAAGCAGACGCACGGACGAATAGACGCACGGACGAACAGACATACGGATGAACAGACGCACGGACGAACAGACGCACGGACGAACAGACGCACGGACGAACAGACGCACGGACAAGCAGACGCACGGAGGAACAGACGCACGGATGAACAGATGAAGGGACAAAAAAACACATGGACGAACAGACGCACAGACGAACAGACGCACTGAAAAGCAGACGCACGGACGAATAGACGCACGGACGAACAGACATACGGATGAACAGACGCACGGACGAACAGACGCACGGACGAACAGACGAACGGACTAACAGACGCACGGACAAAAACACGCACGGATGAACAGACTCACGGACGAACAGACGCACGGATGAACTGACGCACAGACGAACAGACACAAGAACGAACAGACATACGGATGAACAGACGCATGGACGAACAGACAAACGGACGAATAGACGCACGGACGAACAGACGCACGGACGAACAGACGCACGGACGAACAGACGCTCGGACGAACAGACGTACGGAAGAAAAGTCGCACGGACGAACAGACGCACAGACGAACAGACGCACGGACGAACAGACGCAAGGACGAACAGACATACGGATGAACAGACGCATGGACGAACAGACTAACGGACGAACAGACGCACGAACGAACAGACGCACGGACGAACAGACGCACGGACGAACAGACGCACGGACGAACAGACGCACGGACGAACAGATGCACGGACAAAAATACGCACGGACGAACAGACTCACGGACGAACAGACGCATGGATGAACAAACGCACGGACGAACAGACGCAAGGACGAACTTTATTTTCGTCATTTTATCGAGTTATGATCTAAAAAAGGTAAAAAACGAATGAACTCACCGATATTTCATTCTTGTTCATTTATTTCCGCCTTGTATTTAAACATTTTAGAGAGTTATGATTGAAAAAAGTTGCGAAAATGTATAATGTCACCAAAATTTCAATTTTTATCCAACATTTCGCCCTTATGCTCGTTAATTTCTCGAGCTATGATAAAAAAAAATGTTCGAAATTGGTTCTGTTCGGACAAACAGATGTACGGACGAACAGACGCACGGACGAACAGACGCACGTGCGAACAGTCGCACGGATGAACAGACGCACAGACGAATAGACGCACGGACGGACAGACGCACAGACGAACAGACGCACTGACGAACAGACGCACGGACGAACAGACATACGGATGAACAGACGCAAGGAAAAACAGACGCACGGATGAACATACGCATGGACGAACAAACGCACGGACGAACAGAATCACGGACGAACAGATGCACGGACGTACAGACGCACGGACGAACAGAAACACAGGCGAACAGACGCACGGACGAACAGATGCACGGACGAACAGACGCATGGACGAACAGACGCACAGACAAACAGGACGTACGGACAAACAGACGCACGGATGAACAGACGCACGGAAGAACAGACGCACGGACGAACAGACGCACGTAAGAACAGACGAAAGGACGAACTGTCACAAGAACGAACAGATGCACGGACGAAAAGACGCACTGACGAATAGACGCACGGACGAACCTTATTTTTGTCATTTTATCGAGGTATGATCTAAATATGGTAAAAAAATGAATACACCGATATTTCAATCTTGATCATCTATTTATCCCTTACTTTTCGTCATTTTAGAGATGTATGATTGAAAAAAGTTTGGAAAATGTTTATTGTCACCGAAACTTCAATTTTTATCCACTATTTCCCCATTATATTCGTTATTTTCTCAAACTATGATCAAATAAGGTTCGAAATTGGTTCTGTTTGGAGAAACAGATGTACGGATGAACAAACGCATTGACGAACAGACGCACATAAGAACTGAATCATGAAAGAAAAATCGCTTGGACGATCTGACGCCCGGTCGAACCTTATATTCGTCATTATTTTAAGGTTTGATAGTAAAAAGCTATGAAACGAAATAAATCACCGATATTTCAATCTTGTTTCTCTTAATCGCCCCTATTTTCGTAATTTTAGCGAGGTATGATTTGAAAAAAATTTCTAAATCGGACAATTTCACCAAATTTATATTTAATCCAATATTTTGCCCTTATTTTTATTATTTTCGAAAGGTATGACCGAAAAAAATTTCGAAAACGGTTCTGTTCGGACAAACAGATCTTCATCTGTTTGACGAACAGACGCATGGACAAAAACACTTACAGACGAAGAGACGAACGGATGAACAGACGTATGGATGAACAGACGCACGGACGAACAGACGCACGGACGAACAGACGCACGGACGAAAAGACATACGGATGAACAGACGCACGGAAGAACAGACGCACGGATGAACATACGCATGGACGAACAGACGCACGGACGAACAGACGCACGGACGAACAGACGCACGGACGTACAAACGCACGGACGAACAGACGCACAGGCAAACAGACGCACGGACGAACAGACGCACGGAAGAAAAGACGCACGGACGAACAGACGCACAGACGAACAGACGCACGGACGAACAGACGCACGGACGAACAGACGCACGGACGAACGTACATACGGATGAACAGACGCATGGACGAACAGACGCACGGACGAACAGACGCACGGACGAACAGACGCACGGACAAACGGATGCACGGACGAACACACGCACGGACCAACAGACGCACGGACGAACAGACACACGGACGAACCGACGCACAGACAAACAGACGCACGGACAAACAGACGCACGGATGAACATACGCACGGATGAACAGACGCACGGACGAACAGACGCATGGACAACAGACACACGGACGTACAGACGCACGGAAAACAGACGCATGGACGAACACACGCACGGACAAACAGACGCACGGATGAACAGACGCTCTACGAACAGTCGCATGAACGAACAAACGCACGGACGAATAGTCGAACGGATGATAGACTAACGGACGAACAGACATTCGGACGAACAGACGCACGGAAGAACGGTCGCACTGTCGAAGAGACGCACAGATTAACAGATGCTCGGACGAACAGACGCACGAACGAACAGACGCACGGACGAACTGAATCATGAAAGAAAAATCGCTTTGACGATCAGACGCCCGGTCGAACCTTATATTCGTCATTTTATTAAGGTATGATCGAAAAAAGCTAAGAAAAATGAAATAATTCACCGATATTTCAATCTTGTTTCTCATAATCGCCCCTATTTTCGTAATTTTAGCGAGGTATGATCGGAAAAAAATTTCTAAATCGGACAATTTCACCAAGTTTATATTAAATCCAATATTTTGCCCTTATTTTCATTATTTTCTAAAGGTATGATCGAAAACAATTTCGAAAACGGTTCTGTTCGGGCAAACAGATGAACAGACGAACAGACGCTTGGACAAAAAAACTCGCACAGACGAACAGAAAAACGGATGAACAGACGCATGGATAAACAGACGCACAGACGAACAGACGAACGGATGAACAGACGGATGGATGAACAGACGCACGGACGAATAGACGCACGGATGAACAGACGCATGGACGAACAGACGCACGGACGAACAGACGCAAGGACGAACAGACGCACAGATAAACAGACGCAAGGACAAACAGATGCGCGGACGAACAGACGCACGGACAAACAGACGAACGGACGAACAGACGCACGGACGAACAGCCGAACGGACGAACAGTCGTACGGTCGAACAGACGCACGGATGAACAGACGCATGGCCGAACAGACGCATGGACGAACAGACGCAAGGAAGAACAGACGCACGGACAAACAGACGCACGGACAAACAGATGCGCGGACGAACAGACGCACGGACGAACAGACGCACGGACAAACAGACGCACGGACGAACAGACGCACGGTCGAACAGACGCACGGATGAACTGATGCATGGATGAACAGGCGCACAGACGAACAGATGCACGGATGAACAGATGCATGGACGAACAGACGCACGGACGAACAGACATACGGAAGAACAGACGCACGGACGAACAGACGCACGGAAGAACAGACGCACGGTTGAACAGACGCTCGGACGAACAGACGCCCGAACGAACAGATGCACGGACGAACAAACGCATGGACGAACAGACGCACGGACGAACTTTATTTTCGTCAGGCTATCGAGGTATGATCTAAAAAAGGTAAAAAACCAATGAATTCAACGATATTTCAATCTTGTTCATCTATTTATCCCTTACTTTTCGTCATTTTAGAGTGGTATGATTGAAAAAAGTTTCGAAAATGTATATTGTCACCGAAATTTCAATTTTTATCCACTATTTCGTCTTTATATTCGTTATTTTCTCAAGCTTTGATCAAATAAGGTTCGAAATTAGTTCTGTGTGGAGAAATAGATGTACGGATGAACAGACGCACGGACGAAAAAAACGCACGGACGAACATACGCACTGACGAACACACGCACGGACGAACAGACGCACGGATGAACAGACGCTCGGACGAAATACGCATGAACGAACAGATGCACGGGGGTATAGACGCACGGACAAACAGATGCACGGACGAACAATCTCACGGACGAACAGACGCACGGACGAACCTTATTTTCGTCCTTTTTTTTAGGTATGATCTAAATATGGTAAAAAACGAATGAATTCACCGATATTTCAATCTAGTTCATCTATTTTCCCCTAACTTTTCGTCATTTTAGGGAGGTATGATAGAAAAAGGTTTCGAAAATGTATATTGTCACTGAAATTTCAATTTTTTATCTACTATTTCGCCCTTATGTTCGTTATTTTCTCAAGCTATGATCAAAAAAATGTTCGAAATTAGTTCTGTGTGGAGAAATAGATGTACGGATGAACAGACGCATGGACGAATAGACGCACAGACGAGTAGTCGCACGGACGAACAGACGCACGGACAAACTGAAGCATGAAGGAACAATCGCTCGGACGATCAGTCGCCCGGTCGAACCTTATTTTCGTCATTTTATTAAGGTATGATCGAAAAAAGCTAAGAAACGAAATAATTCACTTATATTTCAATCATGTTTCTCTTTATTGACCCTATTTTCGTAATTTCAGCGAGGTATGATCGAAAAAAAATTTCGAAAACGGACAATTTCACCAAATTTATACTTTATCCAATATTTTGCCCTTATTTTCATTATTTTCTAAAGGTATGATCGAAAACAATTTCGAAAACGGTTCTGTTCGGGCAAACAGATGAGCAGAAGAACAGACGCTTGGACAAAAACACGCAAAGACGAACAGAAAAACGGATGAACAGACGCATGGATGGACAGACGCACGGACGAACAGACGCACGGACGAATATTGGCACGAACGATCAGACCCACGGACGAACAGACGCAAGGACGAAATGATACTCGGACGAAAAGACGCACGGTCGAAAAGACGCACGGAAGAACAATCACTCGTATGATCAGACGCATGGACGAAAATAGCACGGACGTACATACGCACATACGAACGGACGCACGGAAGAACGGAAGCAGGGTCGAACAGGCGCACGGTTGAACAGTCGCTCGGATGAATAGACGCACGGACGAACAGACGCACGGAAGAACAGACGCACGGAAAAAATTATCATGGACGAACGGACGCATTGACGAACAGAAACACATACGAACAGACGCACGGACGAACTGAAGCATGAAGGAACAATCGCTCGCACGATCAGACTTACGGACGAACCTAATTTTCGTCATTTTATTAAGGTATGACCGAAGAAAAAACTAAAAAACGAATTAATTCACCGATATTTCAATCTTGTTCCCCTTTTTTGCCATTATTTTCGTAATTTTAGCGAGGTATGATCGAAAAAAAGTTTCAAAAACGGACAATTTCACCAAATTTGTATTTATATCCAATATTTAGCCCTTATTATAATTATTTCCTAAAGGTATGATCAAAAAAAATTTCGAAAACGGTTGTGTTCGGACAAACAGATGTACGGACCAACAAACGCATGAACAAACAGACGCACAGACGAACAGAAAGACGGACAAACAGACACACGGACGAACAGACAAACGGACGAATAGACGCACGGACGAACAGAAACATGGAAGAACAGACGCACGGACGAACAGACGTTCGGATGAACAGACGCACGGACAAACAGACGCATGGAAAATCAGACGCACGGACGAACAGACGCACGGACGAACAGACGCACGGACGAACAGACGCACGGACAAACAGACATACGGATGAACAGACGCACGGACGAACAGACGCACGGACAAACAGACGCACGGACGAACAGACGCACGGACGAACAGACATACGGATGAACAGACGCAAGGACGAACAGACGCACGGACGAACAGACGCACGGACGAACAGACGCACGGACGAACAGACATACGGATGAACAGACGCACGGAAGAACAGACGCACGGATGAACATACGAATGGACGAACAGACGCACGAACGAACAGACGCACGGACAAACAGACATACGGATGAACAGACGCACGGACGAACAGACGCACGGACAAACAGACGCACGGACGAACAGACGCACGGACGAACAGACATACGGATGAACAGACGCAAGGACGAACAGACGCACGGACGAACAGACGCACGGACGAACAGACGCACGGACGAACAGACATACGGATGAACAGACGCACGGAAGAACAGACGCACGGATGAACATACGAATGGACGAACAGACGCACGAACGAACAGACGCACGGACGAACAGACGCACGGACGTACAGACGCACGGACGAACAGACGCACAGGCAAACAGACCCACGGACGATCAGACGCACGGAAGAAAAGACGCACGGACGAACAAACGCACAGACGAACAGACGCACGGACGAACAGACGCACGGACGAACAGACATACGGATGAACAGACGCATGGACGAACAGACGCACGGACGAAAAGACGCACGGACGAGCAGACGCACGGTCAAACAGATGCACGGACGAACACACGCACGGACGAACAGACACACGGACGAACAGACGCACGGACGAACCGACGCACAGACAAACAGACGCACGGATGAACAGACGCTCGGACGAACAGACGCATGAACGAACAGACGCACGGACGAATAGTCGAACGGATGACAGACTAACGGACGAACAGACATTCGGACGAACAGACGCACGGAAGAACGGTCGCACTGTCGAAGAGACGCACAGATTAACAGACGCTCGGACGAACAGACGCACGAACGAACAGATGCACGGACGAACAAACGCATGGACGAACAGACGCACAGACGAACTGAATCATGAAAGAAAAATCGCTTTGACGATCTGACGCCCGGTCGAACCTTATATTCATCATTTTTTAAGGTTTTATCGTAAAAAGCTATGAAACGAAATAATTCACCGATATTTCAATCTTGTTTCTCTTAATCGCCCCTATTTTCGTAATTTTAGCGAGGTATGATCGGAAAAAATTTCTAAATCGGACAATTTCACCAAATTTATATTTAATCCAATATTTTGCCCTTATTTTTATTATTTTCTAAAGGTATGACCGAAAAAAATTTCGAAAACGGTTCTGTTCGGACAAACAGATCTTCATCAGTTTGACGAACAGACGCATGGACAAAAACACGCACAAACGAACAGACGAACGGATGAACAGACGCATGGATGAACAGACGCACAGACGAACAGACGCACGGACGAACAGACATACGGATGAAAAGACGCATGGAAGAACAGACGCACGGATGAACATACGCATGGACGAACAGACGCACGGACAAACAGACGCACGGACGAACAGACGCACGGACGTACAGACGCACGGATGAACAGACGCACGTACGAACACACGCACGGACGAACAGACGCACGGATGAACAGACGCTCGGACGAAATACGCATGAACGAACAGATGCACGGGGGTACAGACGCACGGACAAACAGATGCACGGACGAACAAACTCACGGACGAACAGACGCACGGACGAACCTTATTTTCGTCCTTTTATTGAGATAGATCTAAATATGGTAAAAAACGAATGAATTCATCGATATTTCAATCTAGTTCATCTATTTTCCCCTAACTATTCGTCATTTTAGGGAGGTATGATAGAAAAAGGTTTCGAAAATGTATATTGTCACTGAAATTTCAATTTTTATCTACTATTTCGCCTTTATGTTCGTTATTTTCTCAAGCTATGATCAAAAAAATGTTCGAAATTAGTTCTATGTGGAGAAATAGATGTACGGATGAACAGACGCATGGACGAATAGACGCACAGACGAGTAGTCGCACGGACGAACAGACGCACGGACAAACTGAAGCATGAAGGAACAATCGCTCGGACGATCAGTCGCCCGGTCGAACCTTATTTTCGTAATTTTATTAAGGTATGATCGAAAAAAGCTAAGAAACGAAATAATTCACCGATATTTCAATCATGTTTCTCTTTATTGACCCTATTTTCGTAATTTTAGCGAGGTATGATCGGAAAAAAATTTTAAAATCGGACAATTTCACCAAATTTATATTAAATCCAATATTTTGCCCTTATTTTTATTATTTTCTAAATGTATGACCGAAAAAAATTTCGAAAACGGTTCTGTTCGGACAAACAGAACTTCATCTGTTTGACGAACAGACGCATGGACAAAAACACGCACAGACGAACAGACGAACGGATGAACAGACGCATGGATGAACAGACGCACGGACGAACAGACGCACGGACGAACAGACGCACGGACGAACAGACGCACGGACGAACAGACGCACGGATGAACTGACGCAAAGATGAACAGACGCACGGACGAACAGACGCATGGACAAACAGACGCACGGACAAACAGACGCACGGACAAACAGACGCACGGACGAACACACGCACGGACGAACAGACGCACGGACGAACAGACGCACAGGCAAACAGACGCACGGACGAACAGACGCTCGGAAGAAAAGACGCACGGACGAACAGACGTATAGACGAACAGACGCACGGACGAACAGACGCACGGACGAACAGACATACGGATGAACAGACGCATGGACGAACAGACGCATGGACATCAGACACACGGACGTACAGACGCACGGACAAGCAAACGCACGGACGAACAGACGCTCGGACGAACAGACGCATAAACGAACAGACGCACGGACGAATAGTCGAACGGATGACAGACTAACGGACGAACAGACATTCGGACGAGCAGACGCACGGAACAACGGTCGCACTTTCGAAGAGACGCACAGATTAACAGACGCTCGGACGAACAGACGCACGAACGAACAGATGCACGGACGAACAAACGCATGGACGAACAGACGCACGGACGAACTTTATTTTCGTCCTTTTATTGAAGTATGATCTAAATATGGTAATAAACGAATGAATTCACCGATAATTCAATCTAGTTCATCTATTTTCCCCTAACTTTTCGTCATTTTAGGGAGGTATGATAGAAAAAGGTTTCGAAAATGTATATTGTCACTGAAATTTCAATTTTTATCTACTATTTCGCCCTTATGTTTGTTATTTTCTCAAACTATGATCAAAAAAATGTTCGAAATTAGTTCTGTGTGGAGAAAAAGATGTACGGATGAACAGACGCATGGACGAATAGACGCACAGACGAGTAGTCGCACGGACGAACAGACGCACGGACGAACTGAAGCATGAAGGAACAATCGCTCGGACGATCAGTCGCCCGGTCGAACCTTATTTTCGTCATTTTATTGAGGTATGATCGAAAAAAGCTAAGAAACGAAATAATTCACCGATATTTCAATCATGTTTCTCTTTATCGACCCTATTTTCGTAATTTCAGCGAGGTATGATCGAAAAAAAATTTCGAAAACGGACTATTTCACCAAATTTATATTTTATCCAATATTTTGTCCTTATTTTCATTATTTTCTATAGGTATGATCGAAAACAATTTCGAAAACGGTTCTGTTCGGGCAAACAGATGAACAGACGAACAGACGCTTGGACAAAAACACGCACAGTCGAACAAACGAACGGATGAACAGACGCATGGATGAACAGACGCACGGACGAACAGACGCACGGACGAATATTGGCACGGACGATCAGACCCACGGACGAACAGACGCAAGGACGAAATGATGCACGGACGAAAAGACGCACGGTCGAAAAGCCGCACGGAAGAACAATCACTCGTACGATCAGACGCATGGACGAAAATAGCACGGACGTACATACGCACATACGAACGGACGCACGGAAGAACGGATGCAGGGTCGAATAGGCGCACGGTTGAACAGTCGCTCGGATGAATAGACGCACGGACGAACAGACGCACGGAAGAACAGACGCACGGAAAAAATTATCATGGACGAACGGACGCATTGACGAACAGACACACTTACGAACAGACGCACGGACGAACTGAAGCATGAAGGAACAATCGCTCGCACGATCAGACTTACGGACGAACCTAATTTTCGTCATTTTATTAAGGAATGAAAGAAGAATAATAAAAAACGAATTAATTCACCGATATTTCAATCGTGTTCCCCTTTTTTGCCATTATTTTCGTAATTTTAGCGAGGTATGATCGAAAAAAAGTTTCAAAAACGGACAATTTCACCAAATTTGTATTTATATTCAATATTTAGCCCTTATTATAATTATTTCCTAAAGGTATGATCAAAAAAAATTTCGAAAACGGTAGTGTTCGGACAAACAGATGTACGGACCAACAAACGCATGAACAAACAGACGCATAGACGAACAGACGGACGGACAAACAGACGCACGGACAAACAGACGCACGGACGAACAGACGCACGGACGAATAGACGCACGGACGAACAGAAACATGGACGAACAGACGCACGGAAGAACAGACGCACGGACGAACAGACGCACGGACGAACAGATGCACGGACGAACAGTCGCACGGATGAACTGACGCTCGAACGAACTACCACACGAACGAACAGACGCACGGACAAACAGACGCACGGACGAACAGACTCACGGACGAACAGACGCACGGATGAATTGACGCTTGAACGAACTACCACACGAACGAACAGATGCACGGACGAACAAACGCACGGACGAACAGACGCAAGGACGAACAGACATATGGATAAACAGACGCATGGACGAACAGAAAAACGGACGAACAGACGCACGGACGAACAGACGCACGGACAAACAGATGCATGAACGAACAGACGCATGAACGAACAGACGCACAAACAAGAAGACGCACGGACAAACAGACGCACGGACGAACAGACGCACGGACGAACAGACACACGGACGAACAGACGCAAGGACGAACAGATGCACGGACAAAAACACGCACGGACGAACAGACTCACGGACGAACAGACGCAAGGACGAACTTTATTTTCGTCATTTTATCGCGTTATGATCTAAAAAAGGTAAAAAACGAATGAATTCACCGATATTTCATTCTTGTTCATTTATTTCCTCCTTGTATTTTCACATTTTATAGAGGTATGATTGAAAAAAGTTGCGAAAATGGATAATGTCGCCAAAATTTCAATTTTTATCCAACATTTCGCCCTTATGCTCGTTAATTTCTCGATCTATGATCAAAAAAAATGTTCGAAATTGGTTCTGTTCGGACAAACAGATGTACGGACGAACAGACGCATGGACGAACAGACGCACAGACGAACAGACGCACGGACGAACAGACGTACGGAAGAAAAGTCGCACGGACGAACAGACGCACAGACGAACAGACGCACGGACGAACAGACGCAAGGACGAACAGACATACGGATGAACAGACGTATGGACGAACAGACAAACGGACGAACAGTTGCATGGACGAACAGACGCACGGACAAACAGATGCACGGACGAATAGACGCATTAACGAACAGACGCACAGACAAAAAGACGCAGGGACAAACAGACTTACGGACGAACAGACGCACGGAAGAACAGACGCACGGACGAACAGACGCACGGACGAACAGATGCACGGACAAAAAAACGCACGGACGAACAGACTCACGGACGAAGAGACGCACGGATGAACTGACGCTCGGACGAACTACCACACGAACGAACAGATGCACGGACGAACAAACGCACGGACGAACAGACGCAAGGACGAACTTTATTTTCGTCATTTTATCGAGTTATGATCTAAAAAAGGTAAAAAACGAATGATTTCACCGATATTTCATTCTTGTTCATTTATTTCCTCCTTGTATTTCGACATTTTAGAGAGGTATGATTGAAAAAAGTTGCGAAAATGGAAAATGTCACCAAAATTTCAATTTTTATCCAACATTTCGCCCTTATGCTCGTTAATTTCTCGATCTATGATCAAAAAAAATGTTCAAATTGGTTCTGTTCGGACAAACAGATGTACGGACGAACAGACAAATGGACGAACAGACGCACGGGCGAACAGTCGCACGGATGAACAGACGCACAGATGAACAGACGCACGGACGAACAGACGCACAGACGAACAGACGCACTGACGAACAGACGCACGGACGAACAGACATACGGATGAACAGACGCACGGAAAAACAGACGCACGGATGAACATACGCATGGACGAACAGACGCACGGACGAACAGTCATACGGATGAACAGACGCACGGACGAACAGACGCACGGAAGAACAGACGCACGGTCGAACAGACGCACGGATGAACAGACGCATGGACGAACAGACGCACAGACGAGCAGACGCACGGATGAACAGATGCATGGACGAACAGACGCACGGACGAACAGACTCACGGACGAACAGACGCACGGACGTACAGACGCACGGACGAATAGACGCACAGGTGAACAGACGCACGGACGAACAGACGCACGGAAGAAAAGTAGCACGGACGAACAGACGCGCAGACGAACAGACGCACGGACGAACAGACGCAAGGACAAACAGACATACGGATGAACAGACGTATGGACGAACAGACAAACGGACGAACAGACGCACGGACGAACAGACGCACGGACAAACAGATGCACGGACGAATAGACGCATGAACGAACAGACGCACAGACAAAAAGTCGCACGGACGAACAGACGCACGGACGAACAGACGCACGGACGAACAGACGCACGGACGAACAGACGCAATGACAAACAGACATACGGATGAACAGACGCATGGACGAACAGACAAACGGACGAATAGACGCACGGACGAACAAACGCACGGACGAACAGACGCTCGGACGAACAGACGCACGGACGAACAGACGCACGGAAGAAAAGTCGCACGGACGAACAGACGCACAGACGAACAGACGCACGGACGAACAGACGCAAGGACGAACAGACATACGGATGAACAGACGCATGGACGAACAGACTAACGGACGAACAGACGCATGGACGAACAGACGCACGAACGAACAGACGCACGGACGAACTGACGCACGGACGAACAAACGCACGGACGAACAGATGCACGGACAAAAATACGCACGGACGAACAGACTCACGGACGAACAGACGCACGGATGAACAAACGCACGGACGAACAGACGCAAGGACGAACTTTATTTTCGTCATTTTATCGAGTTATGATCTAAAAAAGGTAAAAAACGAATGAACTCACCGATATTTCATTTTTGTTCATTTATTTCCGCCTTGTATTTAAACATTTTAGAGAGGTATGATTGAAAAAAGTTGCGAAAATGGATAATGTCACCAAAATTTCAATTTTTATCCAACATTTCGCCCTTATGCTCGTTAATTTCTCGAGCTATGATCAAAAAAAATGTTCGAAATTGGTTCTGTTCGGACAAACAGATGAACGGACGAACAGACGCACGGACGAACAGACGCACGGACGAGCAGTCGCACGGATGAACAGACGCACAGACGAACAGACGCATGGACGAACAGACGCACAGACGAACAGACGCACTGACGAACAGACGCACGGACGAACAGACATACGGATGAAAAGACGCACGGAAAAACAGACGCACGGATGAACATACGCATGGACGAACAAACGCACGGACGAACTGAATAATGAAAGAAAAATCGCTTGGACGATCTGACGCCCGGTCGAACCTTATATTCGTCATTTTTTTAAGGTTTGATCGTAAAAAGCTATGAAACGAAATAATTCACCGATATTTCAATCTTGTTTCTCTTAATCGCCCCTATTTTCGTAATTTTAGCGAGGTATGATCGGAAAAAAATTTCTAAATCGGACAATTTCACCAAATTTATATTTAATCCAATATTTTGCCCTTATTTTTATTATTTTCAAAACGTATGACCGAAAAAAGTTTCGAAAACGGTTCTGTTCGGACAAACAGATCTTCATCTGTTTGACGAACAGACGCATGGACAAAAACACGCACAGACGAACAGACATACGGATGAAAAGACGCATGGAAGAACAGACGCACGGATGAACATACGCATGGACGAACAGACGCACGGACGAACAGACGCACGGACGAACAGACGCACGGACGTACAGACGCACGGATGAACAGACGCACGTACGAACACACGCACGGACGAACAGACGCACGGATGAACAGACGCTCGGACGAAATACGCATGAACGAACAGATGCACGGGGGTACAGACGCACGGACAAACAGATGCACGGACGAACAAACTCACGGACGAACAGACGCACGGACGAACCTTATTTTCGTCCTTTTATTGAGATAGATCTAAATATGGTAAAAAACGAATGAATTCATCGATATTTCAATCTAGTTCATCTATTTTCCCCTAACTATTCGTCATTTTAGGGAGGTATGATAGAAAAAGGTTTCGAAAATGTATATTGTCACAGAAATTTCAATTTTTATCTACTATTTCGCCTTTATGTTCGTTATTTTCTCAAGCTATGATCAAAAAAATGTTCGAAATTAGTTCTATGTGGAGAAATATATGTACGGATGAACAGACGCATGGACGAATAGACGCACAGACGAGTAGTCGCACGGACGAACAGACGCACGGACAAACTGAAGCATGAAGGAACAATCGCTCGGACGATCAGTCGCCCGGTCGAACCTTATTTTCGTCATTTTATTAAGGTATGATCGAAAAAAGCTTTGGACAGACGCATGGACGAACACACGCACGGACGAACAGACGCACGGACGAACAGACGCACAGGCAAACAGACGCACGGACGAACAGACGCTCGGAAGAAAAGACGCACGGACGAAAAGACGTATAGACGAACAGACGCACGGACGAACAGACGCACGGACGAACAGACATACGGATGAACAGACGCATGGACGAACAGACGCATGGACATCAGACACACGGACGTACAGACGCACGGACAAGCAAACGCACGGACGAACAGACGCTCGGACGAACAGACGCATAAACGAACAGACGCACGGACGAATAGTCGAACGGATGACAGACTAACGGACGAACAGACATTCGGACGAGCAGACGCACGGAACAACGGTCGCACTTTCGAAGAGACGCACAGATTAACAGACGCTCGGACGAACAGACGCACGAACGAACAGATGCACGGACGAACAAACGCATGGACGAACAGACGCACGGACGAACTTTATTTTCGTCATGCTATAGAGGTATGATCGAAAAAAGGTTAAAAACCAATGAATTCAACGATATTTCAATCTTGTTCATCTATTTATCCCATACTTTTCGTCATTTTAGAGTGGTATGATTGAAAAAAGTTTCGAAAATGTATATTGTCACCGAAATTTCAATTTTTATCCACTATTTCGTCTTTACATTCGTTATTTTCTCAAGCTTTGATCAAATAAGGTTCGAAATTGGTTCTTTTTGGAGAAACAGATGTACGGACGAACAGACGCACGGGCGGACAGACGCACGGACGAACAGGCGCACAGACAAACAGACGCACGGACGAACCTTATTTTCGTCATTCTATCGAGGTATGATCTAAAAAAGGTAAAATAACAAATGAATTTAACAATATTTCAATCTTGTTCATCTATTTCACCCTTTTTTTTCGTCATATTAGAGAGGTATGATCGAAAAAAGTTTCGAAAATGGATAATTTCACTGAAATTTCATTTTTTAAACATTATTTCGCTCTTATTTTCGTTATTTTTCTCAAGTTATGATAGAAAATGTTCGACATTGGTTCTGTTCAGACAAACAGATGTACGGACGAACAGACGCATGGACAAACAGACGCACGGACGTACAGACGCACGGACAAACAGACGCACGGAAGAACACACGCACGGACGAACAGACGCACGGATGAACAGACGCTCGGACGAACATACGCATGAACGAGCAGATGCACGGGGGTACAGACGCACGGACAAACAGATGCACGGACGAACAAACTCACGGACGAACAGACGCACGGACGAACCTTATTTTCGTCCTTTTATTGAGGTATGATCTAAATATGGTAAAAAACGAATGAATTCACCGATATTTCAATCTAGTTCATCTATTTTCCCCTAACTTTTCGTCATTTTAGGGATGTATGATAGAAAAAGGTTTCGAAAATGTATATTGTCACTGAAATTTCAATTTTTATCTACTATTTCGCCCTTATGTTCGTTATTTTCTCAAGCTATGATCAAAAAAATGTTCGAAATTAGTTCTGTCTGGAGAAAAAGATGTACGGATGAACAGAAGCATGGACGAATAGACGCACAGACGAGTAGTCGCACGGACAAACAGACGCACGTACGAACTGAAGCATGAAGGAACAATCGCTCGGACGATCAGTCGCCCGGTCGAACCTTATTTTCGTCATTTTATTAAGGTATGATCGAAAAAAGCTAAGAAACGAAATAATTCACCGATATTTCAATCATGTTTCTCTTTATCGACCCTATTTTCGTAATTTCAGCGAGGTATGATCGAAAAAAAATTTCGAAAACGGACAATTTCACCAAATATATATAAAATAAGGGCAAAATATTTTATCAAATATTTTGCCCTTATTTTCATTATTTTCTAAAGGTATGATCGAAAACAATTTCGAAAACGGTTCTGTTCGGGCAAACAGATGAACAGACGAACAGACGCTTGGACAAAAAACACGCACAGACGAACAAACGAACGGATGAACAGACGCATGGATGAACAGACGCACGGACGAACAGACGCACGGACGAATATTGGCACGAACGATCAGACCCACGGACGAACAGACGCAAGCACGAAATGATGCACGGACGAAAAGACGCACGTTCGAAAAGACGCACGGAAGAACAATCACTCGTATGATCAGACGCATGGACGAAAATAGCACGGACGTACATACGCACAAACGAACGGACGCACGGAAGAACGGAAGCAGGGTCGAACAGGCGCACGGTTAAACAGTCGCACGGATGAATAGACACACGGTTGAACAGACGCACGGACGAACTGAAGCATGAAGGAACAATCGCTCGCACGATCAGACTTACGGACGAACCTAATTTTCGTCATTTTATTAAGGTATGACGGAAGAATACTAAAAAACGAAATAATTCACCGATATTTCAATCTTGTTCCCCTATTTTGCCATTATTTCCGTAATTTTAGCGAGGTATGATCGAAAAAAAGTTTCATAAACGGACAATTTCACCAAATTTGTATTTATATTCAATATTTAGCCCTTAAGATCATTATTTCCTAAAGGTATGATCAAAAAAAATTTCGAAAACGGTTGTGTTCGGACATACAGATGTACGGACCAACAGACGCATGAACAAACAGACGCACAGACGAACAAAAGGACGGACAAACAGATGCACGGACAAACAGTCGCACGGACAAACAGACGCACGGACGAACAGACGCACGGACGAATAGACGCACGGACGAACAGAAACATGGACGAACAGACGCACGGACGAACAGACGCACGGACGAACAGATGCACGGACGAACAGACGCACGGATGAACTGACGCTCGAACGAACTACCACACGAACGAACAGACGCACAAACAAACAGACGCACGGACGAACAGACTCACGGACGAACAGACGCACGGATGAACTGACACTCGAACGAACTACCACACGAACGAACAGATGCATGGACGAACAAACGCACAGACGAACAGACGCAAGGACGAACTTTATTTTCGTCATTCTATCGAGGTTTGGTCTAAAAAAGGTATCAAACTAATGAATTCAGCGATATTTCAATCTTGTTCATATATTTCCCCCTTTTTTTGTCATATTAGAGAGGTATGATCGAAAAAAGTTTCGAAAATGGATAATTTCACCGAAATTTCAATTTTTATCCACTATTTCGCCATTATATTCGTTATTTTCTCAAACTATGATCAAATAAGGTTCGAAATTGGTTCTGTTTTGAGAAACAGATGTACGGATGAACAAACGCATGGACGAACAGACGCACATACGAACTGAATCATGAAAGAAAAATCGCTTGGACGATCTGACGCCCGGTCGAACTTATATTCGTTATTTTTTTAAGGTTTTATCGTAAAAAGCTATGAAACGAAATAATTCACCGATATTTCAATCTTGTTTCTCTTAATCGCCCCTATTTTCGTAATTTTAGCGAGGTATGATCGGAAAAAATTTCTAAATCGGACAATTTCACCAAATTTATATTTAATCCAATATTTTCCCTTATTTTTATTATTTTCTAAAGGTATGACCGAAAAAAATTTCGAAAACGGTTCTGTTCGGACAAACAGATCTTCATCTGTTTGACGAACAGACGCATGGACAAAAACACGCACAGACGAACAGACGAACGGATGAACAGACGCATGGATGAACAGACGCACGGACGAACAGACGCACGGACGAACAGACATACGGATGAAAAGACGCATGGAAGAACAGACGCACGGATGAACATACGCATGGACGAACAGACGCACGGACGAACAGACGCACGGACGAACAGACGCACGGACGTACAGACGCACGGATGAACAGACGCACGTACGAACACACGCATGGACGAACAGACGCACGGATGAACAGACGCTCGGACGAAATACGCATGAACGAACAGATGCACGGGGGTACAGACGCACGGACAAACAGATGCACGGACGAACAAACTCACGGACGAACAGACTCAAGGACGAACTTTATTTTCGTCATTTTATCGAGTTATGATCAAAAAAGGTAAAAAAAAAAATGAATTCACCGATATTTCATTCTTGTTCATTTATTTCCTCCTTGTATTTCGACATTTTAGAGAGGTATGATTGAAAAAAGTTGCGAAAATGGATAATGTCACTAAAATTTCAATTTTTATCCAACATTTCGCCCTTATGCTCGTTAATTTCTCGAGCTATGATCAAAAAAAATGTTCGAAATTGGTTCTGTTCGGACAAACAGATGTACGGACGAACAGACGCATGGACGAACAGACGCACAGACGAACAGACGCACAGATGAACAGACGCACGGGCGAACAGTCGCACGGATGAACAGACGCACAAACGAACAGACGCACGGACGAACAGACGCATAGACGAACAGACGCACTGACGAACAGACGCACGGACGAACAGACATACGGATGAACAGACGCACGGATGAACATACGCATGGACGAACAGACGCACGGACGAACAGACGCACGGACGAACAGACGCACGGACGTACAGACGCACGGACGAACAGACGCACAGGCGAACAGACGCACGGACGAACAGACGCACGGAAGAAAAGACGCACGGACGAACAGACGCACAGACGAACAGACGCACGGGAGAACAGACGCACGGACGAACAGACATACGGATGAACAGACATATGGACGAACAGACGCATGGACGAACAGATGCACGGACGAACAGACGCATGGACGAACAGACGCACGGGAGAACAGACGCACGGACGAACAGACATACGGATGAACAGACATATGGACGAACAGACGCACGGACAAACAGATGCACGGACGAACAGACGCATGGGCGAACAGACGCACAGACAAACAGACGCACGGACAAACAGTCGCTCGGATGAATAGACGCACGGACGAACAGACGCATGGAAGAACAGACGCACGGGAAAAATTATCATGGACGAACGGACGCATTGACGAACAGACACACTTACGAACAGTCGCACGGACGAACTGAAGCATGAAGGAACAATCGCTCGCACGATCAGACTTACGGACGAACCTAATTTTCGTCATTTTATTAAGGTATGACTGAAGAATACTAAAAAACGAAATAATTCACCGATATTTCAACCTTGTTCCCCTTTTTTGCCATTATTTTCGTAATTTTAGCGAGGTATGATCGAAAAAAAGTTTCAAAAACGGACAATTTCACCAAATTTGTATTTATATTCAATATTTAGCCCTTATTATCATTATTTCCTAAAGGTATGATCAAAAAAAAATTTCGAAAACGGTTGTGTTCGGACATACAGATGTACGGACCAACAGACGCATGAACAAACAGACGCACAGACGAACAAACGGACGGACAAACAGACGCACGGACAAACAGTCGCACGGACAAACAGACGCACGGACGAACAGACGCACGGACGAATAGACGCACGGACGAACAGAAACATGGACGAACAGATGCACGGACGAACAGACGCACGGACGAACAGATGCACGGACGAACAGACGCACGGATGAACTGACGCTCGAACGAACTACCACACGAACGAACAGACGCACGGACAAACAGACGCACGGACGAACAGACTCACGGACGAACAGACGCACGGATGAACTGACGCTTGAACGAACTACCACACGAACGAACAGATGCACGGACGAACAAACGCACGGACGAACAGACGCAAGGACGAACTTTATTTTCGTCATGCTATCGAGCTTTGGTCGAAAAAAGGTATCAAACTAATGAATTCAACGATATTTCAATCTTGTTCATATATTTCCCCCTTTTTTTGTCATATTAGAGATGTATGATCAAAAAATGTTCGACATTGGTTCTGTTCGGACAATCAGATGTACGGACGAACAAACGCATGGACGAACAGTCGCACAGACAAACAGACGCACGGACGAATAGACGCTCGGATGAACAGAGCCACGGACGAACAGATGCACGAACAAACAGACGCACCGACGAACAGACGCACGGACGAAATAACGAAGGGACAAAAAAACACATGGACGAACAGACGCATTGATTCAACAGAAACATGGACGAACAGACGCACGGACGAACAGACGCACGGACGAAAAGACGTTCGGATGAACAGACGCACGGACAAATAGACGCACAGAAAAGCAGACTCACGGACGAACAGACGCACGGATGAACAGACGCATGGACGAACAGACGCACGGACGAACAGACGCACGGATGAACAGACGCACGGATGAACAGACGCATGGACGAACAGACGCATGGACGAACAGACGCAAGGACGAACAGACGCACGGACAAACAGACGCACGGACAAACAGATGCGTGGACGAACAGACGCACGGACGAACAGACGCCCGGACAAACAGACGCACGGACGAACAGACGCACGGTCGAACAGACGCACGGTGGAACAGACTCATGGACAAACAGACGCACAGTCGAACAGAGGAACGGATGAACAGACGCATGGACTAACAGACGCACGGACGAAAAGACATACGGATGAACAGACGCACGGACGAACAGACGCACGGAAGAACATATGCACGGTCGAACAGACGCATGGACGAACAGACGCACAGTCGAACAGACGCACGGATAAACAGACGCACGGACGAACAGACGCGCGGAAGAAAAGTCGCACGGACGAACAGACGCACAGACGAACAGACGCACGGACGAACAGACGCAAGGACGAACAGACATATGGATAAACAGACGCATGGACGAACAGACAAACGGACGAACAGACGCACGGACGAACAGACGCACGGACAAACAGATGCATGGACGAACAGACGCATGAACGAACAGACGCACAAACAAAAAGACGCACGGACAAACAGACGCACGTACGAACAGACGCACGGACGAACAGACGCACGGACGAACAGACGCAAGGACGAACAGATGCACGGACAAAAACACGCACGGACAATCAGACGCACAGACGAACATACGCACGGATAAACAGATGCATGGACGAACAGACGCACGGACGAACAGACGCACGGCCGAACAGACGCACGGACGAACAGACGCACGGACAAACAGATGCACGGACAAAAACACGCACGGACGAACAGACGCACGGACGAACAGTCATACGGAAGAAGAGACGCACGGACGAACAGACGCACGGAAGAACAGACGCACGTTCGAACAGACGCACGGATGAACAGACGCATGGACGAACAGACGCACAGACGAACAGACGCACGGATGAACAGATGCATGGACGAACAGACGCACGGACGAACAGACTCACGGATGAACAGACGCACGGACGTACAGACGCACGGACGAATAGACGCACAGGTGAACAGAGGCACGGACGAACAGACGCACGGAAGAAAAGTCGCACGGACCAACAGACGCACAGACGAACAGACGCACGGACGAACAGACGCGAGGACGAACAGACATACGGATGAACAGACGTATGGACGAACAGACAAACGGACGAACAGACGCACGGACGTACAGACGCACGGACAAACAGATGCACGGACGAATAGACGCATGAACGAACAGACGCTTAGACAAACAGACGCACGGACGAACAGACGCACGGACGAACAGACGCACGGACGAACAGACGCACGGACAAAAACACGCACGGACGAACAGACTCACGGACGAACAGACGCACGGATGAACTGACGCACGGACGAACAGACTGAAGGACGAACAGACATACGGATGAACAGACGCATGGACGAACAGACAAACGGACGAACAGACGCACGGACGAACAGACGCACGGACGAACAGACGCACGGACGAACAGACGCACGGACAAACAGACGCACGGAAGAAAAGTTGCACGGACGAACAGACGCACAGACGAACAGACGCACGGATGAACAGACGCAAGGACGAACAGACATACGGATGAACAGACGCATGGACGAACAGACAAACGGACGAAAAGACGCACGGACTAACAGACGCACGGACGAACAGACGCACGGACGAACAGACACACGGACGAACAGACGCACGGACGAACAGATGCACGGACAAAAACACGCACGGACGAACAGACGTACGGACGAACAGACGCACGGATGAACAAACGCACGGACGAACAGACGCAAGGACGAACTTTATTTTCGTCATTTTATCGAGTTATGATCTAAAAAAGATAAAAAACGAATGAATTCACCGATATTTCATTCTTGTTCATTTATTTCCTCCTTGTTTTTCGACATTTTAGAGAGGTATGATTGAAAAAAGTTGCGTAAATGGATAATGTCACCAAAATTTCAATTTTTATCCAACATTTCGCCCTTATGCTCGTTAATTTCTCGAGCTATGATCAAAAAAAATGTTCGAAATTGGTTCTGTTCGGACAAACAGATGTACGGACGAACAGACGCAAGGACGAACAGACGCACGGGCGAACAGTCGCACGGATGAACAGACGCACAGACGAACAGACGCACTGACGAACAGACGCACAGACGAACAGACGCACTGACGAACAGACGCACGGACGAACAGACATACGGATGAACAGACGCACGGAAGAACAGACGCACCGATGAACATGCGCATGGACGAACAGACGCACGGACGAACAGACGCACGGACGAACAGACGCACGGACGTACAGACGCACGGACGAACAGACACACAGGCGAACAGACGCACGGACGAACAGACGCACGGAAGAAAAGACGCACGTACGAACAGACGCACAGACGAACAGACGCACGGACGAACAGACGCAGGGACGAACAGACGCACGGATGAACAGACGCACGGACGAACAGACGCACGGACGAACAAACGAACGGACGAATAGACGAACGGACAAACAGACGCAATAACGAACAGACTCACGGACGAACAGACGCACGGATGAACTGACGCTCGGACGAACTGTCACAAGAACGAACAGATGCACGGACGAACAGACGCACGGACTAACAGACGCACGGACGAACCTTATTTTCGTCATTTTATTTAGGTATGACCGAAGAAAACTAAAAAACGAATTAATTCACCGATATTTCAATCTTGTTCCCATTTTTTGCCATTATTTTCGTAATTTTAGCGAGGTATGATCGAAAAAAAGTTTCAAAAACGGACAATTTCACCAAATTTGTATTTATAATCAATTCTTAGCCCTTATTATATTTATTTCCTATATGTATGATCAAAAACATTTCGAAAACGGTTGTGTTCGGACAAACAGATGTACGGACCAACAAACGCATGAACAAACAGACGCACAGACGAACAGACGGACGGACAAACAGACGCACGGACAAACAGTCGCACGGACAAACAGACGCACGGACGAACATACGCACGGACGAATAGACGCACGGACGAATAGAAACATGGACGAACAGACGCACGGACGAACAGACGCACGGACGAACAGACGCACGGACGAACAGACGTTCGGATGAACAGACGCACGGACGAACAGATGCATGGACGAACAGACGCACGGACGAACAGACTCACGGACGAACAGACGCACGGACGAACAGACTCACGGACGAACAGACGCACGGATGAACTGACGCTCGGACGAACTATCACACGAACGAACAGATGCACGGACGAACAAACGCACGGACGAACAGACGCAAGGACGAACTTTATTTTCGTCATTTTATCGAGTTATGATCTAAGAAAGGTAAAAAACGAATGAATTCACCGATATTTCATTCTTGTTCATTTATTTCCTCCTTGTATTTCGACATTTTAGAGAGGTATGATTGAAAAAAGTTGCGAAAATGGATAATGTCACCAAAATTTCAATTTTCATCCAACATTTCGCCCTTATGCTCGTTAATTTCTCGAGCTATGATCAAAAAAAATGTTCGAAATTGGTTCTGTTCGGACAAACAGATGTACGGACGAACAGAAGAATGGACGAACAGACGCTCGGGCGAACAGTTGCATGGATGAACAGACGCACAGATGAACAGACGCACGGACGAACAGACGCAAACACGAACAGACGCACTGACGAACAGACGCACGGACGAACAGACATACGGATGAACAGACGCACGGAAGAACAGACGCACGGATGAACATACGCATGGACGAACAGACGCACGGACGAACAGTCATACGGAAGAAGAGACGCACGGACGAACAGACGCACGGAAGAACAGACGCACGTTCGAACAGACGCACGGATGAACAGACGCATGGACGAACAGACGCACAGACGAACAGACGCACGGATGAACAGATGCATGGACGAACAGACGCACGGACGAACAGACTCACGGACGAACAGACGCACGGACGTACAGACGCACGGACGAATAGACGCACAGGTGAACAGACGCACGGACGAACAGACGCACGGAAGAAAAGTCGCACGGACAAACAGACGCACAGACGAACAGACGCACGGACGAACAGACGCGAGGACGAACAGACATACGGGTGAACAGACGTATGGACGAACAGACAAACGGACGAACAGACGCACGGACGTACAGACGCACGGACAAACAGATGCACGGACGAATAGACGCATGAACGAACAGACGCTTAGACAAACAGACGCACGGACGAACAGACGCACGGACGAACAGACGCACGGACGAACAGACGCACGGACAAAAACACGCATGGACGAACAGACTCACGGACGAACAGACGCACGGATGAACTGACGCACGGACGAATAGACTGAAGGACGAACAGACATACGGATGAACAGACGCATGGACGAACAGAAAAACGGACGAACAGACGCACGGACGAACAGACGCACGGACGAATAGACGCACGGACGAACAGACGCACGGACAAACAGACGCACGGAAGAAAAGTCGCACGGACGAACAGACGCACAGACGAACAGACGCACGGATGAACAGACGCAAGGACGAACAGACATACGGATGAACAGACGCATGGACGAACAGACAAACGGACGAAAAGACGCACGGACTAACAGACGCACGGACGAACAGACGCACGGACGAACAGACACACGGACGAACAGACGCACGGACGAACAGATGCACGGACAAAAACACGCACGGACGAACAGACGTACGGACGAACAGACGCACGGATGAACAAACGCACGGACGAACAGACGCAAGGACGAACTTTATTTTCGTCATTTTATCGAGTTATGATCTAAAAAAGATAAAAAACGAATGAATTCACCGATATTTCATTCTTGTTCATTTATTTCCTCCTTGTTTTTCGACATTTTAGAGAGGTATGATTGAAAAAAGTTGCGTAAATGGATAATGTCACCAAAATTTCAATTTTTATCCAACATTTCGCCCTTATGCTCGTTAATTTCTCGAGCTATGATCAAAAAAAATGTTCGAAATTGGTTCTGTTCGGACAAACAGATGTACGGACGAACAGACGCAAGGACGAACAGACACACGGGCGAACAGTCGCACGGATGAACAGACGCACAGACGAACAGACGCACGGACGAACAGACGCACAGACGAACAGACGCACTGACGAACAGACGCACGGACGAACAGACATACGGATGAACAGACGCACGGAAGAACAGACGCACCGATGAACATGCGCATGGACGAACAGACGCACGGACGAACAGACGCACGGACGAACAGACGCACGGACGTACAGACGCACGGACGAACAGACACACAGGCGAACAGACGCACGGACGAACAGACGCACGGAAGAAAAGACGCACGGACGAACAGACGCACAGACGAACAGACGCACGGACGAACAGACGCAGGGACGAACAGACGCACGGATGAACAGACGCACGGACGAACAGACGCACGGACGAACAAACGAACGGACGAATAGACGAACGGACAAACAGACGCAATAACGAACAGACTCACGGACGAACAGACGCACGGATGAACTGACGCTCGGACGAACTGTCACAAGAACGAACAGATGCACGGACGAACAGACGCACGGACTAACAGACGCACGGACGAACCTTATTTTCGTCATTTTATTTAGGTATGACCGAAGAAAACTAAAAAACGAATTAATTCACCGATATTTCAATCTTGTTCCCATTTTTTGCCATTATTTTCGTAATTTTAGCGAGGTATGATCGAAAAAAAGTTTCAAAAATGGACAATTTCACCAAATTTGTATTTATAATCAATTCTTAGCCCTTATTATATTTATTTCCTATAGGTATGATCAAAAACATTTCGAAAACGGTTGTGTTCGGACAAACAGATGTACAGACCAACAAACGCATGAACAAACAGACGCACAGACGAACAGACGGACGGACAAACAGACGCACGGACAAACAGTCGCACGGACAAACAGACGCACGGACGAACATACGCACGGACGAATAGACGCACGGACGAACAGAAACATGGACGAACAGACGCACGGACGAACAGACGCACGGACGAACAGACGCACGGACGAACAGACGTTCGGATGAACAGACGCACGGAGAAACAGACGCACGGAAAAACAGACGCACGGACGAACAGACGCACGGACGAACAGACGCACGGACGAACAGACGCACAGACGAACAGACGCAATGAAAAGCAGACGCACGGACGAATAGACGCACGGACGAACAAACATACGGATGAACTGACGCACGGACGAACAGACGCACGGACGAACAGACGCACGGACAAACAGACGCACGGACGAACAGACGCACGGACGAACAGACGAAGGGACAAACAGACGCACGGACGAACAGACGCACGGACGAACAGACGCACGGACAAAAACACGCACGGACGAACAGACTCACGGACGAACAGACGCACGGATGAACTGACGCACGGACGAACAGACTGAAGGACGAACAGACATACGGATGAACAGACGCATGGACGAACAGAAAAACGGACGAACAGACACACGGACGAACAGACGCACGGACGAATAGACGCACGGACGAACAGACGCACGGACAAACAGACGCACGGAAGAAAAGTCGCACGGACGAACAGACGCACAGACGAACAGACGCACGGATGAACAGACGCAAGGACGAACAGACATACGGATGAACAGACGCATGGACGAACAGACAAACGGACGAAAAGACGCACGGACTAACAGACGCACGGACGAACAGACGCACGGACGAACAGACACACGGACGAACAGACGCACGGACGAACAGATGCACGGACAAAAACACGCACGGACGAACAGACGTACGGACGAACAGACGCACGGATGAACAAACGCACGGACGAACAGACGCAAGGACGAACTTTATTTTCGTCATTTTATCGAGTTATGATCTAAAAAAGATAAAAAACGAATGAATTCACCGATATTTCATTCTTGTTCATTTATTTCCTCCTTGTTTTTCGACATTTTAGAGAGGTATGATTGAAAAAAGTTGCGTAAATGGATAATGTCACCAAAATTTCAATTTTTATCCAACATTTCGCCCTTATGCTCGTTAATTTCTCGAGCTATGATCAAAAAAAATGTTCGAAATTGGTTCTGTTCGGACAAACAGATGTACGGACGAACAGACGCAAGGACGAACAGACACACGGGCGAACAGTCGCACGGATGAACAGACGCACAGACGAACAGACGCACGGACGAACAGACGCACAGACGAACAGACGCACTGACGAACAGACGCACGGACGAACAGACATACGGATGAACAGACGCACGGAAGAACAGACGCACCGATGAACATGCGCATGGACGAACAGACGCACGGACGAACAGACGCACGGACGAACAGACGCACGGACGTACAGACGCACGGACGAACAGACACACAGGCGAACAGACGCACGGACGAACAGACGCACGGAAGAAAAGACGCACGGACGAACAGACGCACAGACGAACAGACGCACGGACGAACAGACGCAGGGACGAACAGACGCACGGATGAACAGACGCACGGACGAACAGACGCACGGACGAACAAACGAACGGACGAATAGACGAACGGACAAACAGACGCAATAACGAACAGACTCACGGACGAACAGACGCACGGATGAACTGACGCTCGGACGAACTGTCACAAGAACGAACAGATGCACGGACGAACAGACGCACGGACTAACAGACGCACGGACGAACCTTATTTTCGTCATTTTATTTAGGTATGACCGAAGAAAACTAAAAAACGAATTAATTCACCGATATTTCAATCTTGTTCCCATTTTTTGCCATTATTTTCGTAATTTTAGCGAGGTATGATCGAAAAAAAGTTTCAAAAACGGACAATTTCACCAAATTTGTATTTATAATCAATTCTTAGCCCTTATTATATTTATTTCCTATAGGTATGATCAAAAACATTTCGAAAACGGTTGTGTTCGGACAAACAGATGTACGGACCAACAAACGCATGAACAAACAGACGCACAGACGAACAGACGGACGGACAAACAGACGCACGGACAAACAGTCGCACGGACAAACAGACGCACGGACGAACATACGCACGGACGAATAGACGCACGGACGAACAGAAACATGGACGAACAGACGCACGGACGAACAGACGCACGGACGAACAGACGCACGGACGAACAGACGTTCGGATGAACAGACGCACGGAGAAACAGACGCACGGAAAAACAGACGCACGGACGAACAGACGCACGGACGAACAGACGCACGGACGAACAGACGCACAGACGAACAGACGCAATGAAAAGCAGACGCACGGACGAATAGACGCACGGACGAACAAACATACGGATGAACTGACGCACGGACGAACAGACGCACGGACGAACAGACGCACGGACAAACAGACGCACGGACGAACAGACGCACGGACGAACAGACGAAGGGACAAAAAAAACAGATGGACGAACAGACGCATTGACAAACATACACATGGACGAACAGACGCACGGACGAACAGACGCATGGTCGAAGAGACGCACGGACGAACAGACGCACGGACGAACAGACGCACGGACGAACAGACGTTCGGATGAACAGACGCACGGACAAACAGACGAACGGAAAAGCAGACGCACGGACGAACAGACGCACGGAGGAACAGACGCACAGACGTAAAGACGCACGGACAAACAGACGCACAGGCGAACAGACGCACGGACGAACAGACAAACGGACGAACAGACGCACTAACGAAAAAACGCATGGATGAACAGAAGCACGGACGAATAGACGCACGGATGAACAGATGCATGGACGAACAGACGCACGGACGAACAGACGCAAGGACGAACAGACGCAAGAATAAACAGACGCAGGGAAAAACAGATCCGCGGACGAACAGACGCACGGACAAACAGACGCACGGACGAACAGACGCACGGACGAACAGACGCACGGACGAGGAGACGCACGGTCGAACAGACGCACGGATGAACAGACGCATGGACGAACAGACGCATGGACGAACAGACGCATGGACGAACAGACGCACGGACAAACAGACGCACGGACAAACAGATGCGCGGACAAACAAACGCACGGACGAATAGACGCACGGTCGAACAGACGCACGGATGAACAGACGCACGGATGAACAGACGAACGGACGAACAGACATACGGATGAACAGACGCACGGATGAACATATGCATGGACGAACAGACGCACGGACGAACAGACGCACGGACGAACAGACGCACGGACGTACAGACGCACGGACGAACAGACGCACAGGCGAGCAGACGCACGGACGAACAGACGCACGGAAGAAAAGACGCACGGACGAACAGACGCACAGACGAACAGACGCACGGACGAACAGACGCACGGACGAACAGACATACGGATGAAAAGACGCATGGACGAACAGACGCACGGACGAACAGACGCACAGACAAACAGACGCACGGACAAACAGACGCACGGATGAACAGACGCACGGACGAACAGAACCACGGACGAACAGACTCACGGACGAACAGACGCAAGGACGAACAGACATACGGATAAACAGACGCATGGACGAACAGACGAACGGACGAACAGACGCACGGACGAACAGACGCACGGACAAACAGATGCATGGACGAACAGACGCATGAATGAACAGACGCACAAACAAAAAGACGCACGGACAAACAGACGCACGGACGAACAGACGCACGGATGAACAGACGCACGGACGAACAGACGCAAGGACGAACAGATGCACGGACAAAAACACGCACGGACGAACAGACTCACGGACGAACAGACGCACGGATGAACTGACGCTCGGACGAACTGTCACACGAACGAACAGATGTACGGATGAACAAACGCATGGACGAACAGACGCACATACGAACTGAATCATGAAAGAAAAATCGCTTGGATGATCTGACGCCCGGTCGAACCTTATATTCGTCATTTTTTTAAGGTTTGATCGTAAAAAGCTATGAAACGAAATAATTCACCGATATTTCAATCTTGTTTCTCATAATCGCCCCTATTTTCGTAATTTTAGTGACGTATGATCGGAAAAAAATTTCTAAATCGGACAATTTCACCAAATTTATATTTAATCCAATATTTTGCCCTTATTTTTATTATTTTCTAAAGGTATGACCGAAAAAAATTTTGAAAACGGTTCTGTTCGGACAAACAGATCTTCATCTGTTTGACGAACAGACGCATGGACAAAAACACGCAAAGACGAACAGACGAACGGATGAACAGACGCATGGATGAACAAACGCACGGACGAACAGACGCACGGACGAACAGACGCACGGACGAACAGACATACGGATGAACAGGCGCATGGAAGAACAGACGCACGGATGAACATACGCATGGACGAACAGACGCACGGACAAACAGACGCACGGACGAACAGACGCACGGACGTACAGTCGCACGGACGAACAGACGCACAGGCAAACAGACGCACGGACGAACAGACGCACGGAAGAAAAGACGCACGGACGAACAGACGCACGGACGAACAGACGCACGGACGAACAGACGCACAGACAAACAGATGCACGGACGAACACACGCACGGACGAACAGACGCACGGACGAACAGACACACGGACGAACCGACGCACAGACAAACAGACGCACGGACGAACAGACGCACGGATGAACATACGCACGGATGAACAGACGCACGGACGGACAGACGCATGGACAATAGACACACGGACGTACAGACGCACGGACAAACAGACGCACGGACGAACACACGCACGGACAAAAAAACGCACAGATGAACAGAAGCTCGGACGAACAGACGCATGAACGAACAGACGCACGGACGAATAGTCGAACGGATGACAGACTAACGGACGAACAGTCATTCGGACGAACAGACGCATGGAAGAACGGTCGCACTGTCGAAGAGACGCACAGATTAACAGACGCTCGGACGAACAGACGCACGAACGAACAGATGCACGGACGAACAAACGCATGGACGAACAGACGCACGGACGAACTTTATTTTCATCATGCTATCGAGGTATGATCTAAAAAATGTAAAAAACCAATGAATTCAACGATATTTCAATCTTGTTCATCTATTTATCCCTTACTTTTCGTAATTGTAGAGTGGTATGATTGAAAAAAGTTTCGAAAATGTATATTCTCACCGAAATTTCAATTTTTATCCACTATTTCGTCTTTATATTCGTTATTTTCTCAAGCTTTGATCAAATAAGGTTCGAAATTGGTTCTGTTTGGAGAAACAGATGTATGGATGAACAAACGCATGGACGAACAGACGCACAGAAGAACAGTCACACGAACGAACATACGCACGGAAGAACAAACGCACGGACAACAATCGCACGGACGATCAGACTTACGGACGATCAGAACACGGACAAACAGACGCATGGATGAACAGACGCATGGACAAACAGACGCACGGACAAACAGACGCACGGACAAACAGACGCAAGGACATACAGATGCACGGACGAACAGACGCACGGACGAACAGACGCAGGGACGAAGCGACGCATGGACGAACTGACGCACGGACGTTAAGAGGCACGGACGAACAGACGCACGGATGAACAGACGCACAGACGTACAGACGCACGGACGAACAGGCGCACAGACAAACAGACGCACGGACGAACCTTATTTTCGTCATTCTATCGAGGTATGATCTAAAAAAGGTAAAATAACAAATGAATTCAACAATATTTCAATCTTGTTCATCTATTTCACCCTTTTTTTTCGTCATATTAGAGAGGTATGATCGAAAAAAGTTTCGAAAACGGATAATTTCACTGAAATTTCATTTTTTAAACATTAATTCGCTCTTATTTTCGTTATTTTCTCAAGCTATGATCGAAAATGTTCGACATTGATTCTGTTCAGACAATCAGATGTACGGACGAACAGACGCACGGACGAACAGACGCACGGACGAACAGACGCATGGACAAACAGACGCATGGACGTACAGACGCACGGACAAACAGACGCACGGACGAACAGACGCACGGATGAACAGACGCTCTGACGAACATACGCATGAACGAACAGATGCACGGGCGTACAGACGCACGGACAAACAGATGCACGGACGAACAAACTCACAGACGAACAGACGCACGGACGAACCTTATTTTCGTCCTTTTATTGAGGTATGATCTAAATATGGTAAAAAACGAATGAATTCACCGATATTTCAATCTAGTTCATCTATTTTCCCCTAACTTTTCGTCATTTTAGGGAGGTATGATCGGAAAAAGTTTAGAAAATGGATAATTTCACTGAAATTTCATTTTTTAAACATTATTTCGCTCTTATTTTCGTTATTTTCTCAAGCTATGATCGAAAATGTTCGACATTGGTTCTGTTCAGACAATCAGATGTATGGACGAACAGACGCACGGACGAACAGACGCACGGACGAACAGACGCATGGACAAACAGACGCACGGACGTACAGACGCACGGACAAACAGACGCACGGACGAACAAGCGCACGGACGAACAGACGCACGGATGAACAGACGCTCGGACGAACATATGCATGAACGAACAGATGCACGGGGGTACAGACGCACGGACAAACAGATGCACGGACGAACAAACTCACGGACGAACAGACGCACGGACGAACCTTATTTTTGTCCTTTTATTGAGGTAAAATCTAAATATGGTAAAAAACGAATGAATTCACCGATATTTCAATCTAGTTCATCTATTTTCCCCTAACTTTTCGTCATTTTAGGGAGGTATGATAGAAAATGGTTTCGAAAATGTATATTGTCACTGAAATTTCAATTTTTATCTACTATTTCGCCCTTATGTTCGTTATTTTCTCAAGCTATGATCAAGAAAATGATCGAAATTAGTTCTGTGTGGAGAAATAGATGCAAGGATGAACAGACGCATGGACGAATAGACGCACAGACGAGTAGTCGCACGGACGAACAGACGCTCGGACGAACTGAAGCATGAAGGACCAATCGTTCGGACGATCAGTCGCCCGGTCGAACCTTATTTTCGTCATTTTATTGATGTATTATCGAAAAAAGCTAAGAAACGAAATAATTCACCGATATTTCAATCATGTTTCTCTTTATCGACCCTATTCTCGTAATTTCAGCGAGGTATGATCGAAAAAAAATTTCGAAAACGGACAATTTCACCAAATTTATATTTTATACAATATTTTGCCCTTATTTTCATTATTTTCTAAAGGTATGATCGAAAACAATTTCGAAAACGGTTCTGTTCGGGCAAACAGATGAACAGACGAACAGACGCTTGGACAAAAACACGAACAGACGAACAGAAAAACGGATGAACAGACGCATGGATGAAAAGACGCACGGAAGAACAATCACTCGTATGATCAGACGCATGGACGAAAATAGCACGGACGTACATACGCACATACGAACTGACGCACGGAAGAACGGAAGCAGGGTCGAACAGGCGCACGGTTGAACAGTCGCTGGGATGAATAGACGCACGGACGAACAGACGCACGGACGAACTGACGCAAGGACGAACAGACGCACGAATAAACAGACGCAGGGACAAACAGATGCGCGGACGAACAGACGCACGGACAAACAGACGCACGGACGAACAGACGCACGGACGAACAGACGAAGGACGAACAGACGCACGGTCGAACAGACGCACGGATGAACAGACGCATTGACGAACAGACGCATGGACGAACAGACGCAAGGACGAACAGACGCACGGACAAACAGACGCACGGACAAACAGATGCGCGGACGAACAGACGCACGGACGAAGAGACGCACGGACAAACAGACGCACGGACGAACAGACGCACGGTCGAACAGACGCACGGATGAACAGACGCATGAACGAACAGACGCACAAACGAACAGACGCACGGATGAACAGATGCATGGACGAACAGACGCACGGACGAACAGACATACGGAAGAACAGACGCACGGACGAACAGGCGCACAGAAGAACATACGCATGGACGAACAGACGCACGGATGAACAGACTCACGGACGAACAGACGCAAGGACGTACAGACGCACGGACGAACAGACGCACAGGCGAACAGACGCACGGACGAACAGACGCACGGAAGAAAAGTCGCACGGACGAACAGACGCACAGACGAACAGACGCACGGACGAACAGACGCAAGGACGCACAGACATACGGATGAACAGTCGCATGGACGAACAGACAAACGGACGAACAGACGCACGGACGAACAGACGCACGGACAAACAGATGCACGGACGAATAGACGCATGAACGAACAGACGCACAGACAAAAAGACGCACGGACAAACAGACGCACGGACGAACAGACGCACGGACGAACAGACGCACGGACGAACAGACGCACGGACGAACAGACACACGGACGAACAGATGCACGGACAAAAACACGCACGGACGAACAGACTCACGGACAAACAGACGCACGGATGAACTGACGCTCGGACGAACTACCACACGAACAAACAGATGCACGGACGAACAAACGCACGGACGAACAGACTCAAGGACGAACATTATTTTCGTCATTTTATCGAGTTATGATCTAAAAAAGGTAAAAAACGAATGAATTTACCGATATTTCATTCTTGTTCATTTATTTCCTCCTTGTATTTCGACATTTTAGAGAGGTATGATTGAAAAAAGTTGCGAAAATGGATAATGTCACCAAAATTTCAATTTTTATCCAACATTTCGCCCTTATGCTCGTTAATTTCTCGAGCTATGATCAAAAAAAATGTTCGAAATTGGTTCTGTTCGGACAAACAGATGTACGGACGAACAGACGCAAGGACGAACAGACGCACAGACGAACAGACGCACGGATGAACAGACGCACGGGCGAACAGTCGCACGGATGAACAGACGCACAAACGAACAGACGCACTGACGAACAGACCTACGGACGAACAGACATACGGATGAACAGACGCACGGATGAACATACGCATGAACGAACAGACGCACGGACGAAAAGACGCACGGACGAACAGACGCACGGACGTACAGACGCACGGACGAACAGACGCACAGGCGAACAGACGCACGGACGAACAGACGCACGGAAGAAAAGACGAACGGACGAACAGAAGCAAAGACGAACAGACGCATGGACGAACAGACGCACGGACGAACAGACATACGGATGAACAGACGCATGGACGAACAGACACACGGACGAACAGACGCACGGACGAACAGACGCAGGGACAAACAGATGCACGGACGAACAGACGCATGGACGAACAGACGCACAAACAAACAGACGCACGGACAAACAGACGCACGGATGAAGAGACGCACGGACGAACAGACGCACGGACGAACAGACGCACGGACGAACAGACGCACGGACAAAAAGACGCACGGACGAACAGACTCACGGACGAACAGACGCACGGATGAACTGACGCTCGGACGAACTGTCACACGAACGAACAGATGCACGGACGAACAGACGCACGGACGAACAGACGCACGGACGAACCTTATTTTCGTCATTTTATCGAGGTATGATCTAAATATGGTAAAAAAAATGAATAAACCGATATTTCAATCTTGATCATCTATTTATCCCTTACTTTTCGTCATTTTAGAGATGTATGATAGAAAAAAGTTTTGGAAATGTATATTGTCACCGAAATTTCAATTCTTATCCACTATTTCGCCATTATATTCGTTATTTTCTCAAACTATGATCAAATAAGGTTCGAAATTGGTTCTGTTTGGAGAAACAGATGTATGGATGAAAAAATGCATGGACGAACAGACGCACATACGATCTGAATCATGAAAGAAAAATCGCTTGGACGATCTGACGCCCGGTCGAACCTTATATTCGTCATTTTTTTAAGGTTTGATCGTAAAAAGCTATGAAACGAAATAATTCACCGATATTTCAATCTTGTTTCTCTTAATCGCCCCTATTTTCGTAATTTTAGCAAGGTATGATCGGAAAAAAATTTCTAAATCGGACAATTTCACTAAATTTATATTTAATCCAATATTTTTTCCTTATTTTTATTATTTTCTAAAGGTATGACCGAAAAAAATTTTGAAAACGGTTCTGTTCGGACAAACAGATCTACATCTGTTTGACGAACAGACGCATGGACAAAAACACGCACAGACGAACAGACGAACGGATGAACAGACGCATAGATGAACAAACGCACGGACGAACAGACGCACGGACGAACAGACGTAAGGACGAACAGCCATAAAGATGAACAGACGCACGGAAGAACAGACGCACGGATGAACATACGCATCGACGAACAGATGCACGGACGAACAGACGCACGGACGAACAGACGCACGGACGAATAGACGCACGGACGTACAGACAGACGGACGAACAGACGCACAGGCAAACAGACGCAAGGACGAACAGACGCACGGAAGAAAAGACGCACGGACGAACAGACGCACGGACGAACAGACGCACGGACGAACAGACGCACGGACGAACAGACGCACGGACGAACAGACATACGGATGAACAGACGCATGGACGAACAGACGCACGGACGAACAGACGCACGGACGAACAGACGCACGGACAAACAGATGCACGGACGAACACACGCATGGACGAACAGACGCATGGACGAACCGACGCACGGACAAACCGACGCACAGACAAAATGACGCACGGACGAACAGACATAAAGATGAACAGACGCACGGAAGAACAGACGCACGGATGAACATACGCAAGGACGAACAGACGCACGGACGAACAGACGCACGGATGAACAGACGCACGGACGTACAGACAGACGGACGAACAGACGCAAAGGCAAACAGACGCACGGACGAACAGACGCACGGAAGAAAAGACGCACGGACGAACAGACGCACGGACGAACAGACGCACGGACGAACAGACGCACGGACGAACAGACGCACGGACGAACAGACATACGGATGAACAGACGCATGGTCGAACAGACGCACGGACGAACAGACGCACGGACGAACAGACGCACGGACAAACAGATGCACGGACGAACACACGCACGGATGAACAGACGCACGGACGAACAGACGCATGGATGAACAGACGCACGGACGAACAGACGCACGGACGAATATTGGCACGAACGATCAGACCCCCGGACGAACAGACGCAAGGACGAAATGATGCACGGACGAAAAGACGCACGGTCGAAAAGTCGCACGGAAGAACAATCACTCGTACGATCAGACGCATGGACGAAAATAGCACGGACGTACATACGCACATACGAACGGACGCACGGAAGAACGGATGCAGTGTCGAACAGGCGCACGGTTGAACAGTCGCTCGGATGAATAGACGCACGGACGAACAGACGCACGGAAGAACAGACGCACGGAAAAAATTATCATGGACGAACGGACGCATTGACGAACAGACACACTTACGAACAGACGCACGGACGAACTAAAGCATGAAGGAACAATCGCTCGCACGATCAAACTTACGGACGAACCTAATTTTCGTCATTTTATTAAGGTATGACGGAAGAATACTAAAAAACGAATTAATTCACCGATATTTCAATCTTGTTCCCCTTTTTTGCCATTATTTTCGTAATTTTAGCGAGGTATGATCGAAAAAAAGTTTCAAAAACGGACAATTTCACCAAATTTGTATTTATATTCAATACGAGTAAAATGTAGCTTGCATACTGCAAGCAGATCGACAACACTAATTTCATATCGGCATCATATCGGGACGGACATCAAAAGAAAAAAAAAATTCAAAATATTCGTAGAATTCGCTGCAATTTAATCACCTGGCAGCGAACCCCGGTCTTCCTGGTGTACTTACTATGCAGCAAAATAGAAAATTACCATATCAAACTATGTGTGAAAATTCAAGCAAAACTATTAGGTGCAACTACCTCAAACGACGTCCTACTATTCACATACACTCCTTATTTGAGAAATTATAATGTGCTCTGGCATCGACACCAGGAACAGCATGGTCTTATCTATTTTTTTTCTTAAACAAAGTGTTAATATACATCTTCCATCTAAGCAAGAGCTCCCTTACATATCGATAAATGCATAAAAAAATTATGAAAAGATACCCCATAGTATTATATATGGGTGATATTTTTACCGCCCGGCATCGAACCCGGGTCTTTCAGGCAATACTTTCTATGCAGCACAAAAGAAAAACACCATCTCTAACCGCGTATGCAAATTCAAGCAGAAATATTGGTTACAACTGCCTCAAATGACGTCCTACTTTTCCTTTATATTCCTTATGAGAGAAACGTTATTGTGCTCTGGCTTCGAACCCAGGAACAGTACGGTCTTATGAAAATTTTTTTCTAAAACTTATTCGTACCATACATCTTCCAGCCAAGCACGAACATCCTATCATTTCGATAAGTGCATCTAAAAAAATAATGAAAAACGGCTCCCATGTATTTTAAAGGGCAGATATTTGCATCGTCCTAGCATCGAACCCAGGATAACTTTTGTAAAAGTCATTGATGTTTTCGAAAGTCCAAGACCATAAATATAGGCACCTTGAGTTTTACTTCTCTACCTATCCGGAAAGTATTTTTTTTTAATTCCCGAAAATCACGGCAATGCATTCAAACGGGAAAAATCGGGACTTTGGTGCCCTCTGGAATCGAACCTATGACACTGAGGAGCAAAGTCTCTTTTTTCCTGGGGGTTTCACGTTATGGCCAATATGTCATAAAAATTTCAGATCAATGACGCTTGTAGTTTAGGCTGTGAATTTGTATCCTATCTATCTATATAGGTATATATATGAATGAATCCGGAGAAGCATCTATATATAATAGATTTAGCCCTTATTATCATTATTTCCTAAAGGTATGATCAAAACAAATTTCGAAAACGGTTGTGTTCGGACATACAGAAGTACGGACCAACAGACGCATGAACAAACAGACGCACAGACGAACAAACGGACGGACAAACAGACGCACGGACAAAAAGACGCACGGACAAACAGACGCACGGACGAACAGACGCACGGACGAATAGACGCACGGACGAACAGAAACATGGACGAACAGATGCACGGACGAACAGACGCACGGACGAACAGATGCACGGACGAACAGACGCACGGATGAATTGACGCTCGAACAAACTACCACACGAACGAACAGACGCACGGACAAACAGACGCACGGACGAACAGACTCACGGACGAACAGACGCACAGATGAACTGACGCTTGAACGAACAGACGCACGGACGAACAGACACACGAACGAACAGATGCACGGACGAACAAACGCACGGACGAACAGACGCAAGGACGAACTTTATTATCGTCATGCTATCGAGGTTTGGCCTAAAAAAGGTATCAAACTAATGAATTCAACGATATTTCAATCTTGTTCATATATTTCCCCCTTTTTTTGTCTTATTAGAGAGAGGTATGATCAAAAAATGTTCGACATTGGTTCTGTTCGGACAATCAGATGTACGGACGAACAAACGCATGGACGAACAGTCGCACAGCCAAACAGACGCACGGACGAATAGACGCTCGCATGAACAGAGCCACGGACGAACAGATGCACGAACAAACAGACGCACCGACGAACAGACGCACGGAAGAACAGACGAAGGGACAAAAAAACACATGGACGAACAGACGCATTAATTCAACAGACACATGGACGAACAGACGCACGGACGAACAGACGCAAGGACGAAGAGACGCATGGACGAACAGACGCACGGACGAACAAACGCACGGACGAACAGACGTTCGGATGAACAGACGCACGGACAGATAGACGCACAGAAAAGCAGACTCACGGACGAACAGACGCGCGGACGAACAGACGCACAGACGTACAGACGCACGGATAAACAGACGCACAGACGAAAAAACGCACGGACGAACAGACACACGGACGAACAGACGCACTAACGAACAAACGCATGGACGAACAGACGCACGGACGAACAGACGCACGGATGAACAGACGCATGGACGAACAGACGCACGGACGAACAGACGCACGGATGAACAGACGCATAGACGAACAGACGCATGGACGAACAGACGCAAGGACGAACAGACGCACGGACAAACAGACGCACGGACAAACAGATTCGTGGACGAACAGACGCACGAACGATCAGACCCATGGACGAACAGACGCAAGGACGAAATGATGCACGGACGAAAAGACGCACGGTCGAAAAGACGCACGGAAGAACAATCACTCGTATGATCAGACGCATGGACGAAAATAGCACGGACGTACATACGCACATACGAACGAACGCACGGAAGAACGGAAGCAGGGTCGAACAGGCGCACGGTTGAACAGTCACTCGGATGAATAGACGCACGGACGAACAGACGCACGGAAGAACAGACGCACGGAAAAAATTATCATTGACGAACGGACGCATTGACGAACAGACACACTTACGAACAGACGCACGGACGAACTGAAGCATGAAGGAACAATCGCTCGCACGATCAGACTTACGGACGAACCTAATTTTCGTCATTTTATTAAGGTATGACCGAAAAAAACTAAAAAACGAATTAATTCACCGATATTTCAATCTTCCTCCCCTTTTTTGCCATTATTTTCGTAATTTTAGCGAGGTATGATCGAAAAAAGTTTCAAAAACGGATAATTTCACCAAATTTGTATTTATATTAAATATTTAGCCCTTATTATAATTATTTCCTAAAGGTATGATCAAAAAAAATTTCGAAAACGGTTGTGTTCGGACAAACAGATGTACGGACCATCAAACGCATGAACAAACAGACGCATAGACGAACAGACGGAAGGACAAACAGACGCACGGACAAAAAGACGCACGGACGAACAGACGCACGGACGAATAGACGCACGGACGAACAGAAACATGGACGAAAAGACGCACGGACGAACAGACGCACGGACGAACAGACGCACGGACGAACAGACGTTCGGATGAACAGACGCACGGACGAACAGACGCACGGAAAAACACACGCACGGACGAACAGACGCACGGACGAACAGACGCACGGACGAACAGACGCACAGACGGACAGACGCACTGAAAAGCAGACGCACGGACGAATAGACGCACGGACGAACAGACATTAGGATGAACAGACGCACGGACGAACAGACGCACGGACGAACAGACGCACGGACAAACAGACGCACGGACGAACAGACGCACGGATGAACAGATGAAGGGACGAAAAAACACATGGACGAACAGACGCATTGACAAACAGACACATGGACGAACAGACGCACGGACGAACAGACGCATGGACGAAGAGGCGCACGGACGAACAGACGCACGGACGAACAGACGCACGGACAAACAGACGTTCGGATGAACAGACGCATGGACAAACAAACGCACGGAAAAGCAGACGCACGGACGCCCAGACGCACGGACGAACAGACGCACAGACGTACAGACGCACGGACAAACAGACGCACAGGCGAACAGACGCACGGACGAACAGACACACGGACGAAGAGACGCACTAACGAACAAACTCATGGACGAACAGACGCACGGACGAATAGACGCACGGATGAACAGACGTATGGACGAACAGACGCACGGACGAACAGACGCAAGGACGAACAGACGCACGGATAAACAGACGCAAGGACAAACAGACGCACGGACGAACAGACGTACGGACGAACAGCCGCATGGACGAACAGTCGCACTGTCGAACAGACGCACGGATGAACAGACGCATGGACGAACAGACGCATGGACGAACAGACGCAAGGACGAACAGACGCACGGACAAACAGACGCACGGACAAACAGATGCGCAGACGAACAGACGCACGGACGAACAGACGCACGGACAAACAGACGCACGGACGAACAGACGCACGGTCGAACAGACGCACGAATGAACAGACGCATGGACGAACAGACGCACAGACGAACAGACGCACGGATGAACAGATGCATGGACGAACAGACGCACGGACGAACAGACATACGGAAGAACAGACGCACGGACGAACAGACGCACGGAAGAACAGACGCACGGTCGAACAGAGCACGGATGAACAGACGCATGGACGAACAGATGCACAGACGGACAGACGCACGGATGAACAGATGCATGGACGGATAGACGCACGGACGAATAGACGCACAGGTGAACAGACGCACGGACGAACAGACGCACGGAAGAAAAGTCGCACGGACGAACAGACGCACAGACGAACAGACGCACGGACGAACAGACGCAAGGACGAACAGACATACGGATGAACAGACGCATGGACGAACAGACAAACGGACGAACAGACGCACGGACGAACAGACGCACGGAAAACAGATGCACGGACGAATAGACGCATGAACGAACAGACGCACAGAAAAAAAGACGCACGGACAAACAGACTTACGGACGAACAGACGCACGGACGAACAGACGCACGGACGAACAGACGCACGGACGAACAGATATACGGACAAAAGCACGCACGGACGAACAGACTCACGGACGAACAGACGCACGGATGAACTGACGCTCGGACGAACTACCACACGAACGAACAGATGCACGGACGAACAAACGCACGGACGAACAGACGCAAGGACGAACTTTATTTTCGTCATTTTATCGAGTTATGATCTAAAAAAGGAAAAAAGCGAATGAATTCACCGATATTTCATTTTGGTTCATTTATTTCCTCTTTGTATTTCGACATTTTAGAGAGGTATGATTGAAAAAAGTCGCGAAAATGGATAATGTCACCAAAATTTCAATTTTTATCCAACATTTCGCCCTTATGCTCGTTAATTCCTCGAGCTATGATCAAAAAAAATGTTCGAAATTCGTTCTGTTCGGACAAACAGATGTACGGACGAACAGACGAATGGACGAATAGACGCACGGGCGAACAGTCGCACGGATGAACAGACGCACAGATGAACAGACGCACGGACGAACAGACATACGGATGAACAGACGCACGGAAGAACAGACGCACGGATGAACATACGCATGGACGAACAGACGCACGGACGAACAGTCATACGGAAGAACAGACGCACGGACGAACAGACGCACGGAAGAACAGACGCACGGTCGAACAGACGCACGGATGAACAGACGCATGGACGAACAGACGCACAGACGAACAGACGCACGGATGAACAGATGCATGGAGGAACAGACGCACGGACGAACAGACGCACGGACGTACAGACGCACGGACGAATAGACGCACAGGTGAACAGACGCACGGACGAACAGACGCACGGAAGAAAAGTCGCACGGACGAACAGACGCACAGACGAACAGACGCACGGACGAACAGACGCAAGGACGAACAGACATACGGATGAAAAGACGTATGGACGAACAGACAAACGGACGAACAGACGCACGGACGAACAGACGCACGGACAAACAGATGCACGGACGAATAGACGCATGAACGAACAGACGCACAGACAAAAAGGCGCACGGACAAACAGACGCACGGACGAACAGACGCACGGACGAACAGACGCACGGACAAGCAGACGCACGGACAAAAACATGCACGGATGAACAGACTCACGGACGAACAGACGCACGGATGAACTGACGCACGGACGAACAGACGCAAGAACGAACAGACATACGGATGAACAGACGCATGGACGAACAGACAAACGGACGAACAGACGCACGGACGAACAGACGCACGGAAGAAAAGTCGCACGGACGAACAGACGCACAGACGAACAGACGCACGGACGAACAGACGCAAGGAAGAACAGACATACGGATGAACAGACGCAAGGACGAACAGACTAACGGACGAAAAGACGCACGGACGAACAGACGCACGGACGAACAGACGCACGGACGATCAGACACACGGACGAACAGACGCACGGACGAAGAGATGCACGGACAAAAATCCGCACGGACGAACAGACTCACGGACGAACAGACGCACGGATGAACAAACGCACGGACGAACAGACGCAAGGACGAACTTTATTTTCGTCATTTTATCGAGTTATGATCTAAAAAAGGTAAAAAACGAATGAACTCACCGATATTTCATTCTTGTTCATTTATTTCCGCCTTGTATTTAAACATTTTAGAGAGGTATGATTGAAAAAAGTTGCGAAAATGGATAATGTCACCAAAATTTCAATTTTTATCCAACATTTCGCCCTTATGCTCGTTAATTTCTCGAGCTATGATCAAAAAAAATGTTCGAAATTGGTTCTGTTCGGACAAACAGATGTACGGACGAACAGACGCACGGACGAACAGACGCACGGGCGAACAGTCGCACGGATGAACAGACGCACAGACGAACAGACGCACTGACGAACAGACGCACAGACGAACAGACGCACTGACGAACAGACGCACGGACGAACAGACAGACGGATGAACATACGCACGGATGAACAGACGCACCGACGAACAGACGCATGGACAACAGACACACGGACTTACAGACGCACGGACAAACAGACGCACGGACGAACACACGCACGGACAAACAGACGCACGGATGAACAGACGCTCGGACGAACAGACGCATGAACGAACAGACGCACGGACGAATAGTCGAACGGATGACAGACTAACGGACGAACAGACATTCGGACGAACAGACGCATGGAAGAACGGTCGCACTGTCGAAGAGACGCACAGATTAACAGACGCTCGGACGAACAGACGCACGAACGAACAGATGCACGGACGAACAAACGCATGGACGAACAGACGCACGGACGAACTTTATTTTCGTCACTCTATCGAGGTATGATCTAAAAAAGGTAAAAAACCAATGAAATCAACCATATTTCAATCTTGTTCATCTATTTATCCCTTACTTTTCGTCATTTTAGAGTGATATGATTGAAAAAAGTTTCGAAAATGTATATTGTCACCGAAATTTCAATTTTTATCCACTATTATGTCTTTATATTCGTTATTTTCTCAAGCTTTGATCAAATAAGGTTCGAAATTGGTTCTGTTTGGAGAAACAGATGTACGGATGAACAAACGCATGGACGAACAGATGCACGGACGAACAGGCGCACAGACAAACAGACGCACGGACGAACCTTATTTTCGTCATTCTATCGAGGTATGATCTAAAAAAGGTAAAATAACAAATGAATTCAACAATATTTCAATCTTGTTCATCTATTTCACCCTTTTTTTTCGTCATATTAGAGAGGTATGATCGAAAAAAGGTTCGAAAACGGATAATTTCACTGAAATTTCAATTTTTAAACATTATTTCGCTCTTATTTTCGTTATTTTCTCCAGCTATGATCGAAAATGTTTGACATTGGTTCTGTTCAGACAATCAGATGTACGGACGAACAGACGCACGGACGAACAGACGCATGGACAAACAGACGCACGGACGTACAGACGCACGGACAAACAGACGCACCGACGAACACACGCACGGACGAACAGACGCACGGATGAACAGACGCTCGTACGAACATACGCATGAACGAAAAGATGCATGGGCGTACAGACGCACGGACAAACAGATGCACGGACGAACAAACTCACGGACGAACAGACGCACGGACGAACCTTATTTTCGTCCTTTTATTGAGGTATGATCTAAATATGGTAAAAAACGAATGAATTCACCGATATTTCAATCTAGTTCATATATTTTCCACTAACTTTTCGTCATTTTAGGGAGGTATGATAGAAAAAGGTTTCGAAAATGTATATTGTCAATGAAATTTCAATTTTTATCTACTATTTCGCCCTTATGTTCGTTATTTTCTAAACTATGATCAAAAAAATGTTCGAAATTAGTTCTGTCTGGAGAAATAGATGTACGGATGAACAGACGCATGGACGAATAGACGCACAGACGAGTAGTCGCACGGACGAACAGACGCACGGACAAACTGAAGCATGAAGGAAAAATCGCTCGGACTATCAGTCGCCCGGTCGAACCTTATTTTCGTCATTTTATTGAGGTATGATCGAAAAAACTAAGAAACGAAATAATTCACCGATATTTCAATCATGTTTCTCTTTATCGACCCTATTTTCGTAATTTCAGCGAGGTATGATCGAAAAAAAATTTCAAAAACGGACAATTTCACCAAATTTATATTTTATCCAATATTTTACCCTTATTTTCATTATTTTCTAAAGGTATGATCGAAAACAATTTCGAAAACGGTTCTGTTCGGGCAAACAGATGAACAGACGAACAGACGCTTGGACAAAAACACGCACAGTCGAACAAACGAACGGATGAACAGACGCATGGATGAACAGACGCACGGACGAACAGACGCACGGACGAATATTGGCACGAACGATCAGACCCACGGTCGAACAGACGCAAGGACGAAATGATGCACGGACGAAAAGACGCACGGTCGAAAAGTCGCACGGAAGAACAACAACTCGTACGATCAGATGCATGGACGAAAATAGCACGGACGTACATACGCACATACGAATGGACGCACGGAAAAACGGATGCAGGGTCGAACAGGCGCACGGTTGAACAGTCGCTCGGATGAATAGACGCATGGACGAACAGACGCACGGAAGAACAGGCGCACGGAAAAAATTATCATGGACGAACGGACGCATTGACGAACAGACACACTTACGAACAGACGCACGGACGAACTTAAGCATGAAGGAACAATCGCTCGCACGATAAGACTTACGGACGAACCTAATTTTCGTCATTTTATTAAGGTATGACGGAAGAATACTAAAAAACGAATTAATTCACCGATATTTCAATCTTGTTCCCCTTTTTTGCCAATATTTTCGTAATTTAAGCGAGGTATGATCGAAAAAAAGTTTCAAAAACGGACAATTTCACCAAATTTGTATTTATATTCAATATTTAGCCCTTATTATCATTATTTCCTAAAGGTATGATCAAAAAAAATTTCGAAAACGGTTGTGTTCGGACATACAGATGTACGGACCAACAGACGCATGAACAAACAGACGCACAGACGAACAAACGGACGGACAAACAGACGCACATACAAAAAGACGCACGGACAAACAGACGCATGGACGAACAGACGCACGGATGAACTGACGATCGAACGAACTACCACACGAACGAACAGACGCACGGACAAACAGACGCACGGACGAACAGACGCAAGGACGAACTTTATTTTCGTCATGCTATCGAGGTTTGGTCAGAAAAAGGTATCAAACTAATGAATTCAACGATATTTCAATCTTGTTCATATATTTCCCCCTTTTTTTGTCATATTAGAGAGGTATGATCAAAAAATGTTCGACATTGGTTCTGTTCGGACAATCAGATGTACGGACGAACAAACGCATGGACGAACAGTCGCACAGACAAACAGACGCACGGACGAATAGACGCTTGGATGAACAGAGCCACGGACGAACAGATGCACGAACAAACAGACGCACCGACGAACAGACGCACGGACGAACAGACGAAGGGTCAAAAAAACACATGGACGAACAGACGCATTGATTCAACAGAAACATGGACGAACAGACGCACGGACGAACAGACGCAAGGACGAAGAGACGCACGGACGAACAGACGCACGGACGAACAGACGCACGGACGAATAGACGTTCGGATGAACAGACGCACGGACAAATAGACGCACAGAAAAGCAGACTCACGGACGAACAGACGCGCGGACGAACAGACGCACAGACGTACAGACGCACGGATAAACAGATGCACAGACGAAAAAACGCACGGACGAACAGACACACGGACGAACAGACGCACTAACGAACAAACGCATGGACGAACAGACGCACGGACGAACAGACGCACGGATGAACAGACGCATGGACGAACAGACGCACGGACGACCAGACGCACGGATGAACAGACGCATGGACGAACAGACGCATGGACGAACAGACGCAAGGACGAACAGACGCACGGACAAACAGACGCACGGACAAACAGATGCGTGGACGAACAGACGCACGAACGATCAGACCCATGGACGAACAGACGCAAGGACGAAATGATGCACGGACGAAAAGACGCACGGTCGAAAAGACGCACGGAAGAACAATCACTCGTATGATCAGACGCATGGACGAAAATAGCACGGACGTACATACGCACATACGAACTGACGCACGGAAGAACGGAAGCAGGGTCGAACAGGCGCACAGTTGAACAGTCGCTTGGATGAATAGACGCACGGACGAACAGACGCACGGAAGAACAGACAAACGGAAAAAATTATCATGTACGAACGGATGCATTGACGAACAGACACACTTACGAACAAACGAACGGACGAACTGAAGCATGAAGGAACAATCGCTCGCACGATAAGACTTACGGACGAACCTAATTTTCGTCATTTTATTAAGGTATGACCGAAAAAAACTAAAAAACGAATTAATTCACCGATATTTCAATCTTGTTCCCCTTTTTTGCCATTATTTTCGTAATTTTAGCGAAGTATGATCGAAAAAAAGTTTCAAAAACGGACAATCTCACCAAATTTGTATTTATATTCAAAATTTAGCCCTTATTATAATTATAAAGGTATGATCAAAAAAAATTTCGAAAACGGTTGTGTTCGGACAAACAGATGTACGGACCAACAAACGCATGAACAAACAGACGCATAGACGAACAGACGGACGGACAAATAGACGCACGGACAAAAAGACGCACGGACGAACAGACGCACGGACGAATAGACGCACCGACGAACAGAAACATGGACGAACAGACGCACGGACGAACAGACGCACGGACGAACAGACGCACGGACGAACAGACGTTCGGATGAACTGACGCACGGACGAACAGACGCACGGACAAACAGACGCACGGACGAACAGACGCACGGACGAACAGACGCACGGACGAACAGACGCACGGACGAACAGACGCACAGACGAACAGACGCACTGAAAAGCAGACGCACGGACGAATAGACGCACGGACGAACAGACATACGGATGAACAGACGCACGGACGAACAGACGCACGGACGAACAGACGCACGGACAAACAGACGCACGGATGAACAGATGCATGGACGTACAGACGCACGGACGAATAGACGCACGGACGAACAGACGCACGGACGAATAGACGCACGGACGAACAGACGCAAGGACGAACAGACGCACGGATAAACAGACGCAAAGACAAACAGATGCGCGGACGAACAGACGCACGGACAAACAGACGCACGGACGAACAGACGTACGGACGAACAGCCTCACGGACGAACAGTCGCACTGTCGAACAGACGCACGGATGAACAGACGCATGGACGATCAGACGCATGGACGAACAGACGCAAGGACGAACAGACGCACGGACAAACAGACGCACGGACAAACAGATGCGCAGACGAACAGACGCACGGACGAACAGACGCACGGACAAACAGACGCACGGACGAACAGACGCACGGTCGAACAGACGCACGGATGAACAGACGCATGGACGAACAGACGCACAGACGAACAGACGCACGGATGAACAGATGCATGGACGAACAGACGCACGGACGAACAGACATACGGAAGAACAGACGCACGGAAGAACAGACGCACGGAAGAACAGACGCACGGTCGAACAGAGCACGGATGAACAGACGCATGGACGAACAGACGCACAGACGAACAGACGCACGGATGAACAGATGCATGGACGTACAGACGCACGGACGAATAGACGCACAGGTGAACAGACGCACGGACGAACAGACGCACGGAAGAAAAGTCGCACGGACGAACAGACGCACGGACGAACAGACGCAAGGACGAACAGACATACGGATGAACAGACGCATGGACGAACAGACAAACGGACGAACAGACGCACGGACGAACAGGTGCACGGAAAACAGATGCACGGACGAATAGACGCATGAACGAACAGACGCACAGACAAAAAGACGCACGGACAAACAGACTTACGGACGAACAGACGCACGGACGAACAGACGCACGGACGAACAGAAGCACAGACGAACAGACGCACAGGCGAACAGACACACGGACGAACAGACGCACGGAAGAAAAGACGCACGGACGAACAGACGCACAGACGAACAGACGCACGGACGAACAGACGCAAGGACGAACAGACATACGGATGAACAGACGCATGGACGAACAGACAAACGGACGAACAGACGCACGGACGAACAGGTGCACGGAAAACAGATGCACGGACGAATAGACGCATGAACGAACAGACGCACAGACAAAAAGACGCACGGACAAACAGACTTACGGACGAACAGACGCACGGACGAACAGACGCACGGACGAACAGAAGCACAGAAGAACAGACGCACAGGCGAACAGACACACGGACGAACAGACGCACGGAAGAAAAGACGCACGGACGAACAGACGCACAGACGAACAGACGCACGGACGAACAGACACACAGACGAACAGACATACGGATGAACAGACATATGGACGAACAGACGCACGGACGAACAGACGCACGGACGAACAGACGCACGGACAAACAGATGCACGGACGAACAGACGCATGGACGAACAGACGCACAGAAAATCAGACGCACGGACAAACAGACGCACTGATGAACAGACGCACGGACGAACAGACGCACGGACAAACAGACGCACGGACGAACAGACGCACGGACGAACAGACGCACGGACGAACAGACGTACGGACAAACAGACGCACGGACGAACAGACTCACGGACGAACAGACGCACGGATGAACTGACGCTCGGACGAACTGTCACACGAACGAACAGATGCACGGACGAACAGACGCAAGGACGAACAGACGCACGGACGAACCTTATTTTCGTCATTTTATCGAGGTATGATCTAAATATGGTAAAAAAAATGAATACACCGATATTTCAATCTTGATCATCTATTTATCCCTTACTTTTCGTTATTTTAGAGATGTATGATTGAAAAAAGTTTCGAAAATTTATATTGTCACCGAAATTTCAATTTTTATCCAATATTTCGCCATTATATTCGTTATTTTCTCAAACTATGATCAAATAAGGTTCAAAATTGGTTCTGTTTGGAGAAACAGATGTACGGATGAACAAACGCATGGACGAACAGGGGCACATACGAAATGAATCAAAAAAGAAAAATCGCTTGGACGATCTGACGCCCGGTCGAACCTTATATTCGTCATTTTTTTAAGGTTTGATCGTAAAAAGCTATGAAACGAAATAATTCACCGATATTTCAATCTTGTTTCTCTTAATCGCCCCTATTTTCGTAATTTTAGGGAGGTATGATCGGAAAAAATTTCTAAATCGGACAATTTCACCAAATATATATTTAATCCAATATTTTGCCCTTATTTTTATTATTTTCTAAAGGTATGACCGAAAAAAATTTCGAAAACGGTTCTGTACGGACAAAAAGATGTTCATCTGTTTGACAAACAGACGCATGGACAAAAACACGCACAGACGAACAGACGAACGGATGAACAGGCGCATGGATGAACAGACGCACGGACGAACAGACGCACGGACGAACAGACGCACGGACGAACAGACATACGGATGAACAGACGCACGGAAGAACAGACGCACGGATGAACATACGCATGGACGAACAGACGCACGGACGAACAGACGCACGGACGAACAGACGCTCGGACGTACAGACGCACGGACGAACAGACGCACAGGCAAACAGACGCACGGACGAACAGACGCACGGAAGAAAAGACGCACGGACGAACAGACGCACAGACGAACAGACGCACGGACGAACAGACGCACGGACGAACAGACATACGGATGAACAGACGCATGGACGAACAGACGCACGGACGAACAGACGCACGGACGAACAGACGCACGGACAAACAGATGCACGGACGAACACACGCACGGACCAACAGACGCACGGACGAACAGACGTACGGACGAACCGACGCACAGACAAACAGACGCACGGACGAACAGACGCACGGATGAACATACGCACGGATGAACAGACGCACGGACGAACAGACGCATGGACAACAGACACACGGACGTACAGACGCACGGACAAACAGACGCACGGACGAACACACGCACGGACAAACAGACGCACGGATGAACTGACGCACGGACGAACAGACGCATGAACGAACAGACGCACGGACGAATAGTCGAACGGATGACAGACTAACGGACGAACAGACATTCGGACGAACAGACGCACGGAAGAACGGTCGCACTGTCGAAGAGACGCACAGATTAACAGATGCTCGGACGAACAGACGCACGAACGAACAGATACACGGACGAACAAACGCATGGACGAACAGACGCACGGACGAACAGACGCACGGACGAACAGACGCACGGATAAACAGACGCAAGGACAAACAGATGCACGGACAAAAAGACGCACGGACAAACAGACGCACGGACGAACAGACGCACGGACGAACAGCCGCACGGACGAACAGTCGCACGGTCGAACAGACGCACGGATGAACAGACGCATGGACGAACAGACGCATGGACGAACAGACGCAAGGACGAACAGACGCACGGACAAACAGACGCACGGACAAACAGAAGCGCGGACGAACAGACGCACGGACGAACAGACGCACGGACAAACAGACGCACGGACGAACAGACGCACGGTCGAACAGACGCACGGTTGAACAGACGCACGGATGAACAGACGCATGGACGAACTGACGCACAGACGAACAGATGCACGGATGAACAGACGCATGGACGAACTGACGCACAGACGAACAGACGCACGGACAAACAGACGCACGGACGAACAGACGCACGGTCGAACAGACGCACGGATGAACAGACGCACGGATGAACAGACGCATGGACGAACTGACGCACAGACGAACAGATGCACGGATGAACAGACGCACGGACGAACAGACGCACGGTCGAACAGACGCACGGATGAACAGACGCATGGACGAACTGACGCACAGACGAACAGATGCACGGATGAACAGATGCATGGACGAACAGACGCACTTACGAACAGACATACGGAAGAACAGACGCACGGCGAACAGACGCACGGAATAACAGACGCACGGTTGAACAGACGCACGGACGAACTGACGCATGGACAACAGACACACGGACGTACAGACGCACGGACAAACAGACGCACGGACGAACACACGCACGGACAAACAGACGCACGGATGAACAGACGCTCGGACGAACAGACGCATGAACGAACAGATGCACGGGGGTACAGACGCACGGACAAACATATGCACGGACGAACAAACTCACGGACGAACAGACGCACGGACGAACCTTATTTTCGTCCTTTTATTGAGGTATGATCTAAATATGGTAAAAAACGAATGAATTCACCGATATTTCAATCTAGTTCATCTATTTTCCCCTAACTTTTCGTCATTTTAGGGAGGTATGATAGAAAAAGGTTTCGAAAATGTATATTGTCACTGAAATTTCAATTTTTATCTACTATTTCGCCCTTATGTTCGTTATTTTCTCAAGCTATGATCAAAAAAATGTTCGAAATTAGTTCTATGTGGAGAAATAGTTGTACGGAAGAACAGACGCATGGACGAATAGACGCACAGACGAGTAGTCGCACGGACGAAAAGACGCACTGACGAGCTGAAGCATGAAGGAACAATCGCTCGGACGATCAGTCGCCCGGTCGAACCTTATTTTCGTCATTTTATTGAGGTATGATCGAAAAAAGCTAAGAAACGAAATAATTCACCGATATTTCAATCATGTTTATCTTTATTGACCCTATTTTCGTAATTTCAGCGAGGTATGATCGAAAAAAAATTTCGAAAACGGACAATTTCACCAAATTTATATTTTATCCAAAATTTTGCCCTTATTTTCATTATTTTCTAAAGGTATGATCGAAAACAATTTCGAAAATGGTTCTGTTCGGGCAAACAGATGAGCAGACGAACAGACGCTTGGACAAAAACACGCACAGACGAACAGAAAAACGGATGAACAGACGCATGGATGAACAGACGCACGGACGAACAGACGCACGGACGAATATTGGCACGAACGATCAGACCCACGGACGAACAGACGCAAGGACGAAATAATGCACGGACGAAAAGACGCACGGTCGAAATGACGCACGGAAGAACAATCACTCGTATGATCAGACGCATGGACGAAAATAGCACGGACGTACATACGCACATACGAACGGACGCACGGAAGAACGGAAGCAGGGTCGAAGAGGCGCAGGGTTGAACAGTCGCTCGGATGAATAGACGCACGGACGAACAGACGCACGGAAGAACAGACGCACGGAAAAAAATATCATGGACGAACGGACGCATTGACGAACAGACACACTTACGAACAGACGCACGGACGAACTGAAGCATGAAGGAACAATCGCTCGCACGATCAGACTTACGGACGAACCTAAATTTCGTCATTTTATTAAGGTATGACCGAAGAAAACTAAAAAACGAATTAATTCACCGATATTTCAATCTTGTTCCCCCTTTTTGACATTATTTTCGTAATTTTAGCGAGGTATGATCGAAAAAAAGTTTCAAAAACGGACAATTTCACCAAATTTGTATTTATATTCAATATTTAGCCCTTATTATAATTATTTCCTAAAGGTATGATCAAAAAAAATTTCGAAAACGGTTGTGTTCGGGCAAACAGATGTACGGACCAACAAACGCATGAACAAACAGACGCACAGTTGAACAGACGGACGGACAAACAGACGAACGGACAAACAGTCGCACGGACAAACAGACGCACGGACGAACAGACGCACGGACGAATAGACGCACGGACGAACAGAAACATGGACGAACAGACGCACGGACGAACAGACGTTCGGATGAACAGTCGCACGGACAAACAGACGCACGGAAAAACAGACGCACGGACGATCAGACGCACGGACGAACAGACGCACGGACGAACAGACGCACAGACGAACAGACGCTCTGAAAAGCAGACGCACGGACGAATAGAAGCACGGACGAACAGACATACGGATGAACAGACGCACGGACGAACAGACGCACGGACGAACAGACGCACGGACAAACAGACGTTCGGATGAACAGTCGCACGGACAAACGGACGCACGGAAAAACAGACGCACGGACGATCAGACGCACGGACGAACAGACGCACGGACGAACAGACGCACAGACGAACAGACGCTCTGAAAAGCAGACGCACGGACGAATAGACGCACGGACGAACAGACATACGGATGAACAGACGCACGGACGAACAGACGCATAGATGAAGAGACGCACGGACAAACAGACGCACGGACGAACAGACGCACGGACAAACAGACGTTCGGATGAACAAACGCACGGACAAACAGACGCACGGAAAAGCAGACGCACGGACGAACAGACGCACGGACGAACAGACGCACAGACGTACAGACGCACGGACAAACAGACGCACAGGCGAACAGACTTACGGACAAACAGACACACGGACAAACAGACGCACTAACGAACTAAAGCATGGACGAACAGACGCACGGACGAATAGACGCACGGATGAACAGACGCATGGACGAACAGACGCACGGACGAACAGACGAAGGGACAAAAAAACACATGGACGAACAGACGCATTGACAAACAGACACATGGACGAACAGACGCACGGACGAACAGACGCATTGATGAAGAGACGCACGGACAAACAGACGCACGGACGAACAGACGCACGGACAAACAGACGTTCGGATGAACAAACGCACGGACAAACAGACGCACGGAAAAGCAGACGCACGGACGAACAGACGCACGGACGAACAGACGCACAGACGTACAGACGCACGGACAAACAGACGCACAGGCGAACAGACTTACGGACGAACAGACACACGGACGAACAGACGCACTAACGAACTAACGCATGGACGAACATACGCACGGACGAATAGACGCACGGATGAACAGACGCATGGACGAACAGACGCACGGACGAACAGACGCAAGGACGAACAGACGCACGGATAAACAGACGCAAGGACAAACAGATGCGCGGACGAACAGACGCACGGAAAAACAGACGCACGGACGAACAGACGCACGGACGAACAGACGCACGGACGAACAGTCGCACGGTCGAACAGATGACGGATGAAAAGACGCATGGACGAACAGACGCATGGACGAACAGACGCAAGGACGAACAGACGCACGGACAAACAGACGCACGGACAAACAGATGCGCGGACAAACAGATGCGCGGACGAACAGACGCACGGACAAACAGATGCACGGACAAACAGACTCACGGACGAACAGACGCACGGACGTACAGACGCACGGACGAATAGACGCACAGACGAACAGACGCACGGACGAACAGACGCACGGAAGAAAAGTCGCATGGACGAACAGACGCACAGACGAACAGACGCACGGACGAAAAGACGCAAGTACGAACAGACATACGGATCAACTGACGCATGGACGAACAGACAAACGGACGAACAGACGCACGGACGAATAGTCGCACGGACAAACAGATGCACGGACGAATAGACGCATGAACGAACAGACGCACAGACAAAAATACGCACGGACAAACAGACGCACGGAAGAACAGACGCACGGACGAACAGACGCACGGACGAACAGACGCACGGACGAACAGATGCACGGACAAAAACACGCACGGACGAAGAGACTCACGGACGAACAGACGCACGGATGAACTGACGCTCGGACGAACTACCACACGAACGAACAGATGCACGGACGAACAAACGCACGGACGAACAGACGCAAGGACGAACTTTATTTTCGTCATTATATCGAGTTATGATCTAAAAAAGGTAAAAAACGAATGAATTCACCGATATTTCATTCTTGTTCATTTATTTCCTCCTTGTATTTCGACATTTTAGAGAGGTTTGATTGAAAAAAGTTGCGAAAATGGATAATGTCACCAAAATTTCAATTTTTATCCAACATTTCGCACTTATGTTCGTTCATTTCTCGAGCTGTGATCAAAAAAAATGTTCGAAATTGGTTTTGTTCGGACAAACAGATGTACGGACGAACAGACGCATGGACGAAAGACGCACATACGAACAGACGCACGGACGAACAGACATACGGATGAACAAACGCATGGAAGAACAGACGCGAAGGATGAGCATACGCATGGACGAACAGACGCACGGACGAACAGACGCACGGACGAACAGACGCATGGACGTACAGACGCACGGACGAACAGACGCACAGGCGAACAGACGCACGGACGAACAGACGCACGGAAGAAAAGACGCACGGACGAACAGACGCACAGACGAACAGACGCACGGACGAACAGACGCACGGACGAACAGACATACGGATGAACAGACGCATGGACGAACAGACGCACGGACGAACAGACGCACGGACGAACAGACGCACGGACAAACTGATGCACGGACGAACAGACGCATGGACGAACAGACGCACAGACAAACAGACGCACGGACAAACAGACGCACGGATGAACAAACGCACGGATGAACAGACGCACGGACGAACAGACGCACGTACGAACAGACGCACGGACAAACAGACGCACGGACGGACAGACTCACGGACGAACAGACGCACGGATGAACTGACGCTCTGAAAAGCAGACGCACGGACGAATAGACGCACGGACGAACAGACATACGGATGAACAGACGCACGGACGAACAGACGCATAGATGAAGAGACGCACGGACAAACAGACGCACGGACGAACAGACGCACGGACAAACAGACGTTCGGATGAACAAACGCACGGACAAACAGACGCACGGAAAAGCAGACGCACGGACGAACAGACGCACGGACGAACAGACGCACAGACGTACAGACGCACGGACAAACAGACGCACAGGCGAACAGACTTACGGACAAACAGACACACGGACAAACAGACGCACTAACGAACTAAAGCATGGACGAACAGACGCACGGACGAATAGACGCACGGATGAACAGACGCATGGACGAACAGACGCACGGACGAACAGACGAAGGGACAAAAAAACACATGGACGAACAGACGCATTGACAAACAGACACATGGACGAACAGACGCACGGACGAACAGACGCATTGATGAAGAGACGCACGGACAAACAGACGCACGGACGAACAGACGCACGGACAAACAGACGTTCGGATGAACAAACGCACGGACAAACAGACGCACGGAAAAGCAGACGCACGGACGAACAGACGCACGGACGAACAGACGCACAGACGTACAGACGCACGGACAAACAGACGCACAGGCGAACAGACTTACGGACGAACAGACACACGGACGAACAGACGCACTAACGAACTAACGCATGGACGAACATACGCACGGACGAATAGACGCACGGATGAACAGACGCATGGACGAACAGACGCACGGACGAACAGACGCAAGGACGAACAGACGCACGGATAAACAGACGCAAGGACAAACAGATGCGCGGACGAACAGACGCACGGAAAAACAGACGCACGGACGAACAGACGCACGGACGAACAGACGCACGGACGAACAGTCGCACGGTCGAACAGATGACGGATGAAAAGACGCATGGACGAACAGACGCATGGACGAACAGACGCAAGGACGAACAGACGCACGGACAAACAGACGCACGGACAAACAGATGCGCGGACAAACAGATGCGCGGACGAACAGACGCACGGACAAACAGATGCACGGACAAACAGACTCACGGACGAACAGACGCACGGACGTACAGACGCACGGACGAATAGACGCACAGACGAACAGACGCACGGACGAACAGACGCACGGAAGAAAAGTCGCATGGACGAACAGACGCACAGACGAACAGACGCACGGACGAACAGACGCAAGTACGAACAGACATACGGATCAACTGACGCATGGACGAACAGACAAACGGACGAACAGACGCACGGACGAATAGTCGCACGGACAAACAGATGCACGGACGAATAGACGCATGAACGAACAGACGCACAGACAAAAATACGCACGGACAAACAGACGCACGGAAGAACAGACGCACGGACGAACAGACGCACGGACGAACAGACGCACGGACGAACAGATGCACGGACAAAAACACGCACGGACGAAGAGACTCACGGACGAACAGACGCACGGATGAACTGACGCTCGGACGAACTACCACACGAACGAACAGATGCACGGACGAACAAACGCACGGACGAACAGACGCAAGGACGAACTTTATTTTCGTCATTATATCGAGTTATGATCTAAAAAAGGTAAAAAACGAATGAATTCACCGATATTTCATTCTTGTTCATTTATTTCCTCCTTGTATTTCGACATTTTAGAGAGGTATGATTGAAAAAAGTTGCGAAAATGGATAATGTCACCAAAATTTCAATTTTTATCCAACATTTCGCACTTATGTTCGTTCATTTCTCGAGCTGTGATCAAAAAAAATGTTCGAAATTGGTTTTGTTCGGACAAACAGATGTACGGACGAACAGACGCATGGACGAAAGACGCACATACGAACAGACGCACGGACGAACAGACATACGGATGAACAAACGCATGGAAGAACAGACGCGAAGGATGAGCATACGCATGGACGAACAGACGCACGGACGAACAGACGCACGGACGAACAGACGCATGGACGTACAGACGCACGGACGAACAGACGCACAGGCGAACAGACGCACGGACGAACAGACGCACGGAAGAAAAGACGCACGGACGAACAGACGCACAGACGAACAGACGCACGGACGAACAGACGCACGGACGAACAGACATACGGATGAACAGACGCATGGACGAACAGACGCACGGACGAACAGACGCACGGACGAACAGACGCACGGACAAACTGATGCACGGACGAACAGACGCATGGACGAACAGACGCACAGACAAACAGACGCACGGACAAACAGACGCACGGATGAACAAACGCACGGATGAACAGACGCACGGACGAACAGACGCACGTACGAACAGACGCACGGACAAACAGACGCACGGACGGACAGACTCACGGACGAACAGACGCACGGATGAACTGACGCTCGGACAAACAGTCACACGGACAAACAGACGCACGGACGAACGACGCACGGACGAATAGACGCACGGACGAACAGAAACATGGACGAACAGACGCACGGACGAACAGACGCACGGACGAACAGACGTTCGGATGAACAGTCGCACGGACAAACAGACGCAAGGAAAAAAAGACGCACGGACGATCAGACGCACGGACGAACAGACGCACGGACGAACAGACGCACAGACGAACAGACGCTCTGAAAAGCAGACGCACGGACGAATAGACGCACGGACGAACAGACATACGGATGAACAGACGCACGGACGAACAGACGCACGGACGAACAGACGCACGGACAAACAGACGCACGGACGAACAGACGCACGGACGAACAGACGAAGGGACAAAAAACACATGGACGAACAGACGCATTGACAAACAGACACATGGACGAACAGACGCACGGACGAACAGACGCATGGATGAAGAGACGCACGGACAAACAGACGCACGGACGAACAGACGCACGGACAAACAGACGTTCGGATGAACAAACGCACGGACAAACAGACGCACGGAAAAGCAGACGCACGGACGAACAGACGCACGGACGAACAGACGCACAGACGTACAGACGCACGGACAAACAGACGCACAGGCGAACAGACGCACGGACGAACAGACACACGGACGAACAGACGCACTAACGAACTATTGCATGGACGAACAGACGCACGGACGAAGAGACGCACGGATGAACAGACGCATGGACGAACAGACGCACGGACGAACAGACGCAAGGACGAACAGACGCACGGATAAACAGACGCAAGGACAACAGATGCGCGGACGAACAGACGCACGGACAAACAGACACACGGACGAACAGACCCACGGACGAACAGACGCACGGACGAACAGTCGCACGGTCGAACAGACGCACGGATGAAAAGAGGCATGGACGAACAGACGCATGGACAAACAGACGCAAGGACGAACAGACGCACGGACAAACAGACGCACGGACAAACAGATGCGCGGACAAGCAGATGCGCGGACGAACAGACGCACGGACAATCAGATGCACGGACAAACAGACGCACGGTCGAACAGACGCACAGACGAACAGACGCACGGATGAACAGATGCATGGACGAACAGACGCACGGACGAACAGACATACGGAAGAACAGACGCACGGACGAACAGACGCACGGAAGAACATACGCATGGACGAACAGACGCACGGACAAACAGACTCACGGACGAACAGACGCACGGACGTACAGACGCAAGGACGAATAGACGCACAGACGAACAGACGAACTGACGAACAGACGCACGGACGAACAGACATACGGATGAACAGACGCACGGAAGAACAGACGCGAAGGATGAGCATACGCATGGACGAACAGACGCACGGACGAACAGACGCACGGACGAACAGACGCATGGACGTACAGACGCACGGACGAACATACGCACAGGCGAACAGAAGCACGGACGAACAGACGCACGGAAGAAAAGACGCACGGACGAACAGACGCACAGACGAACAGACGCACGGACGAAAAGACGCACGGACGAACAGACATACGGATGAACAGACGCATGGACGAACAGACGCACGGACGAACAGACGCACGGACGAACAGACGCACGGACAAACAGATGCACGGACGAACAGACGCATGGACGAACAGACGCACAGACAAACAGACGCAAGGACAAACAGACGCACGGATGAACAGACACACGGACGTACAGACGCACGGACGAACAGGCGCACGGACGAACACACGCACGGACAAACAGACGCACGGACGAACCTTATTTTCGTCATGTTATCGAGGTATGATCTAAATATGGTAAAAAAAATGAATACACCGATATTTCAATCTTGATCATCTATTTATCCCTTACTTTTCGTCATTTTAGAGATGTATGATTAAAAAAAGTTTCGAAAATGTATATTGTCACCGAAATTTCAATTTTTATCCACTATTTCGCCATTATATTCGTTATTTTCTCAAACTATGATCAAATAAGGTTCGAAATTGGTTCTGTTTGGAGAAACAGATGTACGGATGAACAAACGCATGGACGAACAGACGCACATACGAACTGAATCATGAAAGAAATATCGCTTGGACGATCTGACGCCCGGTCGAACCTTATATTCGTCATTTATTTAAGGTTTGATCGTAAAAAGCTATGAAACGAAATAATTCACCGATATTTCAATCTTGTTTCTCTTAATCGCCCCTATTTTCGTAATTTTAGCGAGGTATGATCGGAAAAAAATTTCTAAATCGGACAATTTCACCAAATTTATATTTAATCCAATATTTTGCCCTTATTTTTATTATTTTCTAAAGGTATGACCGAAAAAAATTTCGAAAACGGTTCTGTTCGGACAAACAGATCTTCATCTGTTTGACGAACAGACGCATGGACAAAAACACGCACAGACGAACAGACGAACGGATGAACAGACGCATGGATGAAAAGACGCACGGACGAACAGACGCACGGACAAAAAAACGCACAGATGAACAGAAGCTCGAACGAACAGACGCATGAACGAACAGACGCACGGACGAATAGTCGAACGGATGACAGACTAACGGACGAACAGTCATTCGGACGAACAGACGCATGGAAGAACGGTCGCACAGTCGAAGAGACGCACAGATTAACAGACGCTCGGACGAACAGACGCACGAACGAACAGATGCACGGACGAACAAACGCATGGACGAACAGACGCACAGACGAACAGACGCACGGATGAACAGACGCACGGGCGAACAGTCGCACGGAAGAACAGACGCACAAACGAACAGACGCACTGACGAACAGACGCACGGACGAACGGACATACGGATGAACAGACGCACGGACGAACAGACGCACGGACGAACAGACGCACGGACAAACAGATGCACGGACGAACACACGCACGGACGAACAGACGCACGGACGAACAGACGCACGGACGAACAGACGCATGAACGAACAGACGCACGGACGAATAGTCGAAAGGATGACAGACTAACGGACGAACAGACATTCGGACGAACAGACGCACGGAAGAACGGTCGCACTGTCGAAGAGACGCACAGATTAACAGATGCTCGGACGAACAGACGCACGAACGAACAGATGCACGGACGAACAAACGCATGGACGAACAGACGCACGGACGAACTTTATTTTCGTCATGCTATCGAGGTATGATCTAAAAAAGGTAAAAAACCAATGAATTCAACGATATTTCAATCTTGTTCATCTATTTATCCCTTACTTTTCGTCATTTTAGAGTGGTATGATTGAAAAAAGTTTCGAAAATGTATATTGTCACCGAAATTTCAATTTTTATCCACAATTTCGTCTTTATATTCGTTATTTTCTCAAGCTTTGATCAAATAAGGTTCGAAATTGGTTCTGTTTGGAGAAACAGATGTACGGATGAACAAACGCATGGACGAACAGATGCACGGACGAACAGGTGCACAGACAAACAGACGCACGGACGAACCTTATTTTCGTCATTCTATCGAGGTATGATCTAAAAAAGGTAAAATAACAAATGAATTTAACAATATTTCAATCTTGTTCATCTATTTCACCCTTTTTTTTCGTCATATTAGAGAGGTATGATCGAAAAAAGTTTCGAAAATGGATAATTTCACTGAAATTTCATTTTTTAAACATTATTTCGCTCTTATTTTCGTTATTTTTCTCAAGTTATGATCGAAAATGTTCGACATTGGTTCTGTTCAGACAATCAGATGTACGGACGAACAGACGCACGGACGAACAGACGCACGGACGAACAGACGCATGGACAAACAGACGCACGGACGTACAGACGCACGGACAAACAGACGCACGGACGAACACACGCACGGACGAACAGACGCACGGATGAACAGACGCTCGGACGAACATACGCATGAACGAACAGATGCACGGGGGTACAGACGCACGGACAAACAGATGCACGGACGAACAAACTCACGGACGAACAGACGCACGGACGAACCTTATTTTCGTCCTTTTATCGAGGTATGATCTAAATATGGTAAAAAAAATGAATACACCGATATTTCAATCTTGATCATCTATTTATCCCTTACTTTTCGTCATTTTAGAGATGTATGATTCAAAATAGTTTCGAAAATGTATATTGTCACCGAAATTTCAATTTTTATCCACTATTTCGCCATTATATTCGTTATTTTCTCAAACTATGATCAAATAAGGTTCGAAATTGATTCTGTTTGGAGAAACAGACGCACGGATGAACAGTTACATGGACGAACAGACGCACGGACGAACAGACGCAATTACGAACAGAGGCACGAATAAACAGACGCAGGGACAAACAGATGCGCGGACGAACAGACGCACGGACAAACAGACGCACGGACGAACAGACGCACGGACGAACAGACGCACGGACGAACAGACGCACGGTCGAACAGACGCACGGATGAACAGACGCACGGACAAACAGACGCACGGACGAATAGACGCACGGTCGAACAGACGCACGGATGAACAGACGCATGGACGAACAGACGCACAGACGAACAGACGCACGGATGAACAGACGCACGGACGAACAGACATACGGATGAACAGACGCACGGATGAACATACGCATGGACGAACAGACGCACGGACGAACAGCCGCACGGACGAACAGACGCACGGACGTACAGACGCACGGACGAACAGACGCACAGGTGAACAGACGCACGGACGAACAGACGCACGGAAGAAAAGACGCACGGACGAACAGACGCACAGACGAACAGACGCACGGACGAACAGACGCACGGACGAACAGACATCCTGATGAACAGACGCATGGACGAACAGACGCACGGACGAACAGACGCACGGACGAACAGACGCACGGACAAACAGATGCACGGACGAACAGACGCATGGACGAACAGACGCACAGACAAACAGACGCACGGACAAACAGACGCACGGATGAACAGACGCACGGACGAACAGACGCACGGAGGAACAGACGCACGGACGAACAGACGCACGGACAAACAGTCGCACGGACGAACAGACTCACGGACGAACAGAATCAAGGACGAACAGACATACGGATAAACAGACGCATGGGCGAACAGACAAACGGACGAACAGACGCACGGACGAACAGACGCACGGACAAACAGATGCATGGACGAACAGACGCATGGATGAACAGACGCACAAACAAAAAGACGCATGGACAAACAGACGCACGGACGAACAGACGCACGGACGAACAGACGCACGGACGAACAGACGCAAGGACGAACAGATGCACGGACAAAAGCACGCACGGACGAACAGACTCACGGACGAACAGACGCACGGATGAACTGACGCTCGGACGAACTGACACACGAACAAACAGATGCACGGACGAACAGACGGACGGACGAACAGACGCACAGACGAACCTTATTTTCGTCATTTTATCGAGGTATGATCTAAATATGGTAAAAAAAATGAATACACCGATATTTCAATCTTGATCATCTATTTATCCCTTACTTTTCGTCATTTTAGAGATGTATGATTAAAAAAAGTTTCGAAAATGTATATTGTCACCGAAATTTCAATTTTTATCCACTATTTCGCCATTATATTCGTTATTTTCTCAAACTATGATCAAATAAGGTTCGAAATTGATTCTGTTTGGAGAAACAGATGTACGGATGAACAAACGCATGGACGAACAGACGCACATACGAACTGAATCATGAAAGAAAAATCGCTTGGATGATCTGACGCCCGGTCGAACCTTATATTCGTCATTTTTTTAAGGTTTGATCGTAAAAAGCTATGAAACGAAATAATTCACCGATATTTCAATCTTGTTTCTCTTAATCGCCCCTATTTTCGTAATTGTAGCGACGTATGATCGGAAAAAAATTTCTAAATCGGACAATTTCACCAAATTTATATTTAATCCAATATTTTGCCCTTATTTTTATTATTTTCTAAAGGTATGACTGAAAAAAATTTTGAAAACGGTTCTGTTCGGACAAACAGATCTTCATCTGTTTGACGAAAAGACGCATGGACAAAAACACGCACAGACGAACAGACGAACGGATGAACAGACGCATGGATGAACAAACGCACGGACGAACAGACGCACGGACGAACAGACGCACGGACGAACAGACATACGGATGAACAGACGCACGGAAGAACAGACGCACGGATGAACATACGCATGGACGAACAGACGCACGGACGAACAGACGCACGGACGAACAGACGCACGGACGTACAGACGCACGGACGAACAGACGCACAGGCAAACAAACGCACGGACGAACAGACGCACGGAAGAAAAGACGCACGGACGAACAGACGCACGGACGAACAGACGCACGGACGAACAGACATACGGATGAACAGACGCATGGACGAACAGACGCACGGACGAACAGACGCACGGACGATCAGACGCACGGACGAACAGACGCACGGACAAACAGATGCACGGACGAACACACGTACGGACGAACAGACGCACGGACGAACAGACGCACGGACAAACAGACGCACGGACGAACAGGCAAACGGATGAACATACGCACGGATGAACAGACGCACGGACGAACAGACGCATGGACAATAGACACACGGACGTACAGACGCACAGACAAACAGACGCACGGACGAACACACGCACGGACAAAAAAACGCACAGATGAACAGAAGCTCAAACGAACAGACGCATGAACGAACAGACGCACGGACGAATAGTCGAACGGATGACAGACTAACGGACGAACAGTCATTCGGACGAACAGACGCATGGAAGAACGGTCGCACAGTCGAAGAGACGCACAGATTAACAGACGCTCGGACGAACAGACGCACGAACGAACAGATGCACGGACGAACAAACGCATGGACGAACAGACGCACGGACGAACTTTATTTTCGTCATGCTATCGAGGTATGATCTAAAAAAGGTAAAAAACCAATGAATTCAACGATATTTAAATCTTGTTCATCTATTTATCCCATACCTTTCGTCATTTTAGAGTGGTATGATTGAAAAAAGTTTCGAAAATGTATATTGTCACCGAAATTTCAATTTTTATCCACTATTTCGTCTTTATATTCGTTATTTTCTCAAGCTTTGATCAAATAAGGTTCGAAATTGGTTCTGTTTGGAGAAACAGATGTACGGATGAACAAACGCATGGACGAACAGACGCACAGAAGAACAGTCACACGAACGAACATCCGCACGGAAGAACAAACGCACGGACGAACAAACGCACGGACGATCAGACTTACGGACGATCAGAATACGGACAAACAGACGCATGGATTAACAGACGCATGGACAAACAGACGCACGGACAAACAGACGCACGGACAAACAGACGCAAGGACATACAGATGCACGGACGAACAGACGCACGGACGAACAGACGCACGGACGAAGCGACGCATGGACGAACTGACGCACGGACGTAAAGAGGCACGGACGAACAGACGCACGGATGAACAGACGCACAGACGTACAGACGCACGGACGAACAGGCGCACAGACAAACAGACGCACGGACGAACCTTATTTTCGTCATTCTATCGAGGTATGATCTAAAAAAGGTAAAATAACAAATGAATTCAACAATATTTCAATCTTGTTCATCTATTTCACCCTTTTTTTTCGTCATATTAGAGAGGTATGATCGAAAAAAGTTTCGGAAACGGATAATTTCACTGAAATTTCATTTTTTAAATATTATTTCGCTCTTATTTTCGTTATTTTCTCAAGCTATGATCGAAAATGTTCGACATTTTTTCTGTTCAGACAATCAGATGTACGGACGAACAGACGCACGGACGAACAGACGCACGGACGAACAGATGCATGGACAAACAGACGCACGGACGTACAGACACACGGACAAACAGACGCACGGACGAACAGACGCACGGATGAACAGACGCTCGGACGAACATACGCATGAACGAACAGATGCACGGACGTTCAGACGCACGGACAAACAGATGCACGGACGAACAAACTCAGAGACGAACAGACGCACGGACGAACCTTATTTTCGTCCTTTTATTGAGGTAAGATCTAAATATGGTAAAAAACGAATGAATTCACCGATATTTCAATCTAGTTCATCTATTTTCCCCTAACTTTTCGTCATTTTAGGGAGGTATGATAGAAAAAGGTTTCGAAAATGTATATTGTCACTGAAATTTCAATTTTTATCTTCTATTTCGCCCTTATGTTCGTTATTTTCTCAAACTATGATCAAAAAAATGTCCGAAATTAGTTCTGTGTGGAGAAATAGATGTACGGATGAACAGACGCATGGACGCATAGACGCACAGACGAGTAGTCGCACGGACGAACAGACGCACGGACGAACTGAAGCATGAAGGAACAATCGCTCGGACGATCAGTCGCCCGGTCGAACCTTATTTTCGTCATTTTATTAAGGTATGATCGAAAAAAGCTAAGAAACGAAATAATTCACCGATATTTCAATCATGTTTCTCTTTATCGACCCTATTTTCGTAATTTCAGCAAGGTATGATCGAAAAAAAATTTCGAAAACGGACAATTTCACCAAATTTATATTTTATCCAATATATTGCCCTTATTTTCATTATTTTCTAAAGGTATGATCGAAAACAATTTTGAAAACGGTTCTGTTCGGGCAAACAGATGAACAGACGAACAGACGCTTGGACAAAAACACGCACAGACGAACAAACGAACGGATGAACAGACGCATGGATGAACAGACGCACGGACGAACAGACGCACGGACGAATATTGGCACGAACGATCAGACCCTCGGACGAACAGACGCAAGGACGAAATGATGCAGGGACGAAAAGTCGCACGGTCGAAAAGACGCACGGAAGAACAATCACTCGTACGATCAGACGCATGGACGAAAATAGCACGGACGTACATACGCACATACGAACGGACGCACGGAAGAACGGATGCAGGGTCGAACAGGCGCACGGTTGAACAGTCGCTCGGATGAATAGACGCACGGACGAACAGACGCACGGAAGAACAGACGACGGAAAAAATTATCATGAACGAACGGACGCATTGACGAACAGACTCACTTACGAACAGACGCACGGACGAACTGAAGCATGAAGGAACAATCGTTCGCACGATCAGACTTACGGACGAACCTAATTTTCGTCATTTTATTAAGGTATGACGGAAGAATACTAAAAAACGAATTAATTCACCGATATTTCAATCTTGTCCCCCTTTTTTGCCATTATTTCCGTAATTTTAGCGAGGTATGATCGAAAAAAAGTTTCAAAAACGGACAATTTCACCAAATTTGTATTTATATTCAATATTTAGCCCTTATTATAATTATAAAGGTATGATCAAAAAAAATTTCGAAAACGGTTGTGTTCGAACAAACAGATGTACGGACCAACAAACGCATGAACAAACAGACGCACGGACAAACAGTCGCACGGACAAACAGACGCACGGACGAACAGACGCACGGACGAATAGACGCACGGACGAACAGAAACATGGACAAACAGACGCACGGACGTACAGACGCACGGACGAACAGATGCACGGACGAACAGACGCACGGATGAACTGACGCTCGAACGAACTACCACACGAACGAACAGACGCACGGACAAACAGACGCACGGACGAACAGACTCACGGACAAACAGACGCACGGATGAACTGACGCTCGGACGAACTGTCACAAGAACGAACAGATGCACGGACGAACAGACGCACGGACTAACAGACGCACGGACGAACCTTATTTTCGTCATTTTATTAAGGTATGACCGAAGAAAACAAAAAAAACGAATAAATTCACCGATATTTCAATCTTGTTCCCATTTTTTGCCATTATTTTCGTAATTTTAGCGAGGTATGATCGAAAAAAAGTTTCAAAAACGGACAATTTCACCAAATTTGTATTTATATTCAATATTTAGCCCTTATTATAATTATTTCCTATAGGTATGATCAAAAAAATTTCGAAAACGGTTGTGTTCGGACAAACAGATGTACGGACCAACAAACTAATGTACAAATAGACGCACAGACGAACAGAAGGACGGACAAACAGACGCACGGACAAACAGTCGCACGGACAAACAAACGCACGGACGAACAGACGCACGGACGAATAGACGCACGGACGAACAGAAACATGGACGAACAGACGCACGGACGAACAGACGCACGGACGAACAGACGCACGGACGAACAGACGTTTGGATGAACAGACGCACGGAGAAACAGACGCACGGAAAAACAGACGCACGGACGAACAGACGCACGGACGAACAGACGCACGGACGAACAGACGCACAGACGAACAGACGCACTGAAAAGCAGACGCACGGACGAATAGACGCACGGACGAACAGACATACGGATGAACAGACGCACGGACGAACAGACGCACGGACGAACAGACGCACGGACAAACAGACGCACGGACGAACAGACGCACGGACGAACAGACGAAGGGACAAAAAAAACAGATGGACGAACAGACGCATTGACAAACATACACATGGACGAACAGACGCACGGACGAACAGACGCATGGACGAACAGACGCACGGACTAACAGACGCACGGACGAACAGACGCACGGACGAACAGAAGTTCGGATGAACAGACGCACGGACAAATAGACGAACGGAAAAGCAGACGCACGGACGAACAGACGCACGGACGAACAGACGCACAGACGTAAAGACGCACGGACAAACAGACGCACAGGCGAACAGACGCACGGACGAACAGACAAACGGACGAACAGACGCACTAACGAACAAACGCATGGACGAACAGAAGCACGGACGAATAGACGCACGGATGAACAGATGCATGGACGAACAGACGCACGGACGAACAGACGCAAGGACGAACAGACGCACGAATAAACAGACGCACGGACAAACAGACGCATGGACGAACAGACGCACGGACGAACAGACGCACGGACGAACAGACGCACGGTAGAAAAGACGCACGGATGAACAGACGCATGGACGAAAAGACTCATGGACGAACAGACGCAAGGACGAACAGACGCACGGACGAACAGACGCAAGGACGAACAGACGCACGAATAAACAGACGCAGGGACAAACAGATGCGCGGACGAACAGACGCACGGACAAACAGACGCATGGACGAACAGACGCACGGACGAACAGACGCACGGACGAACAGACGCACGGTCGAAAAGACGCACGGATGAACAGACGCATGGACGAAAAGACTCATGGACGAACAGACGCAAGGACGAACACACGCAGGGACAAACAGACGCACGGACAAACAGATGCGCGGACGAACAGACGCACGGACGAACAGACGCACGGACAAACAGACGCACGGACGAATAGACGCACTGTCGAACAGACGCACGGATGAACAGACGCGCGGACGAACAGACGCACAGACGAACAGACGCACGGATGAACAGACGCACGGACGAACAGACATACGGATGAACAGACGCACGGATGAACAGACGCATGGACGAACATACGCACGGACGAACAGACGCACGGACGAACAGACGCACGGACGTACAGACGCACGGACGAACAGACGCACAGGCGAACTGACGCACGGACGAACAGACGCACGGAAGAAAAGACGCACGGACGAACAGACGTACAGACGAACAGACGCACGGACGAACAGACGCACGGACGAACAGACATACGGATGAACAGACGCATGGACGAACAGACGCACGGACGAACAGACGCACGGACGAACAGACGCACGGACAAACAGATGCACGGACGAACAGACGCATGGACGAACAGACGCACAGACAAACAGACGCACGGACAAACAGACGCACGGATGAACAGACGCACGGACGAACAGACGCACGGACGAACAGACGCACGGACGAACAGACGCACGGACGAACAGACGCTCGGACAATCAGTCGCACGGACGAACAGACTTACGGACGAACAGACCCAAGGACGAACAGACATACGGATAAACAGACGCATGGACGAACAGACAAACGGACGAACAGAGGCACGGACGAACAGACGCACGGACAAACAGATGCATGGACGAACAGACGCATGAATGAACAGACGCACAAACAAAAAGACGCACGGACAAACAGACGCACGGACGAACAAACGCATGGACGAACAGACGCACGGACAATCAGACGCAATGACGAACAGACTCACGGACGAACAGACGCACGGATGAACTGACGCTCGGACGAACTGTCACAAGAACGAACAGATGCACGGACGAACAGACGCACGGACGAACAGACGCAAGGACGAACAGATGCATGGACAAAAACACGCACGGACGAACAGACTCACGGACGAACAGACGCACGGATGAACTGACGCTCGGACGAACTGACATACGAACGAACAGATGCACGGACGAACAGACGCACGGACGATCAGA